>JALJCO010014135.1:52500-77500 GCA_023101725.1 Atherinomorus stipes
ACTCCCGACACTCCCCGAGAGACGAGCAGAGGGAGGTTAAGGAACAAACGCTCCCCCCTCGCAGATGTCATGATGGCTCATGTCATGTCTGCCTGGAAAGAACACGGTTTGACTCGGCAGTCGTGGAAGAGAATCTCCTTTTACTTCCTCTGGAGAGACGAGCGGGAACCAGACGGCGGTGAGATTCCTGCTCAGAGATGGAACGACCTCAACAAGTGGGAATAAACCGGAATGCCGCGATTTCCAAACCCCATGAAACCGTATTTCTAACAACCCAAGATCACCAGCATCCAGGCTTGGCCCCGACATACAGAGATTCCTCCTGGTTCTCGCCATGTAGATGGAGGATCTTCAAAGTCTGAGGAACATTTCTCTGAACTTGTTCCACAACTTTTATCTCCAGTTTGTCTCAGATTGAACCTCCGAAATGCTCCTTTATCCTCACCCACGTTACTGGTCTGATCCCAGTTTAACCAGTCACTGACCTGTTCTACTGGGAATAAAACATGTTTATGTTCTACTGGGAATAAAACATGATTATGTTCTACTGGGAATAAAACGTTTATGTTCTACTGGGAATAAAATGTTTATGTTCTACTGGGAATAAAACGTTTATGTTCTACTGGGAATAAAATGTTTATGTTCTACTGGGAATAAAACGTTTATGTTCTACTGGGAATAAAATGTTTATGTTCTACTGGGAATAAAATGTTTATGTTCTACTGGGAATAAAACGTTTATGTTCTACTGGGAATAAAATGTTTATGTTCTACTGGGAATAAAACGTTTATGTTCTACTGGGAATAAAACATTTATGTTCTACTGGGAATAAAACATGATTATGTTCTACTGGGAATAAAATGTTTATGTTCTACTGGGAATAAAACATGATTATGTTCTACTGGGAATAAAACGTTTATGTTCTACTGGGAATAAAATGTTTATGTTCTACTGGGAATAAAACGTTTATGTTCTACTGGGAATAAAACATGTTTATGTTCTACTGGGAATAAAACGTTTATGTTCTACTAGGAATAAAATGTTTATGTTCTACTGGGAATAAAATGTTTATGTTCTACTGGGAATAAAACGTTTATGTTCTACTGGGAATAAAATGTTTATGTTCTACTGGGAATAAAACGTTTATGTTCTACTGGGAATAAAATGTTTATGTTCTACTGGGAATAAAACGTTTATGTTCTACTGGGAATAAATATGTTTATGTTCTACTGGGAATAAAACATGTTTATGTTCTACTGGGAATAAAACATGTTTATGTTCTACTGGGAATAAATATGTTTATGTTCTACTGGGAATAAAACATGTTTATGTTCTACTGGGAATAAAACATGTTTATGTTCTACTGGGAATAAAACGTTTATGTTCTACTGGGAATAAAACGTTTATGTTCTACTGGGAATAAAACGTTTATGTTCTACTGGGAATAAAACATGTTTATGTTCTACTGGGAATAAAACGTTTATGTTCTACTGGGAATAAAACGTTTATGTTCTACTGGGAAGAAAATGTTTATGTTCTACTGGGAATAAAACGTTTATGTTCTACTGGGAATAAAATGTTTATGTTCTACTGGGAATAAAACGTTTATGTTCTACTGGGAATAAAACGTTTATGTTCTACTGGGAATAAAACGTTTATGTTCTACTGGGAATAAAACATGTTTATGTTCTACTGGGAATAAAACATGTTTATGTTCTACTGGGAATAAAATGTTTATGTTCTACTGGGAATAAAACGTTTATGTTCTACTGGGAATAAAACGTTTATGTTCTACTGGGAATAAAATGTTTATGTTCTACTGGGAATAAAACGTTTATGTTCTACTGGGAATAAAATGTTTATGTTCTACTGGGAATAAAACGTTTATGTTCTACTGGGAATAAAACGTTTATGTTCTACTGGGAATAAAATGTTTATGTTCTACCGGGAATAAAACGTTTATGTTCTACTGGGAATAAAACGTTTATGTTCTACTGGGAATAAAACATGATTATGTTCTACTGGGAATAAAACATGTTTATGTTCTACTGGGAATAAAATGTTTATGTTCTACTGGGAATAAAACGTTTATGTTCTACTGGGAATAAAACATGATTATGTTCTACTGGGAATAAAACATGTTTATGTTCTACTGGGAATAAAATGTTTATGTTCTACTGGGAATAAAACATGATTATGTTCTACTGGGAATAAAATGTTTATGTTCTACTGGGAATAAAACATGATTATGTTCTACTGGGAATAAAATGTTTATGTTCTACTAGGAATAAAACATGATTATGTTCTACTGGGAATAAAACGTTTATGTTCTACTGGGATTAAAACATGATTATGTTCTACTGGAAATAAAACATGATTATGTTCTACTGGGAATAAAACATGATTATGTTCTACTGGGAATAAAACATGATTATGTTCTACTGGGAATAAACTGTTTATGTTCTACTGGGATTAAAACATGATTATGTTCTACTGGGAATAAAATATGTTTTTGTTCTACTGGGAATAAAACATGTTGATGAGATTCTTCTTTCATGTACCTTTATCTTGGTCTTCAAACGTTTTCTGCAGCATTTCTGTTTCTGAGGATCCCAAATTCACTGAAATCTTCCCTCCCAGTCCATCACTGGTCCAGATCTTTCTGGTGTGGTCGGAGAGGTGAAAGGTCACGAGCTCGAGGCCATGTGAGCTGTTACTGCAGGGCAGCCATCAGTCATGAGCACCTCAGCTGATCCCCCCCCCCCCCCCCCCCCCGTCACAGGTGTGCGTGTGAATACAAACACATCCTCTACATACAACAGCATCTATAATTGCATCTCTTCTATGAAGCAGAGGGGAAAATAACTGGAGGCTGAACTGGCTGATAATGCCACGAACTCAGAGGATATTTAAGCAAATGAAGTTCCGTGTGGTTGAGCAGGTTTGTCTCTGTCTGCAGAGGCATGGCTCCTGGTTTCACCGTCCTGGAGGAGGCGTAACCCCGGGAGTTTTATGTGTGAGGGGAGAAAGTGCTGAATGCTTCTGTCTTTCCTGCAGCTCAGGGATGCTAAAACCTCCTACCTGCTAAAGCAAATAAAAGCAAGCAAGGAGCCGTAAAATTGATTCATTCAGTCAATGATACTCAATATGTTATTTCTTGTAGTGGCGAGCGCTCGGGGGGATGACTCGGCATTTATTGGTGATTACGGGCAGTCCTCATCCTGCACTGGTACACCTGAGGACTATGATAGCTCTCTGTTCATCATCCCTCGTTCATCACCACAGACCCACAGCCAGCAGAGAGGGAGGGATGGATGGATGGATGGATGATGGATGGATGGATGGATGGATGGATGGATGGATGGATGGATGGATGGATGGATGGATGGATGGATGGATGGATGGATGGATGGATGGACGGACTGACTGGTGGATGGATGGATGAATGGCTGGATAGATGGATGGATGGATGGATGGACGGACTGGTGGATGGATGGATGGATGGATGGATGGATAGATGGATGGATGGATGGATGGATGGATGGATGGATGGATGGATGGATGGATGGATGGATGGATGGATGGATGGATGGATGGATGGATGGATGGATGGAGGGATGGATGGTGGGATGGATGGATGGATGGATGGATGGATGGATGGATGGACGGACGGACTGGTGGATGGATGGATGGATGGATGGATGGATGGATGGATGGATGGATGGACGGACGGACGGATGGATGGATGGATGGATGGATGGATGGATGGATGGACTGACGGACGGACCGGTGGATGGATGGATGGATGGATGGATGGATGGATGGATGGACGGACTGGTGGATGGATGGATGGATGGATGGATGGATGGATGGATGGATGGATGGATGGATGGATGGATGGATGGATAGATGGATGGATGGATGGATGGATGGATGGATGGATGGATGGATGGATGGATGGATGGATGGATGGATGGACGGATGGATGGATGGACTGACGGACGGACCGGTGGATGGATGGATGGATGGATGGATGGATGGATGGATGGATGGATGGATGGATGGATGGATGGATGGATGGACGGACTGGTGGATGGATGGATGGATGGATGGATGGATGGATGGATAGATGGATGGATGGATGGATGGATGGATGGATGGATGGATGGATGGATGGATGGATGGATGGACGGACGGATGGATGGATGGACTGATTGACGGACCGGTGGATGGATGGATGGATGGATGGATGGATGGATGGATGGATGGACGGACGGACGGACGGACGGACAGACGGACGGATGGATGGATGGATGGATGGACGGACGGATGGACAGGTGGATGGATGGATGGATGGATGGATGGATGGAGGGATGGATGGTGGGATGGATGGACGGATGGGTGGGTGGATGGATGGATGGATGGATGGATGGATGGATGGATGGATGGATAGATGGATGGATGGATGGACGGACGGACGGACGGACGGACGGACGGACAGACGGACGGATGGATGGATGGATGGATGGATGGACGGACGGATGGACAGGTGGATGGATGGATGGACGGATGGACAGGTGGATGGATGGATGGATGGATGGATGGATGGAGGGATGGATGGTGGGATGGATGGACGGATGGGTGGGTGGATGGATGGATGGATGGATGGATGGATGGATGGATGGATAGATGGATGGATGGATGGACGGACGGACGGACGGACGGACGGACGGACGGACGGACGGACGGACGGACGGACAGACGGACGGATGGATGGATGGATGGATGGACGGACGGATGGACAGGTGGATGGATGGATGGATGGATGGAGGGATGGATGGTGGGATGGATGGACGGATGGGTGGGTGGATGGATGGATGGATGGATGGATGGATGGATGGATGGATGGATGGATGGATGGATTGATGGACGGACGGATGGATGGATGGATGGATGGATGGATGGATGGATGGATGGATGGATGGAGGGATGGATGGTGGGATGGATGGATGGATGGATGGATGGATGGAGGGATGGATGGTGGGATGGATGGACGGATGGATGGGTGGATGATGGATGGATGGATGGATAGATGGATGGATGGATGGATGGAGGGATGGATGGTGGGATGGATGGACGGATGGGTGGGTAGATGATGGATGGATGGATGCATGGATGGATGGACAGATGGATGAACGGGTGGATGGATGGATGGATGGATGGATGGATGGATGGATGGATGGATGAATGGATGGATGGATGAATGAAGGAGAGAGGGATGTGCATGATCCTGAAGAAGTGATGCAGGGAGAACATGAATAATTTAACTCAAATCAGAAAAATAAAAAAGGCAAAACCAAATTGTTTTGAGGATCTCTGGAGGAGGAACGAAGGAGAGCAGAGGAGGAGAGAAGGAACGGAGGAGAGGAGGAGAAAAGGAACGGAGGAGAGCAGAGGAGGAGAGGAGAGGAGGAGAGAAGGAGAGGAGGAATGGAGGAGAGGAGGAATGGAGGAGAGGAGAGGAGAGGAGGAACGGAGGAGAGGAGAGGAGAGGAGGAGAGGAGGAACGGAGGAGAGCAGAGGAGGAATGGAGGAGAGGAGAGGAGAGGAGGAGAGGAGGAACGGAGGAGAGCAGAGGAGGAGAGAAGGAGAGGAGGAACGTTGGTGAGCTGATTGAAAATGCTGTTTGAAGGTGCGGCTGGTGGCACAGGGAGGCGGCTCATGGCAGAGCTGCTCTCCACCGGCTCTTTTCTGCTTACATTTCACTTCACCGGAGCACGCCGGTACATGTCTAATGAAGCACAGCCCCCCCACCCCCCCACGGCCCCGTGGTCTCAGCAGCCTGGCTGAACAGGACATGTGGGAAACTTCCTCTCTGGGTTCTGACTCTCGCTGCATCTTCACTGGCTGAAATTCCTCTTTTTCTTCTTCACCAGTTCAAATTCAATATCACTCTTCATCCTATTAAAAAGCCGACCGTCCTGCTGCAATGAGAAATATTAAACCCACCATTATACCGGCCTTTTTTATGGGTAATGAGATATGAGAGAATCTCCTTTCTGCTCGTTAATATTACATGTGAGGGATGAGTGAAAATAATATTTTTATTGTATCCCCCAAAACCCATCAGAGGATGATGAAGGACGTGAAGATGAGGTGGTTATCAGCAAGGTTTTGTGTCGTAAAAATGATGAAGGGATCATGAAAAATGGATGTGAGAGTTTGAAACTTGGGCGATCATTTATTTATCATATGTGAACGTATAGTCCGGGTGGTTATTGATCACCATCAGAGCTGACCTGCAGCTACACCATAAATCAGCCGGCTGAGGCCGCGTCCATAGATTCAAAAGTTCAGGGATTTTTTTCCTACAAAGCAGCAAATATTTTGCCGCTTATGGATTCAGATTCGGGTTTAAAGGAAGGTTTTCTGATTTAAACAACTGCAGACGTTCATTTCAGTCATGAATCATTAAACTGAACGATGTATTTTCGTTAGTTTCTGGGGACAGACGGTGAATGAAGAGTGTAGGATGGTTAACGGGCAGATTTCCATCCTCACATCCACTTCGGTCCGTATGTTCTACCTCCTGCTACTAATATCAAACCAATCATGACCCTGAAATACAAAACAAAACATGAATTTCACTTTTTAAAGTCCAATTTGACTTTGTCTGTTGTTATTTACAGTCATCCTCAAAATTATTCATACCCACCAATCAAAGAAAAGGCTAAATTAACAACAGCAATTTAAATAACAGGGAACTAAAGAATCTAATAATAAATAAAAATTTACAAAATTATGATTTATTGAAAAAAATATTACTTTTTTTTATTGTACTTTAAAATAATTATTTAAAAAAACAAACAAACAAAATTGTCCCAGACACATTAAAACATCTTTCCCATGAACATGGACCAACATACCTGTCAACAGGTGCAGGCGTCTGATTGGACGTTACAGAAAACACCTGATTGTGTTTTAGCTTCAGAGCTCCATCACGCTTGTTTACTTGTTTTATTTTTTGTTTGCTTGTTTTTAATGTTTCTGTGAAACCACGACACAAAATCAATGTGATGATTTTCATAGAATTTTTATTTATTATTACTTTTGTTAATTTCATCTTATTTCACTGACAGCTTTTTCTTTCTTTTATTGGAGCGTATGAATCATTTTGAGGACGACTGTGTGTTGTTTTTACTGTTCATTGTTCTGATCATTATAATGTTTCATATTTTCTTTCTTTTCTTTCTGTTCTTTTTTTTTTTTTTTTATAAAAAATAAAAAAAAAAAATTTTTAATTAAAAAATTTTTTCTTAATGTTCTCACTTTTTTTTCATCCATATTTAGACCTAATTTCTGTTTTCACCTCTGTTCTTTGTATCGGTAGCTGCTGTGTTTAAAGCGATATAACATAAAGTTAATTTGGCATCACTTGGCATGTGAACACACGTGGTTAACAAGGAAAAACATGGAATATAAGTGCACATGTGAACATTCAGATGAAGGAGATTCATATGTTGTTCCCATGGATTATCGTATTAAAATAATCCAAAAGTAAATGTGCTTTATATGTTCCTCAAACGTGGATCACACGAAATTGTTCTAAAACAAAAGGTTCTGATGTGGACAGAGATTAAATGTTCTGGATGCTGACTGGGATTAAAGGTTCTGATGCTGACTGGGATTAAAAGTTCTGATGCTTACCGGGATTAAAGGTTCTGGATGCTGACTGGGATTAAAGGTTCTGATGCTGACTGGGATTAAAGGTTCCAGATGCTGACTGGGATTAAAGGTTCTGATGCTGACTGGGATTAAAGGTTCTAGATGCCGACTGGGATTAAAGGTTCTAGATGCTGACTGGGATTAAAGGTTCTGGATGCTGACTGGGATTAAAGGTTCTAGATGCTGACTTGGATTAAAGGTTCTGATGCCGACTGGGATTAAAGGTTCTAGATGCTGACTGGGATTAAAGGTTCTGATGCCGACTGGGATTAAAGGTTCTAGATGCTGACTGGGATTAAAGGTTCTGATGCTGACTGGGATTAAAGGTTCTAGATGCTGACTAGGATTAAAGGTTCTGGATGCTGACTGGGATTAAAGGTTCTAGATGCTGACTGGGATTAAAGGTTCTGATGCTGACTGGGATTAAAGGTTCTGATGCCGACTGGGATTAAAGGTTCTAGATGCTGACTGGGATTAAAGGTTCTGGATGCTGACTGGGATTAAAGGTTCTAGATGCTGACTGGGATTAAAGGTTCTGATGCTGACTGGGATTAAAGGTTCTGGATGCTGACTGGGATTAAAGGTTCTAGATGCTGACTGGGATTAAAGGTTCTGGATGCTGACTGGGATTAAAGGTTCTGATGCTGACTGGGATTAAAGGTTCTAGATGCTGACTGGGATTAAAGGTTCTGGATGCTGACTGGGATTAAAGGTTCTAGATGCTGACTGGGATTAAAGGTTCTGATGCTGACTGGGATTAAAGGTTCTGGATGCTGACTGGGATTAAAGGTTCTGATGCTGATTGGGATTAAATGTTCTGATGCTGACTGGGATTAAAGGTTCTGATGCTGACTGGGATTAAAGGTTCTGATGCTGACTGGGATTAAAGGTTCTGATGCTGACTGGGATTAAAGGTTCTGGATGCTGACTGGGATTAAAGGTTCTAGATGCTGACTGGGATTAAAGGTTTTGGATGCTGACTGGGATTAAAGGTTCTGATGCTAAATGGGATTAAAGGTTCTAGATGCTGACTGGGAATAAAGGTTCTAGATGCTGACTGGGATTAAAGGTTCTGATGCTAAATGGGATTAAAGGTTCTAGATGCTGACTGGGATTAAAGGTTCTGGATGCTGACTGGGATTAAAGGTTCTGATGCTAAATGGGATTAAAGGTTCTAGATGCTGACTGGGATTAAAGGTTCTGATGCTGACTGGAATTAAAGGTTTCAGATGCTGACTGAGATTAAAGGTTCTGATGCTGACTGGGATTAAAGGTTCTAGATGCTGACTGGGATTAAAGGTTCCAGATGCTGACTGGGATTAAAGGTTCTGATGCTGACTGGGATTAAAGGTTCTAGATGCTGACTGGGATTAAAGGTTCTGGATGCTGACTGGGATTAAAGGTTCTGATGCTGACTGGGATTAAAGGTTCTAGATGCTGACTGGGATTAAAGGTTCTGGATGCTGACTGGGATTAAAGGTTCTGATGCTGACTGGAATTAAAGGTTCTGATGCTGACTGGGATTAAAGGTTCCAGATGCTGACTGGGATTAAAGGTTCTGATGCTGACTGGGAATAAAGGTTCTAGATGCTGACTGGGATTAAAGGTTCTGATGCTAAATGGGATTAAAGGTTCTAGATGCTGACTGGGATTAAAGGTTCTGGATGCTGACTGGGATTAAAGGTTCTGATGCTAAATGGGATTAAAGGTTCTAGATGCTGACTGGGATTAAAGGTTCTGATGCTGACTGGGATTAAAGGTTTCAGATGCTGACTGAGATTAAAGGTTCTGATGCTGACTGGGATTAAAGGTTCTAGATGCTGACTGGGATTAAAGGTTCCAGATGCTGACTGGGATTAAAGGTTCTGATGCTGACTGGGATTAAAGGTTCTGGATGCTGACTGGGATTAAAGGTTCCAGATGCTGACTGGGATTAAAGGTTCTGATGCTAAATGGGATTAAAGGTTCTAGATGCTGACTGGGATTAAAGGTTCTGATGCTAAATGGGATTAAAGGTTCTAGATGCTGACTGGGATTAAAGGTTCTAGATGCCGACTGGGATTAAAGGTTCTGATGCTAAATGGGATTAAAGGTTCTGATGTGGACTGGGATTAAAGGTTCTGATACTGACTGGGATTAAAGGTTCTAGATGCTGACTGGGATTAAATGTTCTGATGCAGACTTAAATTTTCTGGATGCTGACTGGGATTAAAGGTTCTAGATGCTGACTGGGATTAAAGGTTCTGATGCTAAATGGGATTAAAGGTTCTGATGTGGACTGGGACTAAAGGTCCAGCTTCTACAGGCTTCTTCAGACCTCAGAAACCAACCCTCTTCGTCTCTTGGTGGACTTCTTGCTCTAAAAGTGGTGAAAATGGTTCTTTAATGTACGTTCCACATTGAAACTCTGCCCTTCAAATTGTTCTGAGAAACAGATGAGGAGGACGAAACCAAATCCAGCTAATCTGCGATGCATTAGCTAGCACACTAACAGCATGCTACAGCCCATTAGTGGTTAACAATGATAGCTGATTTTCAGATGGCACAGATAGCCATTACAGTAATTCGCTCCAGCCTGCGTCAACTCCCCAATGACAGCGCTGCTTCCAGCCCTGACATTAGATCAATAATGCAAAACCTCCCTAAAGTTCTGCCTCGTGGTTTCATTTAAAAGCGCTTCCTCTCAAACTAATGATGCAGGTTAATTGGCTTGTCATCGTTCGGGAGTTTACTGGGAAAGGAAACAGGAGCCGTTTAGAGAACGGGAATGCTACAGGGATGGCTCGTGTCCGCTCCGCTTTTGCCTCTGTAGTTTTATCGATGCTTTTCCTCTGACTTGGCAGACCACCAAATTGCAGCATTTGTGTGTGTTTTGCTTTTCACAGGGTCAATATGTTAAGATGGAAACGGATCACCGAGGAAGAGGAGAAAAAAAGGGGCATCTTGTCTCCAAAATGAAATGCTTTTTATGATTAATCAGTGGTGTAGTCTACGTGATACGCAGGTATACCAGATGCTCACTAGCAAAAGTCCCAAATTACTGTATAACCACTGAAAAGTACACACAGATACGTATCAGCATGGTTTTGTGGGATAACGTTCCTGTTCAGATATTCACCTTTTTCTGTGTCAGGAAGCAGCACTTCTGGAACGAACAGGGCTTCTGTCAAGCGTGAACCTCACGTTAACTACGATATGTATGTATACATATACATGTATGCACACACACACATATATATATATATATATATATATATATATATATATATATATATATATATATATATATATATATACAAACATATATATATATATATATATACATATATATATATATATATATACATATATATTTTATACATATTTATATATATATATACATATATATTAGGGATGCACAATATTGAAATTTTGGCCGATATCTGATATGACGATATTTTTAAACTCATGTGGCCGATAACCGATAATAATACCGATATTAGAGCTGAAAAATAAATGATGTAATATCTATTCCAGGTGCAAAATTAGAAAATACCTGTTATGTAGAACAAATCAAACTTAATAACAGTTGTTCAAACAAAACTAACAGGATATGTGCGTCATATCCTAGAACCACCAGGATTTTCTTCTCCCTGAGAGAAAAAGAAAATCCCCAAAACAGGGATATTTGGTAGGGGTGGGGGAAAATGAAAGATTGCAATATTTTCATATGCTGATATCGTATTGATATTTTAAAATGCGGTATCGATCTATTTTACTTCGGAAATCTCACAAGATTTTGTCGTTCTGTTACAGAATCTCACGGGTTTTCGTGAAATCTTGTGAGATTTCTTAAGAGAACGATAAAATCAAGCAAGATTTAGTAGATAAAACAGATTAACATTGTGCTTTGACATATCAATATGAAATCTGCGTATGAAAATATTGCGATATTTCAGTGTATCGATACTTTCTCCCAGCCCTAATATTTGGTTATTTACACATATGACCGTATATAAACTGTTCACACAGAACATCCTAAAAGAAAATGTCTTTAGAAGTTTTAAAGTCTGTAAAAAAAAAATTTTTTTGAAGAAGTTTTTGGTTTTTTAGACTTTAGAAAAAGCAGCCTGATTGGTTAAATATCGGTTAAATATCGGTGGGGTGGCTGATGTTCAATACTCAGTTTTAAGGCTGATATAGGCCGATACAGATGGGGGGCTGATTATATCGTGCATATATATATACATATACATCTATATCTATATATATATAGATATATATATATATATATATATATATATATATATATATATATATAGATATATAGATATCTATATCTATATATTTATATGCCATGAATGAATGAATCCAAAACCAGCTCCTCGCTTGGAGCTGAAGGGAAAGAAAGCTTTAAAATCCATTATTTCCTCCAGGAAGACCCTCGTCCTTTCATCCATCAGAAGTTACCCGGGAGACTTCAAACACATTCGGCTGGTCAAACATATGGTCCATTATGTACCCTCCGTCCACACTGTCGTCCCGCCTGGTTCCCTCCCCAGGGATCGCCCCGGGGGTTGAGCCACCTCCATCGATTGCCACCGCTTATTAATCTGACTCTAGGTGGACACTACATGCCGGCCATTTGTTAGAGGCTCTCCAACAGGATGCCATTAGAGCGTCACTGTCGCACATTATCCTGAATAAGTCATGAGGAAGGCGGTTAAAGCTGCAACTTCCTCCCACATTACGATAAACGACTTTCAGGCCGGGAGGAAGGAGGCGCATGTCGTTAATATGCATGTGGGGAGACGGCGAGAGGGAGTGCGAGGTCGGCGGAGGCAGACGGGGGAGGGAAAAAAAAAGGCAGATAGACCAGAATTAAGGACCGGGGACGAACTAGAGTCTCCACGGAGGGAAGGACGTTCAAGATCAATTGCTGAGAAGATGCAGACTCAGAGCTTTTCCTGCAGCCAGAGTTTGTTCACACATCCTGACTCTGAATGAGGCAGAAACATGACCGACGCTAAACTTTCAGCCTCTTCAGAACCAGTATCAGGGTCCCCAGTTTTTTCCAGGACTTTTCCAGGACATTTTTAGGACTTTTCCAGCTGCTACAGTACGAGTCAAGTTATCACAACATAGACTAATAAATTCCACCACAAGCTTTTGGAGACGTGTTCTACAACTGTAGCTTATATTTTTTTACAGTGGTGAAGCAAAGACGAAGCAGTGATGCAGCTGCAACGAAACGGCGATGCAGCTCCGGCGACGCAGCTGCATTGAAGCTGTGATGAAACAGTGACGAAACGCAACGTAGCGGTGACGTAGGGGCGACAAAGCTGCGGTGAAATGGTGACGAAATGGCGACTTCGCAGCGATGATATGGAGCAGAAACTGCAACGTAGTAACGACAAAGCTGCGATGAAATGGCAATGAAGCTATGATGAAGCAGCTACGAAACAGTGACGAAGCTGCGACGAAGCTACAATGAAACAGTGACGAAACGCGACGTAGCAGTGACGTAGGGGCGACAAAGCTGCGGTGAAATGGTGATAAAATGGTGACGAAATGGCGATGTAGCAGCGATGACATGGCGCAGAAACTGCGACGTAACGACAAAGCTGCGATGAAACGGCAATGAAGCTATGATGAAGCAGCGATGAAGCAGCGACAGATTGGAGGCAGGAAAATTCATTTTCCAGGACAACTCAAGCTTTTCCAGGACATTTTACTCTTTTTCTCATTTTCCACGTGTTTTCCATGATTGGAAAAATGTTCAATCATTTTCCAGGTTTTCCAGGATGTGTGGGAACCCTGAGTATGCAGAATATTCATTTAGCAGCTGAGAGAAATGGAACCAGTCTGGCTCGATCCGGCAAGAGTTTTTGCCCCCATTTTGGGCCCTCCTGGCTCCAGCTGGATCTGTTGTCAGTAGTAGTAGTAAACTTTATTTGTCATTTAAAATATTTACACGCGGGTAAAATATTCTGGATGAATGAAAGTTTGCAGCTGCTGCAGCTTAATCGGAACTAAAGCTGCATTATTGTTTTTTTATTTCCCCGTTTTGCCAACATCAAGTTTTAACTTGGATTTTAGCGGCTGGACAGGATCACAGTCGTCTGAAGCCTCTGAGGCCGTTGGCGTTGTGCTAAACAGCGCACCTGTCAGTAATAGAGACCATGTCGGAGCTGCAGACGCTCCTGATCCACGTCCTCATAAACTGGACGTTTCTGAGACTCTGCACGGATACACGTAGTATTATTAAAATTTTCATATATATCATACTTATTTTGAATTATATTATCATCTCCACGAATATCTCCATCTGTGGGTCGTATTTCCTTTTTACTGACATCTCTTACAAACCTAATTAATATCGGGGCGTTTCCAACACGTTTGCACCCGCTGTCATTTGCTCGATCATTCTTTGTAGTGATGGGAAGTTTAAGAGAGCCGGCTCTTTCAACTACAAATGGCTCTTTATTTAAGATATTTCTGGCCCTATATTTTCCCTTAATTTTGCAATTAATTAATGGCTTGTGTGTTAAAAACTTTTTTTGAATTCAGTATTTTTATGAGAAGCCTAAACATTTTGTGCATTTATTCTATCGTCAAACTTTGTATTTATTGGTTTATTTAGTAGGGACAGTACAGTATTAATGAACATACTGTATGTAGCAACAGAGGTAAATATGCTGGATTATCGTTAGCAAGCTAATTAGCATCAGTAGTCCCGAGGCAGGTGAAGAAAAGATACACAACAAAAAAATTAAACTTTCAGGTGACACATGGTTATCACGCTCCTCACCAATAACTCCTGCCTCCACTTGCAATGGAACATAGCTTTCCTCTCTGTTTTCATATATTTGTACAAACCGATATGCTCACATCTGATTGGCTGCATGGCCTCCAGAGTAGCAAGTCAAAATAACGTACTGCTATCTCCTAAAAAACTGGGAGCCGGCTCTTCTAAGCATGACACGTCACTAAAATCACCTGCAAACCGCGGTTCACGGTTCACGAAGTATCGGATCTGTATCACGATACTGGCTTTCATGTTACTTGGTATCAAATGTGAAAGAAAATCAGTGGTATTGCTCATCATCATCATCATCGCTGGAGTCCAACGCTGCAGGAAAGAGATTTATTTTTAAGAGTCAGAGACAAACACGGTTTATTCCTGAAATAGAATCCCGGCTTTGCTTTTAGATCTCGGATGTGATTTGACGTCTCAGCTTTCACGCCGCTGCACATCTCACAGCGCAGCTTCGCTCTCTGATGGACGGCCGGTTAGTCGGGTGTATTCTTTGCAAAGTGCTTGGAGACAAACTTGACAAAGAGCTGCATAAATAAACAGACTGTTAGAGAAGCAGCAGCTCTGGTTCGCCCAGGAATCTTCCTCCGATGCCAGAAAAGCCAACGAGGTGTCAGAGCAACGCCTCGCAGAAGATTATGCAACTGAAATATCATCTCTGATGGCCAGATTTACTAAAACAACCCCCTCCACACGTTAACGTGACCAATTAAAAGCAGCTAAGAGCATCATTTATGTCCCAAATCCATCCCGCCGGACTGGAGTCCAGCGCAGGGCTGCAGAGGTTCAGACAGCTCGGCTCTAATTGAGACCCTGTAGGTTTGTCTGACTTCATCTTACAGCAGCCTGGATGTCGGGATGAATTTCATTTAACTTGCATTTGAATATGAAATTTAAGAAAAAAAAAGAAAACCACTTGAGTCTGAAAGCAAAACCGTAAAAATAGGCGGGTGGTTGCAGGAGTCTGGCTTCTCTGCAGGAATGCAAACGAGCTGCAGTTCAAACGCGCGCACTCGTAAGCAGATATTTAATGATGAGAGCATCTGCTGCTTGGAAGACAAACCGGTCCCCCCGCGGGGCCCGGATCAGTCTGCACTCATCAATAGCCGGGGTCAAACCAAAGCTCGGCTGGAAGTAGCGAGGGGGGGGGGGCTGCAATGTGGAAATATCACTGTGGCATTTACAGTTGAGGTTTGTCTGCGGGGTGAGGAAAGGTGCACTTAACTGAGTCATGGTGGAGGTAATCAAGCAGACAGATTTTACTTCTGGAGCCCCCCTCCCCCCCAGCTTCCGCACACATTAGAGGAGCTTCTCGTGAAAGCTCGGCCGATGTTCCCCGTCCTGCTGTTTACAGGAACACGCCTCGCTTTCAAGGAAATGAGGAGCATGTGTCCGGGTGTCCGCCATGTTCGGCTGCAGCCGGATCATCCGTGCGGCTCTGCTTTGACTTTCAGTTCAACTCGTCTTAATCAAACATTTCAACGAAGAAAGCTGGAAATCTGGAGGCAGAGGGGAAAAGAGAGGAGAAGTCAGAAATAAATCCTGTTTGAAAGTTTAAAGACCCACAACGTAACTTTTAGACCTGAAAATGACGCGTTTCTGACCAACATTTATCATCCACACGAAAAAGAAATGTTTAGCCTCAACAGAAAAAAATCAATTCAACAGTTTCCATTAGTCTTTAGTCAAAACAACTTCATTTGAAATCGCATTGAACCAACAAACAACTTTACATTGGATTAATTAGCTTTTCCTCTTTAGTCAGAGATTATCTTAAAGGGGAAGTTCAGGATTTTTGACACAGGGACTCATTTCCAAGTGAGCCAGCGTCCTACTGATCACTGAAGACAGTTTCTACTAGGGCTGGGAAAAAAATTGATACACCGAAATATCGCGATATTTTCATATGCTGATATCATATCAATATGTAAAAATGTGGTATCGATCTATTTAACTAATGAAATGTTGCTAGATTTCGTTGTTCAGTCAAGAAATCTTGCGGGTTTTTGTGAAATCTCGCGAGATTTTACCGTTATCTTACGAAATCTTGCGAGAATTCGTTGGTAAAATAAATCAATATTGCATTTTTGAATCTCTATATGAAATCTGCATAGGAAAATATCGCGATATTTCAGTGTATCGATTTTTTTCCCCAGCCCTAGTTTCTACATATTTCATTACATTATTCTAGTTCCAGGAGGTCGCCAATGCTAATGCTAGTGAGAGTCAATAGGAATCTGCTAGCCTGATTCCAGAAATGTCCGTCTGTGATCACAGTTCACCCTGAAACCCTCAAATGCAGGTTAAAGCTCCACCATGCAGAGAAGAAGCCGTATGAGACCCGGATCCAGAACCACCACCATCTGTCCTCTCTGGACCCCAGCTCATCTGAGGCATCGTGGAAACTGTTCTGTGGGGGTTTTAGCTCCTTCCTCAGCACCAGTTCCTCCCCTCATCCCACTAACTCAGCAGGTGAAAGATTATTATCTCCTGATGTGGAAACAAGGACGTTGGAGATGTTCATAATGGAGCTTCCTGCCAGCGTTCGCGTCGGCCTCCGATCAATCAGAGCAGTTTGGGTGGAGGAGGAGCGCGCCGTCATTAATCTCATCATCTGACAGTGTGTCTTTCTTTCTCTGCTTCATTGTAAACAAATTTGGATGCAAATTGCATTTGTTTGCTTTTCCCCTCCGAAGCTTTTTAGGCTGATTTAAGGCTCCTGCATGTCCTGCAATCACTCACACGCGGAGGATAATGTTTTCTGGCATGATGGAGCTGGCCGAAGCTCAGATGGATGTTCCTCCTTCCCGCCAGCTCCCGTTTTCTCCTGCTTGTCGCGCGGCATGTGCGCGCAAATCAATCAGCTCCTTGTTCTAATCACTCCCACTTACATCACCCTGCAAATAAATGACACTGCTGAGAAGGGGAGATCGATAGGAGGATAAGGTGAACGACTGCCCACTTTCTGCCCACGGGCACCGAGCTGGGGACGGGAAGGGGGACTGATCCGGGGGGACTTTGTCTGTCTGGTCATTTCTGAGCCTGTTTCCTGTCCTTTAAATCCATTTTCCTCCTCATCTCCATCAGGCTCCTTCAAGGTTATTCACCTTATTTTGGGAGAAGGGTCAATCTGCGGCTCGCAAGACAGGGGCGTGTCGTCGAGTGGGCGTGTCGTAGTGTGACGTTACTCGACGACACGCCCACTAGGCCAATGAGAGCACGGTAAAATCTAGCCCTACCCCTGACCCTTCCCCTAAACCTAACCAGACCCACCCACAATGCGACACGCCCACTATAGGACACGCCCACTATAGGACACGCCCACTATATGACACGCCCACTGGGTTGCAAGCCGCAGATAGATACACTTGTATTTTGGGGACCTGCATGGGCGGCGCCATCTGACTTCCTGTGATGTCATTTCCGGTTGCTACTCACATTCATAGCAGTTCATCGTGATTTCCACCAGCGAGTCGCTGACATGAAACAGTTCTTTAACCGAGATTATTTCTGCCATTTAAGGGCGTCACAACAACAGGAGAAAGAGGCGTGAGATCCGACAGCACATTTGTATCGATCACGGCAAAAAACGGACTGAATATTGCGCCCGCTGTTCGGGTTTTATCTCCCTCCTGCTTCATTTACAAAATGTTTAAAAATTGCTTAATAACATAACTTTTTGCTTTTTTTCCCCTTTGCAATAATTTTAGTTTTAATTAGTTTTGTAAAGACACAACACAGTTTCAGTTTCCGTATTTTCTGGACTATAAGTCACTTTATTTCATAGTTTGGCGGCTCGTGCGACTTATATATCAAAATATATACAATTTAACATATTTTTAAGTATTAATTCATAGTGACTGACATGAGCCGAGGCGTAAATATTACCGTCTAATGTCAAAAGAGGGCGCTATAGGCGCAAAAATCCCAAAATAGCCTTATCTCGGTGAGAGGAGTTCATTTTGGACATGTGGCTGCGCTGCCGTACGGTGGAACAAATCCTCAGAAATCGTGTTTATTGTTCTTAGTTGATGCTTATGATCATTTACAGGTATTATCTTTGGAATTTGGCTGATTGGGTCATTTTAAGCAGCAACAAGTAGGATATGAAAAATCCGAAATCACCTTATTTTAAATAAATAAATACGACTTTTCGTCCGGTGCGACTTAAATGTGTTTTTATCCTGTTCATGATGCATTTTTTGACTGATGCGACTTATATTCTGGAAAATATGGTAGTTATTATTTTTGGTCATTTTTATTTTTGTTTCAGTTCATGAAAATGTTTTTTTCATTTTAGTTTCTGTTTTTTGGTGCGCTGTAGTGAACTATATTAACCTTGAGCTCATTCTAACAGATCTACATCTATATTTCTTCTTCATGCTTCCGGATAAACTGACTCTACATCTGGACGGGAATATTTGGGCACCAGATTGGGCGCTGACATCTGTGCAGCTTGTATCATTAAATGCAGTAACTCCTTCGTTTCCATGGTAACAGCAGATGTTGCCAAGATGATGTGTTTGTAAATGCACTGTGTGTGTGTGTGTGTGTGTGCGCGCATCTATACATATGAAACTGGAGTTATGAAAAGCACTGAGCATCGTAGAAGGAGGAACTGTTGTCCAAACATGCTGATGGTAACCATGGATACGGGTGGAAACTTGAACGTCCTGTAACACCACATCACTTTCCCTGTTCTGACTGCGTGTGATGGAAGGATTCATCATGACGATCAGATGAGGATTGTGGTTTTGGGCGTAGATTTATCACAGAGAGGATTTACAAACATGTTCCATCAGTTTCTGCCATCTGACTGATGAGCGACGTTAGAACCAGAAACATCTCGTTTCCCTTTAACAACGTCACGCTTATGTTAAATTATTTGTTCTCCAGAAACTGGCTGTTTCATTTTCTATCAAATGTTCATAGTTCTGGTTCCAGGAGGTCAGTCCAAGTCCTGGTTTTCGGTCAGTCCTAATCCTGGACACCTGGTCTCACCAGCCTTTAGATTCGGTGACGTGAGTTCCTGCTGAGAGAGTTTACCACCTGCTGCCCCCCCAATGTCCCCAAGTCCCCTACCAGGTGTCCCCCAGATGTCCTCCAGGTTCCATTCCAGGTATCCCCCAGGTTCCATTCCAGGTGTCTTCCAGGTTCCATTCCAGGTGTCTTCCAGGTTCCATTCCAGGTGTCCTCCAGGTTCCATTCCAGGTGTCCCCCAGGTCCCATTCCAGGTGTCCCCCAGATGTCCCCCAGGTTCCATTCCAGGTGTCTTCCAGGTCCCATTCTAGGTGTCCCTCAGGTTCCATTCCAGATGCCTCCAGGTTCCATTCCAGGTGTCCTCCAGGTTCCATTCCAGGTGTCCCTCAGGTTCCATTCCAGGTGTCCTCCAGGTTCAATTCCAGGTGTCCCCCAGGTTCCATTCCAGGTGTCCTCCAGGTTCAATTCCAGGTGTCCCCCAGGTTCCATTCCAGGTGTCTTCCAGGTTCCATTCCAGGTGTCCTCCAGGTTCCATTCCAGGTGTCCCCCAGGTCCCATTCCAGGTGTCCCCCAGATGTCCCCCAGGTTCCATTCCAGGTGTCTTCCAGATGTCTTCCAGGTCCCATTCTAGGTGTCCTCCAGGTTCCATTCCAGGTGTCTTCCAGGTTCCATTCCAGATGTCCCCCAGGTTCCATTTCAGATGTCTTCCAGATGTCCTCCATATTCCCATCCAGGTTACCCCCAGGAGTCCTCAGGTTCCATTCCAGGTGTCCTCCAGGTTCCCATCCAAGTGTCCCCAGATGTCCCCCAGGTTCAATTCCAGGTGTCCCCTCAGGTTCCATTCCAGATGTCCCCCAGATTCCATTTCAGATGTCCTCTAAGGTTCTCATCCAAGTGTCCCCCAGATGTCCCCCAGGTTCCATTCCAGGTGTCCTCCAGGTTCCCATCCAAGTGTCCCCAGATGTCCCCCAGCTTCAATTCCAGGTGTCCCCTCAGGTTCCATTCCAGATGTCCCCCAGATTCCATTTCAGATGTCCTCTAAGGTTCTCATCCAAGTGTCCCCCAGATGCCCCCCCAGGTTCCTTAGATGGGTGAGTAGGTCATGCTTCGGATCAGAACACACCCCGGTTCATTGGTTCCCAGAACCGGTCCTGAGTTTGGTTTAAAGTGCTGGTGGAATCCATGAAAGGGGAAAGTGTCCGCAGAGGAAATTCATGATTCATGGATGACTAATCTTTAATGTAAACCTCCTCTGATACATTTCATTATTCACTCCGTCTGCAGCAGCTAAGCTGAATTCACCCACCCGAGATAAACTCTGACCCGTGATAAACTCTGAGGAGGACCAGGGCCCGCCAGAACTTCTGGACTGAAATGTTTTCTCTGAAACTACATTTCATTTATTTGAGTTGAAGAATGATCAGAGGAGACCAGAAACGTGGGTTTTAAGAAGTTTCACAGTGGAAATGCTTCAGGAACAAACTCAAGATCATCCAGCTGCTGTTTTCATGTTTGACAGCTTCAACGTGAACTTTCTGAAAAATCTGTATTTTTATTCTTGTGGGAAGAGAAGTTTTAGCAAATGAACGAATTCATTTCTTCAGCAGCAGGAAGATCCAACGTTCCCAACAGCATCAAGCAGCCTGACGGGACTGCAGAAACCAGATCAGTGGACAGAGCCAGACATGGACCGGACCCCGGGTCTAGGTTCTGGACCCCAGGTGGAGCCAGGAAATTATCAGTGGGCTGACCAGAACGGATCTGTGATCATGTTTGGGGCATATGTGTCTCACTGAAAAGTGCAGGATTATTTAAGGCAACTATCCCGTAAATGCTGCAATGTTTAGAAGGCAGACAGTGATGGAAAAGATTAAAGGATGTTCAGGGTGTCTGCGTTTTTTTCCCTATTTGTGCTAAAAAAAAAAAAGTAACAAAGAAGCTTGCATTATTCTAGTGTACATCAACTTACAGACACCTGCACTAAGTATTACTACTCTGCTGAGAGATGTTCAGCTTAGATTATGATGATCAGCAGCATTTTAAGCTCATTCCCTGTGTTTCATCATCAGGAATACGCAGACATCGAAATCCTGCATTATTTATTTTTTCTAATTGTAGTTTAATCAAGCTGCACATACATGCAGATGTGATGCACGCAGCCTCCCCGCTGTATTCTGGCTGTCATCATCTGCAGAGGGGATCCTAGAGCAGTGAAATGAAGGCATTGCATTTCAATTCACTGACACTTAAACAACAGTTATTTTTCAGTGGCAGAGGCTGACTTTGGCTCCCCATAGTTGGGGATCATAGGAAGGGGTGTGACTTTGGCTCCCCATAGTTGGGGCTGACCGGAAGGGGCATGACTTTGGCTCCCCATAGTTGGGGATCATAGGAAGGGGTGTGACTTTGGCTCCCCATAGTTGGGGCTGACTGGAAGGGGCATGACTTTGGCTCCCCATAGTTGGGGATCATAGGAAGGGGTGTGACTTTGGCTCCCCATAGTTGGGGCTCACTGGAAGGGGCATGACTTTGGCTCCCCATAGTTGGGGCTGACCGGAAGGGGCATGACTTTGGCTCCCCATAGTTGGGGCTGACTAGAAGGGGCATGACTTTGGCTCCCCATAGTTGAGGATCATAGGAAGGGGTGTGACTTTGGCTCCCCATAGTTGGGGCTGATCAGAAGGGGCATGACTTTGGCTCCCCATAGTTGGGGCATACTGTAAGGGGCATGCCTTTGGCTCCCCATAGTTGGGGCTGTTCAGAATGAGTATGATTTTGGCTCCCCATAGTTGGGGCTGTCCAGAATGAGTATGACTTTGGCTCCCCATAGTTGGGGCTGATTGGAGGGGACGTAACTTTGGCTCCCCATAGTTGGGGCTGACCGGAAGGGGCACGACTTTGGCTCCCCATAGTTGGGGCTGACCGGAAGGAGCATGACTTTGGCTCCCCATAGCTGGGACTCATCAGAAGGGGCTTAACTTTGGCTTCTCATATACAGTAGATATGCAATGGCTGTAAGGCCAGAATACAGTTGGGGGTGGCCACGCCCCCTCCCCTCTGCCATTTGTCAGAAAATTCATGGAAAAATGCCACTAAAGGTAGCCAAAGAATCATCATATATGTCCCCTAAATGTATTCAGTTGGACATTTTATCTGGATTATTGTCCACCCCCAAAACCTGTGCATCATTTTGATTGGCCAGTAACTTCTGGAATCTGATTGGCTGCTGATTTAAAGCCCTGTTTACAGCAGAAACTTATGAAAAAGAACTATATGACCTTATTTTAAGTTTTGCTTCCTTTTAAGAAGTGATTAGAAATGAACTTCCCGGCTGTAGCGAACGCCGTCGTCAGACTGGTGAATGTTGGGGTTGCCGATGAGAACAGAAAGGATGGGTCAGACCAAAGATGCATCAGTTTAATCAACATCACTGGCTGATGACGTGTAATAACACAGAACGAAAGCATGATGAAGGATTCTTTCAGCTTTAATCACCAGATTCCACTCTCGTACTGTGATTTGCTCATTTATTTGCTTTGCCTCTTCATAATGACACTTTTGAATAATTAATTACCTGGATCCTTTACTCTCTAGAAGTGTGGAAAACATAAATGAAGGGGTTTTTTTGTAAGAGATTGGAAGCAATTACAGAGTAAATGTAAAGGACAAAATATGCAGTAATTATTGTTGCACTCATTTATAATGCAGCATGCTGCCTTCAGAGGAACATACATCACATTTAGGCTTTCCTTCCAGGAATACTGTGCAGACAAATGCATACAGCGGTCAAACTTCCTGCATCTGTTACATAACCAAGGTGTTCTTTCCTTTTCCTGCCGGCAGCCTAAAGATGACGGCTTGGATGGGAAATGACAGTCAAAGCAGGCTGTAAATGAGTCTCAGATCTTTCTGAGGAACAAACAGCAGCTGCTAATTTTTCATTACAAATGTATAAACTAAGCGGAGGGAAAAGGAGGAGAAAGCAAATTTGTTAAAGCCCTGGCTGCCTCCCGCTAGATGCAAAGTTACACATGTTAACAGAGAAAATAGAAAATAAATTAATTCCACAGAGTAATTTTGTATTCAGTTTTAACTCTGGGAGTTTCTTTGATCTGGATAATTTTGATCATGTAGCTGTTTAATCATAAAAGAAGAACTATTTTCCTTACAGGGCCGTTTGGTGCATCACTTAATCTACCAAAGCAGGATCTGAAACTGCTGTTCAGCACAGCAAGCTGCTCACAATAAAACAGATTGGTTGATTTTGACCAATCTGATTGGTAGTTATGAGTCTGACCAATCGTTTGGTTGTTTTACCCAAAAGATTGTTGGATTGACCAAGATTTTTAAACAATATTTTGGTCTAAGTAATCAGTATTGGTTACTTTGACCAAAATCTAAACAACCTTTTGGTTAAAACATCGGACAAATAACTACTAATCACATGGTTGAATTCAACCAATCCAGTGTAAAATATGAAAAAGTCAAGCTGGATGCTCCCTCTCTTTAGTCTGCAGGACACGGCCTCCACGCTTTCCAGAAACATCCTCACATCTTCATCATCTGACCTCAGAGCAGTTTCCACGTTGCCTCAGAGCATTTAAATGAGCTTTGGTCCAGAGAAGACGGATGGTGGTGTTTCTGGATCCTGGTCACATATGGCTTCTTGCATCCTTCAGATCACCAGCATCCAGCCCTGTCCCATGCACACAGAGATTCCTCCTGATTCTCTCCATCTTCTGATGAGATGTCGTTTATGTTCTTCTGAGAATAAAACATTGTTTACGTTCTACTGGGAATAAAATATGTCGTTAATAGGCGCATTTGGACAGAGAGGTTCAGTTTGCGTTCACACGTGAGGGAGGACCTTGATAGGAACCATGTTTGACGCAATCGTCTGCGACAGACAAATTTATGCCCCAGATGATCTGATACAAAGCTGAGGTTTCTCATCTCTTTTATTCAAAGCTATTGTAAAGCTAAATTACCAGCTTTCCATCATCATGGTCATAGTATCACGTAACGGAACAGCCCCCCCGTTGGAAAGCTGCCCTACTAACGTTTCTACTGCCACACTTTGTAGCTGTATTTAGATCATTAAATTTGTATAAAATAATTGCTTTTGGACGTTTCACAATAGTTCTGGATTGGGGACGTGCACCATTGTGATGGATTTAATAATGAATTGGTGCACTCCTATTGTAATAGTTCTTGTTATTAAGATCTCGGTAAACAGTTGGCTGTGGGACGTTTTCAAATATGGCGGGGCTGGAAGAAGCGGAGATCACGCAGTTCTACCAATCACCAAACATCTACGTATTTCAGTTCCTATGGAGCCATGAAAAGACCCTGCCTCAGAGTGGGAGCTAAAAAGGTTCTAGGAACTGAGGGCCGAGTTTTCTAGTTACTATATGTCCAAATGCGCAAAAACACGGCCTGGTTCCCGAAAAGGTTCTAGGAAATCCAAAAGGTTCCTACAGTCCGAAAGGTCCTTATGTT
>JALJCO010014135.1:82500-160973 GCA_023101725.1 Atherinomorus stipes
TCCTGGAAAACCTTGAAAACCTGGAAAATGATTGAACATTTTTCCAGTCATGGAAAACACATGGAAAATTAGAAAAATAGAGAGAACAAACAATGCTTCATCTCTATTTCATCTCTGCTTCGTCTTTATTTCGTCTCTATTTCGTCTCTGCTTCGTCACTGCTTTGTCGCTGCTTCGTCACTGCTTCGTCACTGCTTCGTCGCTGCTTCGTCACTGCTTCGTCACTGCTTCGTCACTGCTTTGTCTTTATTTTGTCTCTTTTTCATCTCTGCTTCGTCACTGCTTCGTCGCTGCTTCGTCTCTGCTTCGTCGCTGCTTCGTCGCTGCTTCGTCACTGCTTCGTCACTGCTTCGTCACTGCTTCGTCTTTATTTTGTCTCTATTTCATCTCTGCTTCGTCTCTGCTTTGTCGCTGCTTCGTCGCTGCTTCGTCGCTGCTTCGTCTCTGCTTTGTCGCTGCTTCGTCAGTGCTTCGTCACTGCTTCGTCTTTATTTTGTCTCTATTTCATCCCTGCTTCGTCACTGCTTCGTCTTTATTTTGTCTCTATTTCATCTCTGCTTCGTCTCTGCTTCGTCTCTGCTTTGTCTCTGCTTCATCTCTGCTTCGTCTCTGCTTCGTCACTGCTTCGTCTTTATTTTGTCTCTATTTCATCTCTGCTTCGTCATTGCTTCGTCACTGCTTTGTCTCTGCTTCGTCTCTGCTTCGTCCTTTATTTCGTCTCTATTTCGTCCCTGCTTCGTCGCTGCTTCATCTCTGCTTTGTCACTGCTTCGTCTCTGCTTCGTCAGTGCTTCGTCACTGCTTCGTCTTTATTTTGTCTCTATTTCATCCCTGCTTCGTCACTGCTTCGTCTTTATTTTGTCTCTATTTCATCTCTGCTTCGTCTCTGCTTCGTCTCTGCTTTGTCTCTGCTTCATCTCTGCTTCGTCTCTGCTTCGTCTCTGCTTCGTCCTTTATTTCGTCTCTATTTCGTCCCTGCTTCGTCGCTGCTTCATCTCTGCTTTGTCACTGCTTCGTCTCTGCTTCGTCTCTGCTTCGTCATTGCTTCGTCACTGCTTTGTCTCTGCTTCGTCTCTGCTTCGTCACTGCTTCGTCTCTGCTTCGTCTCTATTTCGTCGGGTGGAATTAGTTAGTCTATGTTGTGATAGCTTGACCCGCACTGTAGCAGCTGGAAAAGTCCAGAAAATGTCCTGGAAAAGTCCTGGAAAATAACTTTAAGAAAAGAGTGGGAACCCTGGATGGAGGATCAGGGTCTACTACCATCATCATCAAGATCTTGGAGAAAAAATAATGCAACACTGGATGGAAATAAATCTGCTGACATTGCTGAAGCTCCTGGAAACATTGCCACAGCGAAGGCTGCTGTAATCAAAGCTAAAGGCTCCAGCCAAATATTGGAATGGAGGACCTGTTTTTTTTTTGGCCGGGCAGAGTAAAAGGAGCATTTCAGAGTCTCTCCGATGGAAAGATGGACGGAGGTTCACCAATCTGAGACAAACTGGCTCTAAAAGTTGTGGAACACGTCAAGAAGACGTTCCACATCTGTGAAGCTCCATCAGTGCAGAAAAGTACCTGGAGGTGCTTTTGTAGAGTATGTTCTGGTAAAGGCAGAGAAAAATGGAGAAATGTCATTAAATCTTTATTTAGGAATTTAGAAAAAGCAGATGAGACCCGTTTTGATCTACCAGAGCTCCCTAATTTAGGACCTAATGAGGATTTTTCAGACGTGGGAGCCTCGTGGTGAAAAATGGCTGGAGAGCATTAATAGTTTATAGGTTGAGTTAATGATAGAGATGACTTCTAATTGAGCTCCGCAGAGCTTTACTGTCTGGCGGTCCTTCTCACTGGTGGCACGAATATCATTATTTTACATTTCGTTTGAAAGAAAAATATATTTTTTCTAGGGGGAGGATTAATTTATGTTCCCCCAAAGAAGAAACCAATCATAAATGTTTCCGTGACACATAAAAAGGTCCAGCCATTATTTTTCTTCTTTTCAGAACTTTCTGCTCACTTGTTGATTTTTGGCTGCTCCTGATTGGATGTTACCGTCAATTTAAGCTCTCTGATTGGTGGAAAATTTGACAGGAAGTGTCTTCATCATCATTTCCAGGTCTAAATAGAGGTCTCTTAGCAACATAGTAGTGTAGACCAAGCACAGTTCCTCCCATTTCAATGCAAAAATTAGACATTAAAAAGCATCCGGACAGAAGATTTTTTTAATACAAAATGCATCCTCTGTTTATGTACTAAAAAATAACCAAGAAGTAATGTCCGTAATTTATAATTTTCACAATTAATCAAAAACAAGAGGTGTGTTTTTGTCTCAACTGCACCCATAGAATAAAAATACTGTGTACAGTTGAGACACCGTTGAAATGGCAGGAGAGCTGATACTACTAAAAACTTGAATTACAACTTTTTTATACTTTATTAAGCTTTCAATTTGATTTAATTCAACAATAACAGGCAAAATTTTTTAAAACAATTAAAAAGAACAAATTATTTAATTGATACTGGAAACAGTACACATGTAAACACAAACAGTGCAATAATAACGGAAAGAGAAGTCAGAGTAGCAGGCTGTTCAAATGTAAAAAACTGATAAAACTACTTTTGATTTGTTCTAATTTTGCCTAATTATGACTTCAATCTTAAAATCCTACTGTATGTCTGCTCTGCTGAACAGCATGCAAGCAATAGCGTTCTGCGTCGGGGTGCAGTTTAGACATTGCATCTCAACTGTACCCCGATGTCCACCTCGCACATACCTGACATGCTACAGATGCAGGCATGAAAAGTTCCGCCTTTTCCTGCCAGAGGTGGTGCGGTAACAGTGCACTATTACTGCACTATCACAGGCTGAACCATTTCCCCCGCGAATACGTCATCACGTGCGGTGTCCAAACTTGGCGTGTGGAAACGTCCTTGTTCCGGGCGTTCATTTAAGCTCTGCAATCGTTCCCCATGAGAACGTGGGCGATTCTCTGCGATGGAATTAGCAGACAAGTCGCTAAGTGGCTGGCGGTCGGCAGAAAGGGGAACTTTTTCATGCCTGGATCTGTGCGATCTCATGGAATTTATCAGTTTTTAGTGCACAAAACAACATTTACAGGTTTATAAGTTAACTTTAAAAGTAACATGAAAGGAGGAAGATAATCATCGTGAGAGCAACACGGTAAAATCAAAATCTGACCTGTCGAAAAAATGTTTTTCTGAATCTTTGCTGCAGAGTTTCACACAAAGCTGAACTTCCCCGCGCTCAAAAAGGATGCTAATACGCATGTGCACCAAAAATCACAGCAAAATCTTGCTGCATGCGCAAGTAATTGGCGTGTTTCGACTGTACTCAGTCTATCCTGGTGATAGTGATGTTTTTATGATGAAGACGGGATAAATGACGTGTTATCGTGGATCATTGTGGATTCACCAGATAGAAATGCTGGAAAACTGTAGATCAGCTGAAGGGTTGCAAACTACCGCTTCTGAGACACTGATGATGATAGAAGTGATGATGCCGGAGATGTAGCTTCGCTTGAAGGGTTAAACAGTCATCTCTGTTATGATCCTGTTGCCATGGAAACGGAGTTTCCTCATAACTCTGACGTTTCTGTCCTTATTTAACCGTCTTCTTCATGCTCTGACCGGCAGCTGTCGTCTTCCTGTACACAGCAGGAACTTATAAATAGAAGTTGCCCTGGCAGAGCGTCATCGGCTGCCAGCTGAGTCTGCACAGAAAACACACCGTTGCCGTGGCAACACACAGACAAAACATGGGGAACAGGAAGGGATTCCCTTTTCGGCCGCAGAGTCCCGTGGATTAGTGTCAGCCTCGGCCTGGCACGGCCGCGGGGCTTCCCCCGGCTCGTCCTGTTGCTCCCGTTGCTGGGTAATGACCCCCCACCCTCCCCCCAACACCACTCCCCCACCCACTCCAACAACATGTGGTGGCTTTAATTACAGGAAAACCACGAACGGGGGTTACACGTCCGCCTACTTCACTCTGATCCCAGGCTTGACTCGGAAAATAAGTGATTAATAATTTATGATTTCCAGGCCAGCAGGATGACAGACCCGCTTCTGAAGAGGTGGGATCTGGATCCAGACCCAGATCCTGGTCCGCCTCCAGCGCTCAGTCTGAGGGCAGGCGTCCAACACGGCAGATGGAGACGGGAAGTGTGTGCTGGAGGGTTGAAATAGAGAAATGAAAGATGAAACCTGCTTCTAACAAGCTCGCACATCCAGCAGCTTCTCCTGAGACGAACCAGCACGGGTCCGGGACCAGGTACCGACAAACGGCTGCTAACAGAGGCGGTTCTGAGACCAGAGGTGGGTCCGGGACCAGGTGCCGACAAACGGCTGCTAACAGAGGCGGTTCTGAGACCAGAGGTGGTTCTAGAGGTGGTTCTAGGACCAGAGGTGGGTCCGGGACCAGGTGCCAACAAACGGCTGCTAACAGAGGCGTTTCTGAGACCAGAGGTGGTTCTAGAGGTGGTTCTAGGACCAGAGGTGGGTCCGGGACCAGGTGCCGATAAACGACTGCTAACAGAGGCGTTTCTGAGACCAGAGGTGGTTCTAGAGGTGGTTCTAGGACCAGAGGTGGGTCTGGGACCAGGTGCCGATAAACGGCTTCGAACAGAGGCGGTTCTGAGACCAGAGGTGGTTCTAGGACCAGAGGTGGGTCCGGGACCAGGTGCCGACAAACGGCTGAGAACAGAGGCGTTTATGAGACCAGAGGTGGTTCTAGAGGTGGTTCTAGGACCAGAGGCGGTTCAGAGACCAGAGGTGGTTCTAGGACCAGACAACTGTTCTACAGGCGGTTCTAGGTCCAGAAAAACTGGTTTCCAGCATGTTGCTGCCTTGTTTCAACAGTGAACTAGATGCACTTAAACACAATTTTTCCTCCTCATTTCCAAAGTTTCTGAACATTTTCGGGTCTTAGATTAAAGGGGAATTTCTCTTTTTTTTTTAACCTGGGGTGTGTTTTCATATGTCCGGAAAAGTTGTGTGTCTGGAAAACTGTCAAAATCTCCATAAGTCACAAGGACAAAATGGTGTAGTGATGGATCTGGTTCACCGCTGAGACACAACACCTTCAGCCCAGAATCAGCTTCTCTCATTCAGATAAAACTGCAAAAAAAAAAATAAAAAAAAAAAAAATGTTCACATCAGAAATAAACATGTTCACAGCAGAAATAAACATGTTCACATCAGAAACAAACATGTTCACATCAGAAATAAACATGTTCACATCAGAAACAAACATGTTCACATCAGAAACAAACATGTTCACATCAGAAATAAACATGTTCACATCAGAAACAAACATGTTCACATCAGAAATAAACATGTTCACATCAGAAACAAACATGTTCACATCAGAAATAAACATGTTCACATCAGAAACAAACATGTTCACATCAGAAACAAACATGTTCACATCAGAAACAAACATGTTCACATCAGAAACAAACATGTTCACATCAGAAACAAACATGTTCACATCAGAAATAAACATGTTCACATCAGAAATAAACATGTTCACATCAGAAACAAACATGTTCACATCAGAAACAAACATGTTCACATCAGAAATAAACATGTTCACATCAGAAATAAACATGTTCACATCAGAAACAAACATGTTCATATCAGAAATAAACATATTCACATCAGAAACAAACATGTTAACATCAGAAATAAACATGTTCACATCAGAAATAAACATGTTTATATCAGAAATAAACATGTTCACATCAGAAATAAACATGTTCACATCAGAAACAAACATGTTCACATCAGAAATAAACATGTTCACATCAGAAACAAACATGGTTACATCAGAAACAAACATGTTCACATCAGAAATAAACATGTTTACATCAGAAACAAACATGTTCATATCAGAAATAAACATGTTCACATCAGAAACAAACATGTTCATATCAGAAATAAACATGTTTACATCAGAAACAAACATGTTCACATCAGAAATAAACATGTTCACATCAGAAACAAACATGTTCATATCAGAAATAAACATGTTCACATCAGAAACAAACATGTTCACATCAGAAATAAACATGTTTACATCAGAAACAAACATGTTCATATCAGAAATAAACATGTTCACATCAGAAACAAACATGTTCATATCAGAAATAAACATGTTTACATCAGAAACAAACATGTTCACATCAGAAACAAACATGTTCACATCAGAAATAAACATGTTCACATCAGAAACAAACATGTTCACATCAGAAATAAACATGTTCACAGTCTGGTTCAAACATCATTCTTGGTTTTATAGGTCATGTTTATCTTTCAGCTCTCATACGTGACCGGATACCACGTCCATTTTTGTTTTACAGTTTGGGGACGCCCTTCACGGTCATGGATGGGCTGGTTCCTGGTGTGGAGGATCCCCAAGATCTGGTTTCCTCACTTCAGCATCAGACCAGATGTTTTAATGCTTTTATCTCTATTTTATACGATGGTTCAGTCACAGAGAGAGGGGGGGGGGGGGGGGGGGGGGGGGGGGGGGGGGGTTCTGTTAGTTGAATGGGTGTGATTGTGATGATGTGTGTGAAGAAGAGTGTGTGTTCTTGTTTGTATGTTTATGCTGTATGCGTGTATATGTGTATTCTTGTATTCCACGTGGTATTTTTATTGTTGTTTTTATCACATTAAGCGCTTTGCTCTGACATTAAAGGTGCTTCATTAATAAAGTTTGATTTGATTTGTAGTCTGACCTAAAAAAAGAATAGTACAACACCCCAACTTCTGTTCAACACACTGAGTTGAAGCTGCAGCGATGAAGACTGTTTTGCATACGGCGAGGATGCATGTGAGCAGCGATCCCGGCGGGAAAACATCCAGCCGCCTCGCTGAAGCTGCTTCCACGTCCCAGGGAACTCCTCAGAAATGTTTGCTTTCTCTGTTCTGGGAGGAAACGAGGGTGAGACAGGCGGAGGGAAGCGGGGGAGGGGGAGGGCTGGTGGAATGAAATCACCATGGCAACCTCAATAACATTCCTCCTCCTCCCCCCACACACGAACGAGGAAATGAGTTTCAGAACGGAGACGAGGTTTCAGCCACCGTTTGTTTCTGACGCCTTGCAGAGAAATCAGGACTCGATCAGGACTCGATCAGGATTCAATCAGGACTCGATCAGGACCTGATCAGGACTCAATCAGGACTCGATCAGGACCTGATCAGGATTCAGTCAGGACTCGATCAGTACTCGATCAAGTCCTGATCAGGGCTCTATCAGGACCTGATCAGGACTTGATCAGGACTCGATCAGGTCCTGATCAGGACTCGATCAGGATTCAATCAGGACTCGATCAGGTCCTGATCAGGATTCAATCAGTACTCAATCAGGTCCTGATCAGGACTCAATCAGGACTCGATCAGGTCCTGATCAGGATTCAATCAGGACTCAATCAGGTCCTGATCTGGACTCAATCAGGACTCGATCAGGATTCAATCAGGACCTGATCAAGACTCGTTCAGGACTCGTTCAGGACTCGATCAGGACTCGATCAGGTCCTGATCAGGTTTCAATCAGGACCTGATCAGGATTCAATCAGGACTCGATCAGGACTCAATCAGGTCCTGATCAGGATTCAATCAGGACCTGATCAGGACTTGATCATGACTCGATCAGGACCTGATCAGGATTCAATCAGGACCTGATCAGGACTCGATCAGGTCCTGATCAAGACTCGTTTCGGACTCGATCAGGACTTGATCAAGACCTGATCAAGACTCTATCAGGACCTGATCAGGACTTAATCAAGACTCGCTCAGGACTCGATCAGGACTTGATCAGGATTCAGTCAGGACTCTATCGGGACTTGATCAGGACTCTATCAGGACTCTATCGGGACTTGATCAGGACTCTATCAGGACTCTATCGGGACTTGATCAGGACTCTATTAGGACTCTATCGGGACCTGATCAGGACTCTTTCAGGACTCTATCAGGACTCCATCAGGACTCCATCAGGACTCCATTGGGACGATCAGGACTTGAGCAGGACTTGATCAGGACTCGATCAGGACCTGATCAGGACTCCATCAGGACTTGATCAGGACTCGTTCAGGACTCGATCAGGACTTGATCAAGACCTGATCAGGACTCCATCAGGACTCCATTGGGACGATCAGGACTCGATCAGGACTTGATCAGGACTCTAACAAGACCTGATCAGGACTCCATCAGGACTCCATTGGGACTCCATTGGGATGATCAGCACTTGATCAGGACTCCATTGGGACGATCAGGACTTGATCAGGACCTGATCAGGACTCGATCAGGACTTGATCAGGACTCCATCAGGACTCCATTGGGACGATCAGGACTTGATCAGGACTCTATCAGGACTCCATTGGGACGATCAGGACTTGATCAGGACTTGGACTCTGACAGTTTTGCTCTGTATCCTTTTCAGGGTGCAGACATGCTGACGGTTCACATCCTCATCAGGAGCAGTAAGAGGTTTATGAAGGCAGTGACGGCTGCGTCTGCGCGGCTGCAGAGGAACGAACATGTCACTCGCTCCCACTCGGCGCTTTCGCCGGCAGAAAGATTGTGGGAATGTGAAGATGCTGTCAGGAGCTCAGGGCCAGACTTGACAGGAATGTGGCTGCAGCGGGGAGTCCTGCTGTGTCAGAGTCCTGCTGGGAAGCCAAATGAAGCTCCAGATCTGCAGAGTGAACACTTCCAGTTTCTGGGGCTGGTTGAAGTCAGAGCTGCACAGTTCGGGGAAAAAACCGGATGCACGGGGACCTGAAGCTGCAGCATCAGGCGTGAAGGTTTTAGCATCTCTGAACACAAAGTACGAGACGGCGGCATCACAAAGCAGCCTGGAAACCTTCAGTGTTCCTCAGGCACAATTCTCACAAAGACGAAGCGACACCGAGGAGACGTGTTCACATGTGATCAGTCAGGTTTTACACCTTTTTCTATTAAAACCCAACGGAAATGATAAGCAGAGTCAGAAAACTCGGTGAAACGGAGCATTAGGGTCACATGTGGAAAAACTTTTACACACTTCGAAGATAAAGTAATATTTCAAGAAAAATGTCATAATTTTATGACAAAAAAAGTATTTGACTAGAGTAAAGTCATAAATTTACATGATTAAAGTTGTAAATTAACAATAAGGTTGTGATTTACAAGAAAAAGGTTGTAATTTATTAGAATAAATTCGTAATTTAAGAGAACAAAGTTATAATTTATGAGTATAAAGTTGTAATTTAGGAAAATAAAGTCATAAATTTACATGATTATAGTTGTAAAGTCACAATAATAAAGTTATAATTTACAAGAATAAGGTTGTAATTTACAAGAATAAAGTCGTAATTTGTGAGAATAAAGTCGTAATCTTAGAGAATAAAGTTATAATTTATGAGTATAAAGTTGTAATTTACCAAACTAAAGTCATAAATTTACAACAGTAAAGTTGTGATTTACTAGAACAGAGTCATGTTATGAGTATAAAGTTTTAATTTATGAAAATAAAGTCAGAAATTTACAAGAACAAAGTCATATGTTATGAAGGTAAAGTTGTCATGTTATTTTCTGTACCGCTTATCCAGTTCAGGGTTGCTGGAGTCTGTTCCAGCTATAATCAGGCGAGAGGCGGGTACACCTGGACAGGTAATCTGTCTGTCACACAGAGAGACAAACAAACAACCATCACTCACATGCACTCCTAGGGACAATTTAGTGTGATCAGTTAACCTAACATCATGTCTTTGGATGGTGGGAGGAAGCTGGAGAACCGGAGAGAACCCACACATACCCGGGAGAACATGCAAACTCCACACAGGAAGGCCACAGTTGGAATTGTTCAAAACCCCCTCCCCAACCGGGAATCAAACTAGCGACCTTCTTACTGTGGGTTTTGATTGCGCATTTATCTTTGCATTGTGCGTTTGTGTGTGTGATGTTTCAGCTATGTAAACATGTAATTGGAAACAGTTAGAGGCGCATATCTGCGCCAGGGGCAGATCCTCCAATAGTGAAAAATCCTTTAGGAAATTCTTGAATCTGATGGACTCGTTTGTTTCAATATCCAAACACGGGAGAGGAGATTTAAATTTGCGTCATTGCCGTGAGGCCTGTTAGACGTTGGCGCTGTTGCAGGTTTAGCGCTCCTAGTGGCCAAAAGTTACACGGTATAACTTTAACAATAATAAAGTTGTAATTTATGAAAATAAAGTAAAAAATTTACAATAAAATCGTAATTTACGAGAATAGAGTCGTATGTTATGAGGGTAAAGTTGTAATTTCTGAAAGTAAAGTCGTAAATTTACAAGAATAAAGTCGTAAATTTACTAATTTAACACACAAGAAGCCTCGACTTCATGACGAGAATTCACATTCATGTCAAGTCATGTTGGGTCCGCATGCAGTCACCCCACCTCAGGCCCCCTTTGCGTCATTATGAGGTTTTAAACCCACGTACACAGAAAACAGTACATGTAAGTTACACGTGTGTCCAGCGGAGACCTGCTGCTCCTGCTTTAATTCAGTGTTGAATTAAAAGAAGCTGTCATCATCTGCAAACCTGCAGCACTTTTATGGAGTTTCACGGTGGAGACGACAGTCGGTCCGGGGGCCTCCAGGATCCCCCCGTCCGTCCCTCGGCCCCTCGGACAGCTCGCGACCTGACACCATATGTTTCCTGCGCAGTAATGACGCTCCCAGCTCTGTTTTTATGGCAGCCGTCCTCCAGAGACCCTCCGAGCGGGGGCTCGTTCACGCCTCAATCAGAGCTGCTGGGGAGCATCTTCCCCGCTTACCAGCAGCTTTTCTCCCCAGGATTAACCCCTCCCTGCACCGCTGTATTTACTTTGTGGCGCTAATATAAAGAAGTGCTTGTCAGCTGCATTTTCTTTTCAAATTTACAAGCAGTTCTGGGGGGGGGGGGGGGGGGGGGGCAGGAGAGCAGCAGCGAGCGGGGGGAGATGAGGACACAGCTGAGAGGAGAGGCAGACCAAAGGCATGTGGAGTTCAGCATCGCTTTGCTTTCTGCTCCGTGATGAAAGCGAGGCGTCCCCGGAGAGGGAGGGGGCTCCGGGCCTGCCCAGTCAGTTCTCGGGCTGCCTTGATCTCGCGCATGTCGCCCACAGAAGCAAACCTTCAGGAAGGCCTCCTTTTTTACGGGCTCGGTCCCCCGTCGGCTCCGGAGAATGTGCAAAGCCAGCACAGACTGTCACGGCAGCACCTCCCCCCCCCCGTTTCAGACGGAGGAGGTCCGCCTCGCCCCGCGTTTGATGTTTTAATGAAGATATGCGCGCGCTTCTGAAAGCCCTGTGTTACATGAACTTCTCAACCTCCGAGATGAGGTAGAAAGAGAATTTCTGGTGAGTGATTTCCTGGAAGTTTCTGCTCAGAGAGAAAAATAAGCCCATAAACCTCCGTGTGACCCCCCAGGGGTTCCGTCCTCATTTGATTGAAGGGCTTATTCTCTCAGAAAAATTGATAATCAGAAGCTCAGTGGGAGGCGGGAACGCAGATACGCGGGAGAAAATGTCTCTCTCAATCTTAATTAAAGTCCTGGTCCATCGGTTGGCCGTGGACCCGGTCCTGCCCTTGACCTTTCTTCCTCCGGTCAGGTGACCTTCAGGCGCCGTCAGAGCCGGAGGCGGGCGGGGGGGGGGGGGGGGGGGGAGGGGAGGCCGTGGCATTACGCGCTGGTGCGGATGCAGGACGGATAATTACAGCGGTGCTCATTTCACATGCATCGTTTATCAGCCGCGTGACCTCCAGCAACGCATCTCCTCCTCTGATCGCGCTAATTATTCCGGTTTCTTTCCCTTCCTCTCTTTCTCCGCTGTAAATGGAAAACTGTGAGTGTGGATGAATGAAAACAAGCCAAAGAGGCTGGAAGCAGGATTTGTGTCAGGTTTCATTCAGAGTGATCCAGGTTTCTATTCTTTCTTTGCATCTATACTGTAAATACATTTATTTCATCTTCACATCTATAAATATATTCATTTCATCCTTTTGCTTCACTTTGTGAATCGCTTTGTTCAATAGGCAACAAGATTAAAGTCGTAAATTTACAAGAATAAAGTCGAAATTTAGAAAAATAAAATCATAAATTTACAGGAATGAAGTAAATTTGCAACAATAATGTCATAATTTGCGTGAATAAAGTTGTGATATGCAAGAATGAAGTTGTAAATTTATTAAAATAAAGTTGGAATCAACGAGAAAAAAGTTGTAATTTACAACAATAGAGTTGTAAATTTACAAGAATAAAGTTGCAAATTTACAAAACTAAAGTGGTAATTTACATTAATAAAGTTGTCATTTAGAAAAATTAAGTCATAAATTTAAACGGATAAAGTAAATAAAGTTGTACATTTTCTAGAAAAAAATGTCATAATTTACGTGAATAAAGTTGTAATTAACAAGAATGAGGTTCTAAATTTACAAAATACAAGTCGTAATTTACAAAAATAATGTAAATTTACGTGAATAAAGTCGTAAATTTGCAGACTGAGATTTGTTGGCGAGTTAACCCGTCCCTACACAAAGCGACTTTCCCAGCAAACGGACCTGGGGTCTCATTTATAAAACTGTGCGTAGGATCTTTACTAAAAGTGTTCGTACGCCCGAAACCGAAAGATTGCTTAAGCCAAAAAATATTCAGATTCATAAAACCGTGCGTACACACAGATTCAAGCAATTTCCCCTTTAAAAAATCACACTCTTCCTGGAAGTTTGCGCAGGTGAATTTGGCCCCGCCCCCTACACGCCCACATCGTCCATAAATGGTCAGTGCAAAGCACCTCATGGATGTTTCTGCACATAAATGAGCAGCTGATCTGAGGCATTCAAAACTGAATCGTGGCGACCGAAAAGACACTAAAAGGTAATTTCGTGGAGACGGAAGTGGGGGGGCTTGTTGGTGAAGTGGAGCCTCACAAAATCATTTTATTTGGGCGTCACAGGAAACAGATAAACGTCAGTCTGCTGATGCAGCAGGTTGTTGTGGGTGATGATGTAACAGAGTCTGTTCCAGAAGTCTGTGTGCAGAACACAGAACAGCTGTTCGGTGTGGTGCAGCGTGATTCCCCCTCCTGTGCCCCCCCCCCCTGCCTGCAAACACCTCCGCCAGTCTTTGGTGAGGTTGATGGCTGAACCACGGAGCGCGCTGATTCGTCGGGGTGGGCTCGGTTTAGGTGTTCGGTCTATCTGGGTCCAGTTCATAGACAAAAGCGCTGCAAACGTAAATGTGATTATTAGCCAGTCATCATCTTCATCATCATCATCATCATCATCATCATCATCATCATCATCATCATCATCATCATCATTGGGCCAGGAAATCCTGAAAACGCGCTCCCTTCTAATTTTCCCATCTGTAGGTCCTCCAGCAGCACCGATGCAGCATCAGTGCCCCGCCCCCCCCCATTAATGTTTATACATCACTCAGCGCACCTTGTCAGAATCTATGTATCAATGTGGTAAATAATCACCATGGTGATCATTGGTAGATGAAGATGATGGTGAGAAAACTTTGATGAAAAGTTGATTTAACATCTAAGTTTGCTTACGGACCTTTTTATTTATTTGAAAGGTTCTTATAGTTTCAGAAATAACGCTGCTGGTTTGAATCCTATAAAGCCAATACGACTGGAATTTGATATGAAGGGGGAGATAAACGTTTGAGTGTGACAGGATAAAAGGAGAGACTGGACGGGGATGATCTGAAGTCCCCTGTGTTGCAGTCATGCGCACTAACCACTCTGCCGAAGGAAAAGCTGGCAAACATGCAGCCAGGGCACAAAATCTCTACATACAGGTGACAGGACCCCCATGATGCCGCGTGGTTTCAGTTCCCCACGTCACCATCTCAGGGACGCCCCCAAGGGGTGGCCAGTGCCCCCCTGAACAAAAAGCTGGCCACCCCTGCAAAAATGAGATTTTTTCATTCATATCAATTTTCTATGTACTATTAATATGGTGCAGCAGGCTTTGTTTATATTTGTCAAAATGTTTATAGGCTAATAAAAATAAAATGAATAAAAATATTACACAAGACCTACCACTTTCTGCCATTGGTGTTTTGCTGTAGTCCCCCACAGGTCTGTTACACCTAATCAACTCAGCCTTTCTTATGCAAATTCATCCAGGAAGGTGCCACCCAGAACTGCCCCGACCAGTTTCTAATGCCCCTTTCACATCAACATCTACTTACCCTCATTGGGCCAACACCACACTACCCCCCCATTTAGTTTGCTCATATTACAATTGACCCCATAGTGAAGTTTTGTGAAGTCATTTGTTTGCGACACACACACTGAACTGCTTATTACAAGTAAAAAAAAAGTCCTGACCACTCTTAAAATAAGTAAAAAAAAAAAACCAAAAAAAAAAACAAGATTTTATTTTGCTTGTAATAAGCCAAAAAAAAAAAAAAAAAAAATTCTGCCAATGGAATAAGTGAAATTTTCTTTCTTTTCTTTCTTGAAATAAGATGCATTTGTCTTAAAACAAGTTCCTATATCTCACTGAAATGTTTCTCTTTGTCTTATTTTGAGTGTGATGAGATATTTTGAGCAGAAATTAGAAAAATATACTTGGTAAGATTTGAGTTTTTACAGTGTATTGTTGAAATTAAGGAAGTTTGCTGCAGATAATGTCAGAGGCCCGATCATTCTGCCCCCTTCACTGCCATTATATGGATATACGCGGATCTACGACTAATATAAATAATGTCCAAAGGAGTCAGAGTGACGCAGAAATGTTACTGATTAGTAAATGCACGTAGGCTACTCTGTATAAATTCCAGAAATAAAGTCCAGGTTGGAAGAAACAAAACTTATCCTTTAATAACCCTTGGCCACCCTGCTATTTTCTCTGGCCACCCTGTGGCCACCCCTAGAAAAAATTTCTGCGGCGCCGCTGCACCATCTGTGCCGCCAGTTTCCCCAGTCTCCAAAACCAGCGTACGCGTGGGTCAGAGTTACCGTGAGAGACGCACATTTTCCCCTCAAGGTCGCTTTTTATACGTACGCCAGTTTCAGGCCCCGTTTTGTGCGTTCGCAACGTTTCTAAATGAGACTCCTGGACTCAACCAAAGCGGCCGGTGGGAAGACTTTAACACACGTCTGTGGACGTGAACACTGAGCAGGGCAGCAGGTGTAGAAAACATCTGGAATCCAGACAGAAATTTACACATCTGCACAGTTTTTAGTGCAAACTTTGGTTTAACAGGATGAAAAAAGGATTTCAGGACACGAGTTTCTGCCAGCTTTCTGCTGTGAGACTCGTCTGTGACGTACAGCTGAAGATGGTTTTCATTCTCGGCTGGAGCAGGCGGCGCACGCGGCGCTCGCGGCGCACGCGGCGCATGCCAGCCTGGAAGTCAGACTCTGCTGTATGTGATGTAGTATACGCCATAACGCTGCTGCTCATGTTTCTGGGTCACCGATCTGCAGGGAGCTGCTCTGTTCTAACCTGTCAGCTTATTATGTAACACACTGGCCCCCCCCCCCCCCCCCCCGTACGCCGTTCCACTCGGTACTTTTCCACCCATGCAGCCCTGCATCTCACCTGTGACTGCAGGTGAAGCTGCGACACAAAGCGAACATCTCAGGCTGCAGCTGAGACGACGACGAACCGTGTCCAGTTATTTAGCATTTTTCTGACATGTTTTCATGAAAGGAGCAAAAACGAGGAAAAGCTGAAAACAGCGTGACAGCTGAGTAAAAGCACGACCCCCCCCCCCCCCCCCAGGAACTCCTCTCCAGCAGATACGATCATACAAGTTCAGAGATCAATCAGCTGAGACTGACGTAATCATGCAGATGTTTTAGATCTGTCCTCTGAGTCCACATGGGACAATTATAACCCAACAGCCAATCTGGTGTTCTCATGGTTACCATGGTTACAGTCAACAAGCTGCAACGCTTGCCAGGGTCTTTAACAGTTCCACTTTTTTCTGCCTTCTGTCCTAACATACAGAAGTAAGTACATCTCCACAACTACAGGAATGTGTGTACAATCCTGGTGTCTACAGTAAGCTGAGACATGTGTACTACAGAGTACTACAGAAGTATCAGAGACAGTATCAGAGTAAATCCACCTGGAACACAGTAGAACATGTACATCTCATCTCCTCCTGAAAGAAAGCAGAATAGAATCTAGAGAATAGCAGCTCAGTCGGGCAAGAAATTAGTAAAGTAATGCAAGAAATGAGTGAAGTAGTACTACAAACAGGTAAAATAGATCCAGGACCAGGTACAGTTTAGTTTATTTAAGATCCCCTTTAGCTGTAGCAAGCAAAAAATTATGTGAACATGAAAAAAAAATACAAAAAATAATCAAAAAACAAAAACATACAAAATAATTTAAATCAAACTATAAAAAGCTCAGCAAGTCAGGAAGACTTTGTACTTCCTCAGTCGTAGAACCGTGTAATCTGTCCAGTTCATTTTTCCTGCCGTTGCTTTTTCATTCTTCTTTACATTCACACATATATTATATTTACATGAACTTTCATGTTCATAAACATACTTAAACCATAACATGATACATTCTATTATATAAAACAATTTTCTATGCTACACATATTTGCTAATGTACACTCTAATTTACACTTTCTACATCACTGATAGCTAAAATATATATATATATATATATATATATATATATATATATATATATGTGTGTGTGTACGGATCAAACATCGAGGCGCCGTGCATTATACAGTTTTAATGCACGGATCGGAGTTGTTTAATCCACTGATATCATGGTCTCACTGACGAAACATTTAATGACAAATGTTTATTCACTTTATGAAACTTGTTACACAATTTTGAGTATGGATCAGCGCGAGCCTACGTCACAACCCGGAATTCACGTGACCACGAAGCTGGTCGCGGTGAAAACATGCTTCGTATTTGAACGGCGTCTGATGGACTATGAGCCTCAAAAACTGCTTTTGCACCTTTTTAATTTTTTTTCTCCGCCAGTCTGTCTTTGAAATATTATAGAAATGACGTCCAGTTATACTGAAAGTCTCACTGCCGACGCTAGAAGAAGATACGAAGCTAAACTAGTATCTGTTGGACTAAGTGATGCCCATCTTCTGCTGCTACAGCCTGGTTAGACGAACCTACCTGTACATAACAGCCTGATGATCAGTTTCCTGATCTCATGATGTATTTGGTTTCATCAGGTAAGCCCCGTGTTCAAGCCATTTATTTTTTATAGAATATTAATTTTCCCCGGATTTTTAAGAAATGGTGGTATTTCTTTGATGTACTTCTCAGGAGTTTACTCTCATTGATAAAGCTATAAATTACCGGCAGTCTCATCTGTATGTAACTGGTTATGACTGTGCATGTTTATAATGCTGCAAATGCCTTTCTGCCGCTTTTTATGCTTTTATTCTTATGTGGGAACATTGATGGCAGTAATCTGGATGAACGTGATCGTTAACAGTCCTGAGGAGACGGAACAGCAGGCGGCGCTGTGATTCTGTACATCCACTGATTTAATGCTGTTTTCTATCATCTGTGCAAAAACAACTACAGGGTTTAAAAAGTGAGACCACATTATGCTTTTTATCAGTCACAAAGTGATCGGAACATATTGTTAGATGTTTCCATGGTTTCCAGCGTAAACTGTCAGCATTTATGGGCTTGATAGCAGCTAGCCACTTAGCATGTTGTTCGGGACTTTTTCTGTTGTTTTGGGAACTGGAACAAACATATTCTCTTGTCCGTGTGATAGATATGTTTATGGCAGCCATACACAGCGGGACGTCTCGGTATTTCCAAAGTAGAATAAACGAAGATTGACGAGTAATGAAGCAGGTAATTCAGTGGCTCCCCTATGCAACGAAGCCATGTTTTCACCTGTTACCTAACCGGATGTGACGAATTTGGCGAAAATTCCCGGATGCTCGCGGTGATCCATAGGAAGTATTTTATGCTGGCAGCTGGTTTGTGCGTTGCTATGACAACATCCGACGGCGGAACGATATGACACTGATCTACCTAGTTGTGCGTATATGTTAGGGATAATGCCCGACGAGATGTCGGGGTTTGGGGGGGGGGGGTACCTGCAGATCAGATCTGTTTTAACCGGATCTGTAAACGTGTGAATTTCTGCTGCAGAAATACGACATTCTTGAAAATCTTGAACGATCTTCCTAATCTGCTCGTGTTGATGGTCGAGGTGTCAGTGACGTCGCCCCAGCCCACTTCCTGAAGCCCCCCCCCCCCTCCATGGACACCTTCTAGTTCCCGCGGCGTGGGCCTGGATCGATCCAGCTCGGTGGAACGAGCGTTTAGGGTTCGTGTCAAAACTAAGTCAGATTATTCACGTCCCTAATGGAAAGGTCATCTCACCGTGGGGGGGGGGTTCCCACAACACTCAGGGTTCAGCTCAGAAACGAGCCTCGCGCCCCCGGGAAGCCATTAAACTCACATTCTGGCACATGGATATTAAAAAAGTGAAAGATGACCCCAGTGAAGAGACGTCAGCGAGAGAGGGGGGGCTCTGTCACCATTACCATACCCATCTGTAACCCCGCATTTCGCCGCCGCGTCCTCTGGAAGGATGCTAATTGATGGAGAAGATGAACATGTGAAGGAGGAAGATGAGGAAGAGGAAAAGTCAATGCCTGCAGCTCTGTAAATCACACAACGCCGACACGAAGCATCCATCACGCTGCAGAGGCCTCGTTTAGGCTGAAAGGTCAAAGGACTGAGTTATGTTGGAAGGCCTTTCTGCTCCCAGAGGACGAATCTGTGTCCCCCCCCCCCCCCCGAGCGAGACGAGACCAGGGTAAGTCATCGTTTTTGTCGAGCAGAAGTGGACCTGTGGCTTTCCAGTCTGCTGCCGCTAGCCCCGGACGAACCCCCCCATCCTTCATCCTGAGTGATAGCTCTCTGCACACCGGCTGATACGTCATCGTGAAGAAGTTCTGCTCTGGCACTTTCCTGGTTCTCCCCGGCTGACTGGTCAATATTTCTCATCATGTGCTGCTGGTTGGGGGGAAGACGGATGTCCTCCGGAGCGGTGACCTTCCTGCATCACCGGTAATCAGACGGAACGAGATTTCCCCACCTTCTGGACTTTTCTGTCCCTTAAATTTGTTTCCTGAATACATGTAAACGTTCTAGCACGACATTTTGACACGTGGACGTTTCCAGACCACATGGACCTACATCATGTTTTCCTCTACAGATAGTTTCCATAGAAACAGAATCATCATGTCACCTGACTGCATGAAAATTCACATGTAGCTACAATTTTTTTTTCATCAAAAATATTAATTTTTCAAAAGCAATACATCCAAAGAACGTCTTATGACGGAGTATTAAAGGTACAGTAAGAAAAAAATCAAAGGTCAATGGCAGAAAAATGTGATATATAATCCAGAAACTGTGTTTCTATGGATGTGTGATCACTGCACTAGAACAGCTGTTATATGTTTAATTTCTTAGAAAGAGTCATTTATATCTACTTGCTGGGGGGTGCACATATGGTGGCTGCCATATCTCTTCCAGCATTTTTTCTATGGTGTCCCTGAATGGACAAAACAGTGTGTTAAATATGTTAAATAAGAACCCTCTGAACTTTAAAACTCTGTCCGCTTTGTTTAATGGGAGTTAGAGACTGTTTGGGATCAGTAATGACTGAAAAGACGTAAAAATAGTTTCTCAGATCAACTCACAGATGAAAACGTCTTTATGTCTTGGAGAATTTTGGCCACTAACGGCCACCATACATTCACAACAGTGCTTGAAATATGAAGTCATTTGAAAGAAAACATTGTTCCTTTCCAATACCCATCTTTACTAAAGATAAGTGGTAGTACCACTAGATGTCAGTAATTCTTACAAACTGTACCTTTAAGTCCGCATGAAGAAAAAAAAAGATTTCGTTAAAAAGTGTCGTAATTTCCCAAGGAAAAAGTTATTTTGCACAAAAAAAGTAGTTAATTAATGAGAATAAGGTCATAAATTTATAATAGAATAAAGTCGTTATTGTACAAGAGTAAAGTTGTAATTTTACAAGAAAAATGCTGTAATTTTGAAAGGGAAAAAAACATGTTTTAACTAGAATATAGTCATAAATTTATGATAAAGGCCCAAATTTACAAAAATAAAGTCGGACATTTTTTAGGATAAAATTGTTGGTTTACGAGGATTAAATCAATTTTACAAGGGAGTTGTGGGTAGGAGTTAAGGTTATAATTATCCAATCAAAGCAGTTTGTGGGCGGAAACGGACGTCTGACTCCGCCCACATTAGCTCAGGAGTTGCTAGCTCAATTGCCAAGTCTAGAAAGAGCATCTTCCTACATTTCTCAAATTCAAGTGGACAAAAAACGAAGCAGGATGAGGGTGAAGGACGCAAAGAGGGTCAGAAACCCTGCAATGGTTGCTGTTTTCCTCCAGGACATGTTAAACATTCACTAATGCTTGTTAACCGTTAGCATTTTCTGTAAAGCTGCTAATACTAATTGAGTAAGCGATTGTGAGTGCACCACCTACTGGTGGGGAGGAATTTAACTTGTAGATATCACCTCTAAAGGATCAAAATCATTTAGACAATAACATATTTGGTGTTTTTTATTAAGACTAAAGTTAAATGAGAAATTTGAGCCCAAAAAATGGAAAAAAATAAATCTGAGAATATTTTAAAGTTTAGTTTAGTTTAGTTTTTGTAGAGAACTGTTTTACCCACTAATAACGAGATAGAATATCTATCACATTATATATTTGACACTGTAAAATAAGAAGAACTGAAAATGCATCACAATCAATTCAGCTACTATTTTCTATTAAATTTAAAATATTTTTTATCGAAAAAAAAATAAAAAATGTAGAGTCTATTTGTAATTATAGACTTAGTTGGTAAAATTCAGTTCTAAAAACAAGTGACATTCTGTCATCAAACAATTCAAATAATCTATAGTCGCTTCAAAATTATTCATACCCTCCAATTAAAGAAGGAAAAAAAATCAGCTTTCAGTTAAATAAGTTGAAATTGAGAAAAGTAATAATCAATAAAAATTCTATGAAAATCATGACATTGATTTTGAATTGTGGTTTGAAAGAAATATTAAAAACAAACAAGCAAAAAATAAAACAAGTCAAGAAGCATATGGGGCTCTGAAGCTAAAATATTGAGCAACACTTTGAGACAATCACTGCAATCAGGTGTTTTCTGTAACGTCCAATCAGACGTCTGCACCTGTTGACAGGTATGTTGGTCAACTGTTTAGAAACAAGGTGCTCGATGTGTCTGGAACAGTAAAATTATTGTATCCACTAAATTATAATTTTGTAAAATTTCATTTATTACTAGTTTCTTGTCATATTAATGACTCTTGTGAATTATTTTTATCTTTAATTAAAGGGTGTGAACCATTTTCAGGACGACTGCATATTTTGGGTGAGGCTTCCTTTGTCCTCTATCGACCTGTAAGGGTAGAAACTGAAACCGAGGCTCCTGAATCTCGATGTCCGTGTTGTTTGATTGAAGTCTTCTTAAATTTGTAAACTGTAGCGACCGTGTTAACACATGCCGGCGTGTAAAGGCTGATTTAAAAATTAATGAGCCCTAAAATTTTAATTCCAAATGCGATGCTAATCTGGGCGAGTAGTGCTATCTGTGAGTAGCGAAGCGCTGATAGCAGCAGTGTGACAGGAATCACATGCAGCTACCCAGGAAATATTAACCCAGAAAGGCGGTTTTAATGAAGCGCTGACGCCCTAATAAACGCTCCTCACATCTTCCTGCTTTTACACCAGCATCTCCGGAGAAGCAGCACTGAATTCTGATGCGCGATGATACTGTAACTCCATCAGAAAGACTTCCCTGCACCTCCTCCACAGCTTCAGTCTGAGGGGGGTTATGGGGGCAGGTTGCGCCTCATCAGCATTTCAAAGCTGTTCTAGTGTCAATTATCCGAAGCTGTGCTCTCCAGTTTGAGTTTCGTTCAGCTACAGGGATCTAAGGTCAACGCATGTGCCGTCTGAGGATGACATCACCCTCTCTGAGCGTCTGGGGGGAAGAAAAAACACATTTCTATATCTTTTATTTGCAGTTTCTCTTGCGGTTTTGCCACAAAAATCCTGCACGCTCTGTATTTAGCATAGCGGAGCGTCTCAGGTCGGACGGTCACCCTCGGAGGCGTTCGTGCGCGCGGCGCGATTTAAAATTCCATCACTCAGAGTGAGACTGTGTTTTATATCTTTTCCATTAGCTCCAGATGTCGTATGAATACCATATGTAAAATTGTTTTGCATTTGTTATGCACACAGAGGGGACGTTCTGTATGCGTTGCTGCCAGACTGGAGCATAATTCACTACTCACCCCATTGACTACTGAATATGAAACATGCGTTCCATATCAAGCTGCTTCTGTCACCGGGCCAGTGAAGTGAAGCAGGCACGCCGGAGTTTTCTCAAGACTTATAAAGAGGCAGACTTTATGGTTTTTAAACAGAGATATTAAGGCAGTAGATCTCATACATTACAGTCGAGGGAGTGGTAGGACTGCCTGGTAATATCCACACAAGCCTCTCGTTCCCACAGTTTGCAGCAGCTCCCGGGTAGATAATCTCATTCCAGTGGACCGCAGTGTAGCAGCTTCAGTGTTTGGATGGACTCCAGAAATATTTTGCTCATTAAAAGTAAGATGTGAGGAAAGCCAGACGGGCTGTTGCAGCTCGGAGAGAAATCCTCCCAGTTTGGATCTGAGGAGGTGGTTATGACATATGCTGAAAGTCTAATAGGCATCATGGTCTCGTGCTGGGGAGGCTTCGCCGTGGAAATGCAAACATTACTGAGTGTGAAGCTACAAAAAAATCAGCACTGATCATTAAACTCGCCTCAAAGTGAAGTCCATTTCATCAGGACCACTTTCTAGAACCGGGTTGGAACCAAATCTCATATCCTGGTGTGACAGATCCAATGAAGGTAGAAACATTTCAGAGGTTTTACTTCATATTGACATGATGACATCACACAGTTGCTGCAGACACAATAGAATCTCCCCTTCCACCTCATATATAGAATCTCCGTTCCCCCTCATAAAAAAATCTCCCGCTCCACCCCCTCATAAATAAGAATCTCACTTCCCCGTCATCATGATGAGAATCTCTCGTTCCACCTCATCATGATGAGAATCTCTCGTTCCACCTCATCATGATGAGAATCTCACGTTCCACCTCAACATGATGAGAATCTCTCGTTCCACCTCATCGTGATGAGAATCTCTCGTTCCACCTCATCGTGATGAGAATCTCTCGTTCCACCTCATCATGATGAGAATCTCTCGTTCCACCTCATCGTGATGAGAATCTCTTGTTCCACCTCATCGTGATGAGAATCTCGTGTTCCACCTCATCATGATGAGAATCTCTCGTTCCACCTCATCGTGATGAGAATCTCTCGTTCCACCTCATCATGATGAGAATCTCTCGTTCCACCTCATCGTGATGAGAATCTCTCGTTCCACCTCATCGTGATGAGAATCTCTTGTTCCACCTCATCGTGATGAGAATCTCTCGTTCCACCTCATTGTGATGAGAATCTCTTGTTCCACCTCATCATGATGAGAATCTCTCGTTCCACCTCATCATGATGAGAATCTCGTGTTCCACCTCATCATGATGAGAATCTCCTGTTCCACCTCATCGTGATGAGAATCTCCTGTTCCACCTCATCATGATGAGAATCTCTCGTTCCACCTCATCGTGATGAGAATCTCTCGTTCCACCTCATCATGATGAGAATCTCTCGTTCCACCTCATCGTGATGAGAATCTCGTGTTCCACCTCAACATGATGAGAATCTCTCGTTCCACCTCATCGTGATGAGAATCTCTTGTTCCACCTCATCATGATGAGAATCTCTCGTTCCACCTCATCGTGATGAGAATCTCTTGTTCTACCTCATCATGATGAGAATCTCTCGTTCACCTCATCGTGATGAGAATCTCTTTTCCACCTCATCATGATGAGAATCTCTCGTTCCACCTCATCGTGATGAGAATCTCCTGTTCCACCTCATCATGATGAGAATCTCTCGTTCACCTCATCGTGATGAGAATCTCTGTTCCACCTCATCATGATGAGAATCTCTCGTTCACCTCATCGTGATGAGAATCTCGTGTTCATATATGATGAGAATCTCTCGTTACCTCATTGATGAGATCTCTTGTTACCTATGATGAGATCTTTGTTTACCTTTTATGATCTCTGTTCACTATCATGATAGAATTCTCTTACCTCATTGATGAGAATCTCTTGTTACCTCATCGTGATGAGAATTCCGTTACCTCATTGATGAGAATCTCTTTTTCCACCTCATCTGATGAGAATCTCTCGTTCACCTCATCGTGATGAGAATCTCCTGTTACCTCATCATGATGAGAATTCTCTTTCACCTCATCGTGATGAGATCTCTTGTTCCACCTCATCTGATGAGAATCTCTTGTTCACCTCATCTGATGAGAATCTCTTTTTCACCTCATCATGATGAGAATCTCTCGTTCACCTCATCTGATGAGAATCTCCTGTTCACCTCATCTGATGAGAATCTCTTGTTCCACCTCATCTGATGAGAATCTCTTTTTCCACCTCATCATGATGAGAATCTCTCGTTCCACCTATATGATGAGAATCTCTTGTTCTACCTCATCGTGATGAGAATCTCTCGTTCCACCTCATCATAATGAGAATCTCTTGTTGTACCTCATCGTGATGAGAATCTCCCGTTCCATTGCATAACATCATGACAGTGTGATCTTCCAGCTGCTCTGGCTACATAAATCTATTTGTGATTCATGATGACCCCCCCCCCCCCCCCCCCATCCTTTCACTAATTAAACATTTATTTTAATAACTCCTTTATCCCTTCTTTCCCCTCTTCCTCCCTCTGCTAACATTTAAAGGCCGTTTGTCCTACAAGTTCAACTTCTCTGCAGGTGATGAAATGTTAATGCGCAGCTGTAAAATCTGCTCTTGTTGCCATGAACAGAAATATAAAACCTCAGTGACACACGGGAGCATTTATTTAGCATAAATCCTGCTCAGCCCTTAAATGTGCAGCCAAACTCGCGCGTGCCGCCACACCAGCCCGATGATGTATGGAACACAAACTGTATTTACCATCTAAATTGCTCCTCCACAATGCCAAGATGATGGCGGAGATTAATCGGCTAAAGAGTTAACCCCCCCCCCAGTCCTCCTTCAATACGGTGGCACATCTCAGGCCACACGTTTCCACCTTAAAGGCAGCATTTGTATTCCCGAGGAGCCTCTTTCCTCGTCTGCTTTATGATATTACCGCCGCGCGCAGCGGCCTCGCCTCCACGTGTGGGCTCCGGTTCCACCATCATCCATCCCCCGCTATCTTTTCATCGTTACACCGTCTAATAAATGCGCCGTGTGCCCCGTGATGGTGCAGCATACATCAGACAAAGTGACCCGGGTCAGCCAGCCACCAAGGTTACAGTCTCCCTCTCACACCGGAACGCTGCGACTCCGAGCCGGAATATTTCTCATCTTCTGTCGGCGGGAATCTTCCCAGACGAAGTAATCACCTCTGAGCGTCTGCTAAGGAGAGAGACGACGGTTTACCAGCCGCGGGGGCTCCGATGAGGAGCGGCTTCTGATCCGGCAGGTCGCCATCGACACGTGCTCTTCAGCAGGAGCAGCTGGTGGTTGTTGCCACGGCAACGGCGTCTTTACACGCCACATCAAACGCAAACAGTTCAACGTGGCCTTAACGTCTGCTCACGTGTGAAGGTGTAAACTCTGCTCACCCGCAACGGTTGGTTTCCTACCGTACCTGAATGTCTCACTTTCCCATCACACCTGAACGTTTCATTTTCCCACCGCACCTGAATGTCTCACTGTCTCATTGCAGCTGAACGTTTCATTTTCCCACCGCACCTGAATGTCTCACTGTCTCATTGCACCTGAACGTTTCCTTTTCCCACTGCACCTGAATGACTCACTTACCTATCACACCTGAACATTTCACTTTCCTACTGCACCTGAATGTCTCACTGTCTCATCGCACCTGAACATTTCTCTTTCCCACCGCACCTGAATGTCTCACTGTCCCACCGCACCTGAACATTTCTCTTTCCTACTGCACCTGAACGTTTCATTTTCCCTCCGCACTTGAACGTTTCACTTTCCTATCACACCTGAACATTTCATTTTCCCACCACACCTGAACATCTCACTGTCCCACCGCACCTGAACATTTCTCTTTCCTACTGCACCTGAACGTTTCATTCAGGGGCAGCTGTGGCTCAGGTGGTAGAGCAGGTTGGCCAAGTATCGGCGGTTCGAATCCCGATCCCCCAGCCATCTATCACTGTGTCCTTGGGCAAGACCCTTAACCTCCCTTGCCTCCAGTGGGGGCACCACTGGTGTATGAATGTGTGTGAATGTTCTGGTGGTGGTGGGAGGGGCCATAGGTGCAAAATGGCTGCCACGCTTCGTCAGTCTGTCCCAGGGCAGCCGTGGCTACATACGTAGCTTATCATCACCGACTTTCATATAATGGAGTTCACCAGCGACCAAAAAGATTCATAAAAGTCCACAAAAACTTGTCAATATTCCTCCATACTGCTCGTCCAATGTAATCCAAGTGTCCTGAGTGGGTAGCATCCAGAATTTACTGGAAACGACGTCATTGAGTAGATTTTTAGAGCCTTAACAGTAGAACGTCTAGTTGCAGCGTAGCGCGTCCTTGTGAGTTCACGACACTACGGAAGCCTCGGCAGCTGAGATGATGCGTTTTCTTTCTTTCTTTCTTTCTTTCTTTCTTTCTTTCTTTCTTTCTTTCTTTCTTTCTTTCTTTCTTTCTTTCTTTCTTTTAAATCAATATCCAGTCCCTCTTGTGTTTGTTCGCAGCTCGTTCGCTCTTAGCACAATTTAACAGCTAATTTCTTCTTCTACGCTTGCATTATCGGCAGAGTAGGCGCTGAACGCTACGCCTTCTGTAGTATCATGAACGTGCAAATAGAAACTGCACTGTTCTACTGTTCAGGCTCTAAAAATCCACTAAATGATGGTTTCCAGTAAATTCTGGACGCTACCCACTCAGGACACTTGGAGTATGTTGGACGAGCAGTATGGAGGAATATTGACAAGTTTTTGTGGACCTTTATGGACCTTTTTGAACTCTATTTGAAAGTTGGGGAAAACAAAAACCTGTCCGATCTCTGGCTGCATTTGAGATATTAAAAAAGTGCTCCAGAGTCTTGCTCAGCATGAGGGTGAGGAGAAGATGAAGGACCATCATTCTGTGGGTGTACTATTCCTTCAAAATGTGATATTTGAAAATATCAGTATCTGTTTTTACTTTTGTAATGATGCAACAAAAAGAGGCCTTGCATCACTAGAGGTGTAAGAAAATATCTAAACACTGAAATATCATGATATTTTGTTGTGATATTGTATCTGTATCACATTAATAGGATGGTTTGATATGATACGGGTGTTTGTCGAAACTTGTTTGAGTTTAATTTGTTAATCAAAGTAAAATTTATTTTTAAAACGCTTTTCACAGATAAAAACCACAAAGTGCTGAAATAAAACAAATACAACCATTTTATCTGGTTAGAAACGAGGCAGGAAAAGCTGAAACTTTACTGTAAGTTAATTTGCCTTCATTTTAAGTTGAATGTGATATTTCCAACTGGATTTTTGTTCGAGTGTGTGGAGCGTTAAACCCTCAGCTGTGAGGAGACAGACATGGTTGGTCATTTCAGCGTGAGATGGACGGTGTGATTTTTCCAGGCTTGGCCGAGCATGTCCGGCTGTCTCCCGGCGATCGCTCATCTGAGGCGAGAAAATCAGCAGGAACCGAAGCCAGATTGGAACAAGGCCTCGGTGCTCGGCTCCGAGGTCCAGAGACAAACCAGCGGGCCGGCTGCATGACACCGCCCTGATGGACGACCGCGCTGAGGTGCGCTTTAATCTGGAGGATGCTCTGCTGGCGCTGGGAATGGATGGCCGTGTGTGTGTGTGTGTGTGTGTGTGTGTGTGTGTGTGTGTGTGTGGTAAAAGGCGGGCGTCCATCACTCCCACGGGAAAGGGTAATGACTCCACCGCTAATAGAGAATCATTATAAACTTTAGCAGATCAAAGAAAAGATGTCCGAGGATGACCGATGCATCGTGGACACAGAGGGACACCGAGACCTTATAAATGTCCACACCTGCTTTAACAGCAAGCTTGTTAACTTTTATAGATGTGTGTCAGATCACCTCCAATAAACTGCATCAGTATGAGGAGAGAGGAAGCTAACACGGAGAGACGGAGGCATCGGACTCTCCAGAGTCAGCGGACTGCAGGTCCGGTCAGTGGTTTCCAGTAGAGAATCATATCTGCTTTAATGCAGAAGATCACCAGCATCCAGCCTTGTCCCCGGCACACAGAGATTCCTCCTGATTCTCTCCATTTTCTGATGATCTTCTTCTCTGTAGATGGAGGATCTTCAGCGTCTGAGGAACATTGTTCTGAACTTTTTCCACAACTTTCATCTCCAGTTTGTCTCAGATTGGTGAACCTCTGTCCATGTTTCCATCTGAGAGACTCTGAAATGCTCCTTTATACCCAGTCATGTGACTGACCTGTTCCCAGTTAAACCAGTCAGTTGTTAAAGTCTCTTCTAGATTTTTCCGATCTCCTTCACTGGACTTTTGTTGCTCCTGTTTGGTTCTTTTTTCGCCTTTTGCGAAGTGGGTTTGGATTTTAAACAAAGGTGGAGTTTGTAGAAATTTAAAAGAGATTCTGAGTTTCAGGACTGGATTTGTTCTCTTCGGCACTGTTTACATTTGAACCCAGAAAGTGGAAGCTAGTTTGTAAAGACTCGTCATATTGTTAGACCGGCCCCTCTGAAGGTGAGCTATCAGAACTCTTTCTGAGCCTTTAGTTTGCAGCAGCACTGCTCTTACAGAAAAACCACATATGATCCACACGTTCCTCACATGTAGGTCACACAAAAATGTTCCAAAAGCACATCTTTGGACATGTGAATCACATGAAAGTTCATTAATAATTGTCCAAAACCACATGTGCTGAACATATGCAGGGAGATGCAGGAACATGTGCAGGAACATGCAGGAACATGTGCTGAACATGTGCCGGAACATGCAGGAACATGTGCAGGAACATGTGCAGGAACATGCAGGAACATGTGCAGGAACATGCAGGAACATGCAGGTACATGTGCCGGAACATGCAGGAACATGTGCCGGAACATGCAGGAACATGTGCAGGAACATGCAGGAACATGTGCAGGAACATGTGCAGGGACATGCGGGAACATGCAGGAACATGTGCAGGAACATGCAGGAACATGCAGGAACATGTGCAGGAACATGCAGGAACATGTGCAGGAACATGCGGGAACATGTGCAGGAACATGTGCAGGAACATGTGCAGGGACATGCGGGAACATGTGCAGGAACATGTGCAGGGACATGCAGGAACATGTTGCATGAACATGTGCAGGGACATGCGGGAACATGTGCAGGAACATGCAGGAACATGTGCCGGAACATGCAGGAACATGTGCAGGAACATGTGCAGGAACATGTGCAGGTACATGTGCAGGAACATGCAGGTAAATGTACAGGAACATGCAGGTAAATGTACTGGAACATGCAGGTACATGTGCAGGAACATGTGCAGGAACATGCAGGTAAATGTACAGGAACATGCAGGAACATGTGCAGGAACATGCGTAGGAACATGCGCAGGAACATGTGCAGGAACATGCAGGAACATGTGCAGGAACATGTGCAGGGACATGCAGGAACATGTTGCATGAACATGTGCAGGGACATGCGGGAACATGTGCAGGAACATGCAGGAACATGTGCCGGAACATGCAGGAACATGTGCAGGAACATGTGCAGGAACATGTGCAGGTACATGTGCAGGAACATGCAGGTAAATGTACAGGAACATGCAGGTAAATGTGCAGGAACATGCAGGTAAATGTACAGGAACATGCAGGTACATGTGCAGGAACATGTGCAGGAACATGCAGGTAAATGTACAGGAACATGCAGGAACATGTGCAGGAACATGCGTAGGAACATGCGCAGGAACATGTGCAGGAACATGCAGGAACATGTGCAGGAACATGTGCAGGAACATGCGCAAAAGAAAAGAAGGAACATGCAGGAACATGTGCAGGAACATGTGCAGGAACAGGTACATGTGCTGGAACATGCAGGAAGATGTGCAGGAACATGCGCAGGAACATGTGCAGGAACATGCGCAGGAACATGTGCAGGAACATGCAGGAACATGTGCAGGAACATGTGCAGGAACATGCAGGAACATGCAGGAACATGTGCAGGAACATGTGCAGGAACATGCGCAGGAACATGCAGGAACATGCAGGAACATGTGCTGGAACATGCAGGTAAATGTGCAGGAACATGCAGGAACATGCAGGAACATGCAGGAACATGCAGGTATATGTGCAGGAACATGTGGAGCTCATGTTGTTTTCCTGTAAGGGCGGATGAAGCTGCAGCTCCACTGGTGACCTGGAACATAAAATGAAGTGATCTGAACCAAACACACGTTCTCAAAGTTCCCTCTGGAGAACACGACTCCTGTTTGACAGAAGCAGCTCAGAAAACAAACATAAAGATTTACTGATTCCTTCTCTAAACTGAGCATTACTTCCAGCCCGGCTGGAACGGACCTCCATCTCTCTCTGTCTGCTTCGCTCCGCTGTGTGTTTGTCAGCAGCGTCGGGCGAAGCCGCCGTCATACATCACGGCTGCAGCGGCTTCTGAAGCCGTTCCCATGTGGGGCCGAAAAATGCAAAGATGTGTAATAAATTCCTTCCTGTCAAGTGTTGATTTACAGGTCAGGCCTGTGCATCGGAGGGTGGGTTCGTGCATGAGCGCAGGTGTCGGCGAGCAGAGTGTGTGAAAACGCCTCCGGTCATTTTTCATCTCTCAGATTAGTTTGTGTTCGTTGGTGCATGTATGTGTGTGCACGCGGGAGTGTGAGAAGATTTCCTCATGTGTCCGTTTCTACCTTTAATCTGTGATTACCATCAATCAGTTTCCCCAAATCCACGGTCAAACAAGCGGCCCGGGGCCAAAACCGACCCATCGGAGGGGCCCCCAGGCCCCGCAGGACGAATTTAGTCAATATTAAAATAACAGAAGATATAAACTGTTATTCAGTCATAAAATAACTGTAATCCTGTAATAAAACTGAACTCTAACGTGTCCCAGTTCGTGTTCATGTTTGAATGTAAAGCATCTCCAGGTCAGCAGGACTTCTTCTATCTTCCTCACTTCAGTTTCTACGATGACGTGAGCCAGTTCAGGCGCTCGGGATTACTTCGCCGGTCCACTTGGACCGATGAGCTTCAGCTTTACCGTCCTCTTAACGGTAATTTAAGTTAAAACAATTCTTACCGATGTTGCATTGTTGCAGGATAAAATGCTATAAATGAGATAATGGAAGTGAAATACAAGACAGACCCACCATTAATCAAAATAGAATGTTATTCCAATTAGGGATGCACGATATTGAAATTTAATTGGGTTAATTGGAAAAACCGATATCGATACCGATATTAAAGCTGAAAAAAAAGTAATATTCATTCCTTGTGCAAAATTAGAAAAATACCTCAACTTGTCTTTTGTATGACAAGTCAAACTTATTGACAAACAAAACTAACAGGATATGAGTGTTATATCCTAGAACCACCTGAATTTCTTCATCCCTGAAAAAACAAACAAAAAAACTAACAAACAAAAAAAAAACACGGGATATTTGGTAAAGGTGGGAGAAAATAGTGATACACTGAAATATCGCAATATTTTCCTATGCTGATATATTGATATTCCTCCAGAAGTTTCAGGTTGTTTATTATGTTTTCTAAAAGGATAGTTTATTAAATATAAACCTCTGGATGAAGTACTGGTACTTCTCTGTACTGAAACATTACTTCTAGGTCATGATGCTGATATTTCGTTGGTCCAGAGACCAGATCTGGAGACCGGACTGCTCTGGATTTGGACCCTGAGACGAGTTTGACTCTCCTGGTTTAACTGTTATTATTTTTCTGCGGGGTCCCGTCCGGGCGCGGGGCCACCCGCCACCAAAGCACCGTTAATTACTTAATTACGGAGATAAGAAAGCGGTCAGGAGCGGAGCAGCCGGTGATTAATGGACGGTAATGACTGAGGGGACGTGGTCTTCCTCCTTCTGCTTGGATTTCTTCCGCACAAACACGTCCACCTTGCAGCTCTAACCTCAGATCTTATCTCGGCTTTTGTCTCTACCCATTAACATTCAGCTGAAATTTCAGGAGAGAGGATACATGAATTATAGCAACCACAGATTCATCATGTTCCTTTTTTCTCTCCGTTTCTTTCTCTTTCTCCTCCTTCATGAATAATGGAGCGCCGCCGCTGCTACATTTAGTCGAGCCGCTAGTAAATTAAATGCAGTGCTGGCGTGCCACTCAGCAGCAAACAGGCCAAACGGGATGTATGCACCTGAGCTGCTGTAGCCAGAAACCCCCCCTCAAGTATTTACAGGCAAGTTGACCTCTCCAGGAAGATAGATTGACTTATTTTTGAATACTAGAAAAGTAGCTCATATAATAAATCAGTCTTGAGCCGACTGAACCTGCTCAGCGTGATTAATCGTGTCACATTGAGGTAATGTTAGCCTGATAGTAGCAGACGACTTCCACACAGATGACTGTGAAATGCAAAGTATTTGACCAGAAGGCAAAATAAAAACCATGACTGGCTCTTAATGCTACTTTTCAGATGTTATATCCACCTCAGTTTGAGGTGCGCAGCCTTCACACGACTCCATATTTCAGCGGTGAATGGGTGCTGGCCCCCTTCTTGCCCCCTGATTTACGACGCTATGGTAGTAAAATGGCAGCCTAGGATAACATGGGTGGTAATAAATGACGGTAAGACAACGACGAGCAGCTGTTAATGCTGCAGCCATTAGACTGAAAAATGAAGGGCGCCAGTGATTCCGTCAGATTTATACATTTTCAGTGCGCTGTGCATTAGTGCACGTCATGCTGAAGCGACGTGACATATGTGAGCGTTAATCGGCTGCTGCAGCCAAAATGTTCTGCAGGAAATTTTAAATAAGCTGCAGCTGCATCTGCCACGTCCTGCAATCACAGAAAAGACGGAGCTAGCACCAAAACTGCTCCAGCATGCGTTGCTTTTAGATGTTCTGCAACATAATCCCAGTGATTCTCCGACTCTTACTGCTTCAGGTGGGGGTTAGTGGGCAGACTGGTTAGACTGGTGCATGAGCTGGAAGAGCAAATGAAAGTACAAACTTCTTATTTCTATGTTGTCAACTTTTAGGCAATGTTTCGCTAACTTCAGCAGCACTTTTACAGAAACCTAAGACTTGTTCAGCTTCGGTTATCTGCAGCACAACTCGTCCAGAAGCAAAGGATTGAAATCCTGAAACGCCAATTAGCAACTTTGTCGGACTTCAGGCTGCACCTGCATAAAGATGCAACTCAGTCAAACCTGGAATCTTCAACCTGTTGGCCATTCGGACGGATTCATTCTGTAACTTGGAACTGACCGATATACTGTCCTCACCGTCGGTGGTTTCTGAACCCGCCCAAAAAGACAACTCCATCCAGGAGACAAGCCTGTACCAGCAGGAGGAGGAATAGTCTTCATCTTCAGGTGAACTCTGATGAGGATGACTTGGGTTGTAGCTGTTAGCTTTATGGACTAATCCGATGCGTTTTGTGTGTTGCGCCATCTTGCAGTGCTGCCATTGCTGAGGGTTCTAGTCCCAAATACGTCGTATCTACCAACATGGAAAGCAGCGTGAATATCTGGATTTACAACGCTGGACAGTCGTCTAAGGTCATGATTACCTGTAGGTATGTTATCCAGAGATCTCTAAGTTACTCTGACATATTATTATTACATCTGAACATTGATGTAAACTATTATTTAACCCCACAAATGGTTTTAATGACAAGCCACACTGGAATATAAAATATAAATCTCGTTATTGCTTATCAAAGTTGATTAAAAATTAAACTCTTTCAAAAGTTGTTACTTTTCTATTTTTTCATAAATTTGCAGGGTTCCCACTCTTTTCAAGAAGTGATTTTCCAGGACTTTTCCAGGACATTATTAGGACTTTTCCAGCTGCTGCAGTACGAGTCAAGTTATCACAGCATAGACTCATAACTTCCAAGCTTTTGGAGAAGTTTTCTACAATTGTAGCTTAGATTTTTTTTACGGCGATAAAGTAGCGATGAAGAAGATACTAAACAGAGGCGAAGTGGAGACGAAGCGGAGAAAAAGCCAAAATAAAGCTGTGACGAGACGACTACGAAACGACAACATAGCAACAACGAGCTGTGAGGAAATGGTGACGAAATGGCGATGTAGTGGGGACGAAGCTGTGATGAAGCTGTGACAAAACAGTGACAAAACTGTGAAGAAACGGCGATGAAACGGCGATGAAATGGCGACAAAATGGTGACAAAACAGCGCCATAGTGGGGATGAAGCTGTGACAAAACTGTGACGAAACGGTGACAAAATGGTGACGTAGTGGCAACAAAGCTGCAAGGAAATGGTGACGAAATGGTGACAAAATGGTGACAAAATGGCGACGAAACGGTGTCAAAACAGTGACGAAACGATGACAAAACGGTGATGTGGTGGCAACAAAACTGCAATGAACTGGTGATAAAATGGTGGCGGAATGGCATCATAGTGGCGACAAAGTTGCAAGGAAATGGTGACAAAACAGTGCTGTAGTGGGAACAAAGCTGTCATAAAACTGTGACAAAATGGTGATGAAATGGCAACAAAATGGCGACAAAACGGTGACGAAACTTGACAAAACGTGACGTAGTAGTGGTGACAAAGCTGCAAGGAAATGGTGTCGAAGCGGTGATGAAGCAAGGATGAAGCAGCATCAAGGGAGGAAAAAAAAATTTTCCGCGACAACTCAAGCTTTTCCAGGACATTTTACTCTTGTTCTAATTTTCCATGTGTTTTCCATGACTGGAAAAATGTTCAATTGTTTTCCAGGTTTTCCAGGACCCGTGGGAACCCTGATTTTTTACGAACATCAGTGGACAGACAGCAGAAATCTTTGTGAAATAAATGTCTGTGATCTTCTTTTTCACTAATTACCACAATCAAAGTTTTAAAATGATGTTCCAACAAGCAGGAATGTGACAATCCTTCCAGATTTCCTCCATGTTGTTAAGAAAAAAGTCTGATTCTCATCTGTGTCAAATACACAAATACAGAAAGGCTCCCTAAGCGATGGCGGACGTTACGGTTACGGTTGGTAAAATCACCTTCATGATAAAAACTAGCTGTCGGAGCTGAAGCAGATGAATAACTGCAAAGTTATTTTAATTAAATCCTCATCAAACCTTTACTCAGGAGCCAGATGCTAGCAGGCGTTAGAGGGTGTAAATATGACTTAATACCACTTACAGAGAAGGAAATAAGCAGTAAGGAGTTGCTGTGCCAAGGAGAGGAGAGGTCAGCCATTACTTTCCTTCACCGTTGGGAGAACATGATTAAAAACAAGTTTAGGCCGAAGACTGAAGAAGCAGTCATGTGAAACACGAGATGCTGTAGGAGGAAATCGCTGCCAACGCCGCAGCATTCGCTCTCAGCCAGACACAAACAGCTGCACAGCTCTCAGGTCCGTCTCATCGGCGGCCTCTCGCCGAGGAGGAGGGACGGGAAGAAAGAGACGGGACAGCGGTGATGCTCAAGGAAAGGAGAGGTTTGCTTTACATGGCCAAGGACAATTAGCAGCTTCATGGAGCATAGCTGCAACAAACAGCATCCAGTCACCTCCTCCTGCCTCATTTCCACATGACTGCGTCCCGGTTCGTCTTCAGTGTTGCAGGGGATGCAACAGGAGACATGAGCAGCGTCTCCATCATGAAGGGTTTGTCTCAGGCTCACCTGTCTTCAATCATGCTAACCTTGTCTTCATGTGTGGATCAAAATACACGTCACTCCCCAAATACACTCAAATTTAGCCAAAAAACCCAGAAAAAACTTCATTAATATTATGATCTTATGATTATTATATTATATTTTTTACTTCTCCAGATAGATAGATAGATAGATAGATAGATAGATAGATAGACAGATAGACAGATAGATAGTAATACACTATTTTGCCTAAAGTATCGTCTCACCTGTCTTGACTCACATCTGAGCTTCAGTAACATTCAATCCTGATCCAGAGGGTTCAGTATGACGTTGGTCCACCTTTGCAGCTAGAACAGCTTCATCTTCTGGGAAGGCTGTCCACAAGGTTTAGGAGTGTTTCTGGGAATCTTTGACCATCTTCCAGAAGCACATTTGTGAGGTCACACTGATGTTGGACCAGAAGGCCTGGCTCTCAGTCTCCGCTCTGATTCATCCCAAAGCTGTTCTATGGGGTTGAGGTCAGGACTCTGTGCAGGCCAGTCCAGTTCCTCCACACCAGACTCTGCATCCAGGTCTTTATGGACCTGCTTTGTGCACTCGTGCACAGTCATGTTGGAAGAGGAAGGGGCCAGCTCCAAACTGGTCCCACAAAGTTGGGAGCATGGAATTGTCCAGAATGTCTTGGTATGCTGAAGCATTCAGAGTTCCTTTCACTGGAACTAAGGGGCCAAGCCCACACCATAATCCCCCCTCCACCAAACTTTACACTTGGCACAATGCAGTGAGACAAGTACCGTTGTCCTGGCAACCGCCAAACCCAGACTCCTCCATCAGATTGCAGATGGAGAAGCGTGATTGGTCCTCCAGAGAACGCCTCCACTGCTCTAGAGTCCAGTGGCGGCTGCTTTCCACCACTGCATCCACGCTTTGCATCGCACTTGGTGATGTATGGATGGATGCAGCTGGTCGCCATGGAAACCCATTCCATGACGCTCTTTGTCACTGTTCTTGAGCTGATCTGAAGGCCACATGAAGTCTGGAGGTCTGTAGTGATTGACTCTGCAGAAAGTTGGCCACCTCTTCGGACTATTTGCTTCAGCATCACTGACCCGCTCCATCAGTTTATGTGAACGACCACTTTGTGTCTGAGTCGCTGTTGTTCCCAAACTTCCATTTTCTTATAATCCAGCTGACAGTTGACTGTGGAATATTTAGGAGGAAACTTCACCACTGGATTGTTGCACAGGTGGCATCCTATCACAGTTCCACGCTGGAATTCACTGAGCTCCAGCAGGGTTCTCACTCTTTCTTTGAAGTTATTTTCAAGGACTTTTCCAGGACATTTTCAGGACTTTTCCAGTTGCGACATTATGAGTGAAGTTATCACAACATAGACTAATAACTTCAGGCTTTTGGGGACGTGTTCTACAATTGTTTGTACAGTTGTGAAGCAGCAACATGAAAAATAATTTTCCAGGACAACTCAAGCTTTTCCAGGACATTTTGCTCTTTTTTCATTTTCCATGTGTTTCCCATGATTGAAAAAATGCTCAATCATTTTCCAGGTTTTCAAGGACTTGTGGGAACCCTGTCCTGAGAGTGACCTTGTTTCAGATCTTGTAGAAACAGTCTGCATGCTGAGCTGCTTCATTTTTACACCGGTGGACATGGAAGTGATGGAACACCTGATTCCATCTGCTACATCCATTTTTACTGTGACACTTCCTTTCCACTCTGTGGTACTTCCTGTTACCAGTTTCAAAGTGCAATCAGCAAATTGACCTGCACCTGTTGTTTGTAGGCGGAGTCTATAAAGAATCGTTATTAAAGGAATAGTTCACCCACAGAATGATGTCTTTATCTTCCACTTCCCCTCATGATGAGCAAGACTCTGCAGCACTTTTTTAATATCTCAAATGCAGCCGGCGATCAGGAAGGCTTTTCGTTTCCCCCCAATTTTCAGCGGGCATCAGCGTGCTCGCAGGAGATGTGATGTAGTACTGTTTAGGCTCTAATAATATACTAAATGATGGCGTTGTGTGTAAATTCTGGACGCTACCCACTCAGGACACTTGGATTACATTGGACGAGCAGTATGGAGGAATATTGACAAGTTTTTGTGGACTTTTATGGAGCTTTTTGACTCGGGCCCCGGTAGGGTTGGGCGATATGGACTAAAAAATATATCACGATAATTTCTGGTTCTCATCACGGTAACAATATCTGACAAAAAAAAAAAAAAACAAACATCCTTTTTGTTTGTATTATAAATCTATCACTACATTCTGTCTTGAGCCCTAAAATAATGCAAGAACCCACTAAACTACATCAATTAAGTTCAAATAGTACACCTGCACTACACAACTGTAGTGACACCAACCAACAAGTCTGAAATACGGAAACAAATTTGACATTTATTCAAACGGTGCAAACAGAAAAAAAAATAACCGCATAAATAACTGTAAATGCAAGCGAATCAATTTTAAAAAATGTATTGTTTTTATCGTGAGATGAAAAATTATTATCGTGGGGAATTTCTTTGACGATATATCACACAGGATAATATATCGCCCATCCCTGAGCGCTGGCAAACTCCATTATATGAAAGTTGGGGGAAAACGAGAAGCCTTCCTGATCGCCGGCTGCATTTGAGATATTAAAAAAGTGCTGCAGAGTCTTTCTCACCATGAGGGGAAGTGGAAAATAAAGTTACATCATTCTGTGGGTGGAATATTCCTTTAATCTTTCTTCCCTCTTCCTCCAGCTGTAGCTACGCCACCTTTTAGGGTACAACCTTTGTTTTGGTTTGCTTTATTTTTGTTCTATTTTTGCAGTAAATGACAGCTTTTTGCTCTCAGCTCTGGTGTGGTGTCCAGTGTTAGCCAGCCGTAACACATCATTTGGACAGGCGAGCAAACATTTTTGGCATTATAGTGTGTTTTGACAAGAAATGAGAAAAATATACTTGGTAAGTTGTGAGTTTGTGCCGTGTGACATCTCCGCTGCAGACTCGGCGTCTTCCTGATTGTAAATGGCAGTTTGTTTATCTGAGTTCCTGCGTTTTGTCTGAAACAGACGCTTTCATGTCGGGAAAACAAAGTCTGCACTGATTTCCTTAATGATGAATGAAAACTGGGCCGCCACGGCACGGTCGTTGATGAAAGGCCGTCAGTGACGGTAAAACAGGCCGGACAACGTTGGTAAAAACGGTCTGGATGAAGGCTGATGGCGGCCTTTCATCTCGGGCGCCCACCGCTGGAAAATAATGAGCCATCCTTCCAGCATGATGAGCACTTTTTAAGTGGACCTCATCCTTCATGACCCGCATCCATTGTCTCAGCCTGTCAGCTGTGGGAACAGCACGGCCGTTTATGTCCGGTATCAAACACGGAGTCGGGGATGTTTCTCCCCATAAAGCACACGTGCCACTTCAGACTTGATAGAGAATATGTGCCTCCTGTGAATTGCATGAATATTTATGAAATCATAGTGGGAGTTACAGCTTGTGAGGTAATTACATTACACATGGAGAGAATGGGTGCGAGTCGTCGCGTATTTTACATTCTCATGTACAAATTGGCCATTGTGGCAGAGATATAAAAAGCTTCCTTGAGGTAATGGCTTCCAAATGAGCTTGGTAAGCAAAGTACAGGATTTACTTTCAACCCCATGAATTATCTGCTGCTGTCTTCCAGTTTGAGGCTGTGTACCATTTTGTTTTTGTAGAAAACAAGTTTTCATGGAGAAGCATCCATTTTGTCATGTGACAGGACGGATCTCTGCTGATGATACTCAGGAAACTTCCCTCTAATGCTCCCATTACTTCCTAATGATGCCAAGTGTTCAATTTTCACAGTGGTGGCATGAATTTGTAATTACCACATATAGATTTCCCAGCGTCTCCTGATTGCGGGAGAAACGTACGGTTTTCACTGCAGCCCCGGGTCCAATAACCAGATGTGAAACAGCCTCCCGCTTGCCAGCAGCACCCTCCCAAATGAGCTGCAGTCGGCTCCGATGGGAAGTGTTTTCCAGTTAGCTATCTGGCAGGAATCAATACTTCACCTCCTCCCATTATGCTCGTAGAAACCCAAACTTCTAATGAGGGACTTCTGTAGCCGTGTTCCTCGAGCCTGTAATGCATGCGGTCAATACGAGAGAGGATCCGCTGGATGGAGGAAAGACAGCGAGACGGAGGAAGAGGGAGGATGGCAGCGTTCAATAATAAGCACTAACAGTCTGGCGGACTGGACCCGACCCAGATTTCCACGTTTCTGAGCCTCCGCTTCGCTTCAAACACGTTATCCCAGACCTCAGTTTGTCACAGTCAGGTTCAGTTCCTGCAAAGGTTAATGGCCACGCCTGCGAAACGGCAAAAAAGATGCCTTTCTGATCCCAAATGTATGGAAGCTCATTCCTGACACCTGGAAATGAAAATCCTCCCCAAGTAGGGCTGAGCGACATATCGCAGCTAGCCCCCTGTGGGATGTAGAAAATGCCTTTATTCGTCATATTCGAGTAGCTTTGAGTAAGCGGGGTCTTCTCACTCCTCGTACATCACGTGTGCTGAGTGCTTAAGCATTTTATGACATCATGCTTCACGTTTCAACCAACTAACTATCGTAATTAACACACGTACACTCACAAAGACTTAAAGGAATAGTACACCCACAGAATAATGTAACCTTATTTTCCACTTCCCCTCATGGTGAGCAACACTCTGGCTTCTCGTTATCCACTGACTTTCATATAATGGAGTTCGCCGGGGTCCGAGCCAAAAAGGTCCATAAAAGTCCACAAAAACTTGTCAATATTCCTCCATACTGCTCGTCCAATGTAATCCAAGTGTCCTGAGTGGGTAGCGTCCAGAATTGACTCTAAACAACATCTTTTAGTACATTTCTAGAGACTAAACAGTGCTATGTCCTTTTTCCTGCAAGTGCGCTGAAGCTTGTTCACAACACTACAAAAGCCTCGGCGTTCAGAGCCTACTCTGCCGATAATACAAGCGTAGAAGAAGAAATTCGCCGTTTACCTTGTGCTAAGAGTGACAGAGCTGCAGACAAACCGGGACAAACACAAGAGGGTCCAAGAGGGGTTTGACATTGATTTAAAAGAAAGAAAGAAAGAGAAAGAAAGCACAAGATCTCGTCTGCTGCAGCTTCCGTAGTTTCATGAACGCGCATCGGCGCGCTTCGCGAAAATAAGATGTAGTACTGTTTAGGCTCTAAAAATATACTAAATGACGTCATTTCGAGTAAATTAAGGACGCTACCCACTCAGGACACTTGGATTACATTGGACGAGCAGCATGGAGGAATATTGACACGTTTTTGTGGACTTTTATGGACGTTTTTGGCTCGGGCGCCTTCCATCATTTGAATGTCGGCAGATAACAAGAAGCCTCCCAGATCTCCAGCTGCATTTGAGATATCAAAAAAGTGTTTCAAAAGTGTTTTTCAGCATCGGGGTGAGTAGAAAACGAAGGCCCATCATTCTTTGGGTGTACTATTCCTTTAAAGGAGCCGTATCATGCTTTTCATGCTTATCGGCTTGGATGACGTCACTGTTACGTGACACCATAGCAAGGAAATGTCTTTAAATAAGGACGGATCACCACAATAAGCAACTCAAAGCTGCTTCCAGCTCACAGGGGGGTCTGACTAATGTTTGGTAACAAAACATTGGTGAAATGACGCAGTTTGCTATCGTCTATGAGCCAATGGATCTGACTGATGTGAAATCATGAATTAACAGCAATAATCATGCTGAACAAAGACCTACCTGATCACCACACAGGATCCAACTGGTATGTGTCTAGAACACCAGTTACCCACCAAAACTTCATGCCTCATGCAGAATATGTTTCATTGAACGCGATTCTGTGTCCAAAATCCCAGTTTTAAGCTTTTCTCGCTGAGATATTGCGATTGGGGGAAAAAAGCTGCTGCTTCATAGCAGAGACCCCAAACTGCTCCCAAACCACTTTCCCTTCTTATTTTAGACACCAGCTACGTCCTACAGATGGTGTTTTATAAAAACAGTTAACGGAGGAGTCTGAAAAATTAATATAGCAACAAAGTCATGGAGTTTTGCTATGTTCGTCAGCACACAGCAAATTTGACAGCGTATATTCAACACTTTAGGAGTATATTGTACACCAATTTCGGTGTTTATTCGGGTCCAAGGAGTCTGTACATTTTACACTGTTCTCAGAGTTTTAAGTCAACACTAATCTAGAGTTAAATGCCTAACACTATAAGAGTAAAAATGAACTCTTAGGGTTGCTCTCAAGTATAAAAATGAAAGTAGGCCTGCTTTGAGGTAACGGAGGTGAATACTAAAGGATTTTGAATTATGTATTAATATTAACACATTATTTCCCATCATGCATTGACCCAAAATTACTGTCCCGAATATCAGCACAGAAATTTGGGAGAGTTGTGAAGATTAGTTGGTACTTTAACAGTTACCAAGCAAGTACTGATAGTCAGCACAAACTATCAACTTCAACAACATGTTTCAATTAAAACGCTGTTCTCACCACGGAGACCCAAAGGGATCACATACAGAATACACTTAACTCACGGTGCAGGACCATACAGGGGAGTCGCAAAGCATGATGGGAAATTTTCAAGCCAAAGAAGGTGGAGTCTTCCTGGGTGCACTTAGTTACACTTCATAGAGTTAATTATACACTGAAAGAGGAAACTTGTTTTAACTCTTAAAATTTTCACTGGCACTGGTGGTTATTTTACTCCCAATGGTGTTAGAATTACTCTAAAAGAGTAAATATGACTTAACAACTCAAATTTAACACTGGGGATTTCACTGTGCATGATTTATTGTACCAGAAAATCATCCCTAACAAAGGTTTCGCTTTGCTTCTCGTGCAAACTACGATTAAATGTGTTAATGTTGATAAAAATGCTGATTTTTTCGTGATTAATTTAAGCAAACTTACTGATCCTGCATTTCAGAAAACACAGCAAAATTAATTGAATATCAACACTCCAAAGACCCACCCCCCCATTCCCGTTTATCTGATAACTATGAGTGTCATCGTTTTGAGATCCTTTCTGGGGATTTCGCAGGAATCTGCTTCCAAACTGTGGGCTGATATTTGTGGTCCAGGTCCGGATGTTTTCTGATGACCTTTGTCAGGAAAGAGCTGATTAAACAGAAGGAAGAGTCGACGCGATAGGCAGACGGTGCAGTTCTGAAAAGATGAAGGCCAACTTCATAAATCTACCTACTGCTTAACTTTCACCTGTACGGCAGTTTCCAGGATGCCGGCAGGACCAACGGTGACAGATTTCAGGTCACGATAATCACGTCTGAAATAACACAGCAGTAAAAAGAGGTTATGTAATTACATAAGATGCAGTTAAATGGCCTTTTCGACCTCCTCCAGCACCTCTACAGTAAACATGAATGCTTTATAACGTATGCTGCGCTTCCCAGCTGCTATTCTACCGACTTTAAACGTTTAAATGTGGTTGAAATGACGTCAGTTGATGAATGAACGTTAATTCAATGTCAAAACAACGTTGAACATCTGATGGTTGAAATCGTGTTAACTCACCATAGATTCAACTTTAAATATCAACAGTTTTTAAGTTGTATGTCGAATAACACGAATTTTTACAACCATATCTTTAAAAAAATTGCTAAAATATAACAGTTGAAAAATAACGTCATCCCAACGTCCCAACAACGTTTATTTGCTAAATCATAACTAAAATCAAAGTTGATTCAACGTTGATTAGACAGGGTTCCCACTCTTTTCTTGGAGTTGTTTTCCAGGACTTTTCCAGGACTTTTTCAGGACTTTTTCAGTTGCAACAGTGCGAGTCAAGTTATCACAACATAGACTAATAAATTCCACCCCAAGCTGCTGGAGAAATGTTCTACAATTGTAGCTCATATGAAGCCGAGACGAAGCGGCGACAAAACAGCAACATGAAAAATGATTTTCCAGGACATTTTACTCTTTTTTTCATTTTCCATGACTGAAAAAATGTTCAATTGTTTTCCAGGTTTTCCAGGATGCGTGGGAACCCTGCTAGATTTGCAAAATCCAACAGTTATTCAGTGCAGGACCCGACGTTGATGTTAATACAACATTAAAATGCCAGCTGGGTTTTTATTATCATTTACTTTGACGGGACTTTTGAGATGCTCGGATTGAAACCAGCAACCTTCCAGTTAGAGGATGAGTCACTGATCTCCAAGCTTGGGTCCGGTACTACGATGGAAAACCGCATAAAAGTGGATATTAGATGCATCCGGACGATTCTGAATCGATGATGAGGAGCAGAGAAGCTTGAGCTCTGCAGCTGTGACTCTTCATCTGCCAGCAAGTCCTTGAAAGTCAGACCTAGCTTAGAAAGGGTCGCTTATGCATGCACCAGAATGCGAACTATAGTTATGTTTTTACCTAAAAGCTAATAAATCGAGCCCGAGTGGTGGTCACGAGTGGTGGTGCTGAGTTTTCCCATAGTGTGGCCAAAAAAAAGAAAAACATGGTGGATATCCCTGAAATCTTCGGTAGAATTTATATTTTTAAGATAGATTGTGTTTTGATAAAATCCATTCAGTTTACGATCCATAGTTTCTCTGTTTCGAGTACAGCCCTTCAGGTTTGGTTGTTGTTGCTATGGTGGTTGCTAAGGACGCTATTAATAAAGGAAGGGATGAACACATTTGTGGTGATATGCACTTTTTGCACATCATACACGTGACCGGATACTACGTCCATTTTTTTACAGCCTTTTATTTTGGAAAGCTTTTGGTAGATTTGATTGTGATTGACTTGCTTTTAGGATTTAATTGTTTTCTATTATCTCTTTTTAATATGTTAATCATGTCATTTTGTTGTACCATTTACTTCTCCTTTAATTTGTGATTTTTCTCTGTGAAAAGGGCTTTATAAATAAATTTTCCTTACTTACATGAGTCAATGTGCTGAACCTGATTGGCTGTTGGATCTATTTAACTTGAATCAGGCGGGTCGGATGCGATAACCTGCAGGATTGCAGACGTAACTCCGTGTTACTGGAATACTGCGTCTAACCTTCCATCTGGTCCAACTGCTCAGTTTTAATTAGTTTTCTAACATTTGAACATTCTGCTTGTTGGCTGATGAGTCATCGCCGTCCTGTGTGGGTACTTGTACCTTTGGGCTCCATAACTGGTGATGATCCCTTCTAGTATTTATTCATGTTAAATGTCAATCGGAGGAAAGTCTTGTTCCAACCTGCAGCGCTGGTCTGGAGTCAAAAAAAGAGAAAACCCCGCTGTCATCAACTAATAAAGATTAAGTCGGCACACCTTCGAGAGTGTCCTCTTCCAGAGAATAAATGAGGAATTAAGGGCTCCCCCTGACACCGTCCCCGTCGTTGTAAATGTTAAGCTGAGTTTAATGCAGCCAGGTTGTTACGTTTGCAGGTCTTAGCGCATTAAAAAGAGATTTAAATGAGCTTTGCTGATCAAACTGCCGGGAGTCTTTGTTCTCTCGCCCGTGATTTATTCAGACATCACACTCGGACGGTCAGTGTTTCCTCTCCGTGGTGTTCTGGTGGTGCGTTCGGTTCGTCTGGCTCAGGTGGTGAACACTGGTCGGGGGGGGGGGATGGGACACATGGGATAAATAATTAGTATTCAACCTGAAAGTCGGGTCCCGAAACAACCCAGTTTTCTGGGCCGGTCCCTTTTTTACCAAGCAGCAGTTTTTAGTTTGTAACTGGAGGTTCTGGTTCTGATCCGACTTCAGAACCTGTAGGAACCAGCAGCAGTTTTTTGTGCGTAACTGGAAGTTCTGGTTCTGATCCTACTTCAGAACCTGTAGGAACCAGCAGCAGTTTTTAGTGCGTAACTGGAGGTTCTGGTTCTCATCCGACTGCAGAACCTGTAGGAACCAGCAGCAGTTTTTAGTGCGTAACTGGAGGTTCTGGTTCTCATCCGACTGCAGAACCTGTAGGAACCAGCAGCAGTTTTTAGTGAGAAACTGGAGGTTCTGGTTCTCATCCGACTGCAGAACCTGTAGGAACCAGCAGCAGTTTTTAGTGAGAAACTGGAGGTTCTGGTTCTCATCCAGAACCTGTAGGAACCAGCAGCAGTTTTTAGTGCGTAACTGGAGGTTCTGGTTCTCAGAACCTGTAGGAACCAGCAGCAGTTTTTAGTGAGAAACTGGAGGTTCTGGTTCTCATCCAGAACCTGTAGGAACCAGCAGCAGTTTTTAGTGCGTAACTGGAGGTTCTGGTTCTCAGAACCTGTAGGAACCAGCAGCAGTTTTTAGTGCGTAACTGAAGGTTCTGGTTCTCAGAACCTGTAGGAACCAGCAGCAGTTTTTAGTGCGTAACTGGAGGTTCTGGTTCTCATCCGACTTCAGAACCTGTAGGAACCAGCAGCAGTTTTTAGTGCGTAACTGGAGGTTCTGGTTCTCAGAACCTGTAGGAACCAGCAGCAGTTTTTAGTGCATAACTGGAGGTTCTGGTTCTCATCCAGAACCTGTAGGAACCAGCAGCAGTTTTTTGTGCGTAACTGAAGGTTCTGGTTCTCATCCAGAACCTGTAGGAACCAGCAGCAGTTTTTAGTGCGTAACTGAAGGTTCTGGTTCTCAGAACCTGTAGGAACCAGCAGCAGTTTTTAGTGTGTAACTGGAGGTTCTGGTTCTCATCCTACTTCAGAACCTGTAGGAACCAGCAGCAGTTTTTATTGCGTAACTGGAGGTTCTGGTTCTCAGAACCTGTAGGAACCAGCAGCAGTTTTTAGTGCATAACTGGAGGTTCTGGTTCTCATCCGACTGCAGAACCTGTAGGAACCAGCAGAAGTTGTTAGGTGTAACTGGAGGTTCTGGTTCTCATCCTACTTCAGAGCCTGTAGGAACCAGCAGCAGTTTTTATTGCGTAACTGGAGGTTCTGGTTCTCAGAACCTGTAGGAACCAGCAGCAGTTTTTAGTGCATAACTGGAGGTTCTGGTTCTCATCCTACTTCAGAACCTGTAGGAACCAGCAGCAGTTTTTAGTGCGTAACTGGAGGTTCTGGTTCTCATCCTTCTTCAGAACCTGTAGGAACCAGCAGCAGTTTTTAGTGCGTAACTGGAGGTTCTGGTTCTCATCCAGAACCTGTAGGAACCAGCAGCAGTTTTTAGTGCGTAACTGGAGGTTCTGGTTCTCATCCGACTGCAGAACCTGTAGGAACCAGCAGCAGTTTTTAGTGCGTAACTGGAGGTTCTGGTTCTCATCCAGAACCTGTAGGAACCAGCAGCAGTTGTTAGTGTGTAACTGGAGGTTCTGGTTCTCATCCTACTTCAGAACCTGTGGGAACCAGCAGCAGTTTTTAGTGCGTAACTGGAGGTTCTGGTTCTCATCCTTCTTCAGAACCCGTAGGAACCAGCAGCAGTTTTTAGTGCATAACTGGAGGTTCTGGTTCTCATCCAGAACCTGTAGGAACCAGCAGCAGTTTTTAGTGCGTAACTGGAGGTTCTGGTTCTCAGAACCTGTAGGAACCAGCAGCAGTTTTTAGTGAGAAACTGGAGGTTCTGGTTCTCATCCAGAACCTGTAGGAACCAGCAGCGGTTTTTAGTGCGTAACTGGAGGTTCTGGTTCTCAGAACCTGTAGGAACCAGCAGCAGTTTTTAGTGCGTAACTGAAGGTTCTGGTTCTCGGAACCTGTAGGAACCAGCAGCAGTTTTAGTGCGTAACTGGAGGTTCTGGTTCTCATCCGACTTCAGAACCTGTAGGAACCGGCAGCAGTTTTAGTTCGTAACTGGAGGTTCTGGTTCTCAGAACCTGTAGGAACCAGCAGCAGTTTTTAGTGCAAACTGGAGGTTCTGGTTCTCATCCAGAACCTGTAGGAACCAGCAGCAGTTTTTGTGCGTAACTGAAGGTTCTGGTTCTCATCCAGAACCTGTAGGAACCGCAGCAGTTTTTAGTGCGTAACTGAAGGTTCTGGTTCTCAGAACCTGTAGGAACCAGCAGCAGTTTTTAGTGTGTAACTGGGGGTTCTGGTTCTCATCCTACTTCAGAACCTGTAGGAACCAGCAGCAGTTTTTATTGCGTAACTGGAGGTTCTGGTTCTCAGAACCTGTAGGAACCAGCAGCAGTTTTTAGTGCATAACTGGAGGTTCTGGTTCTCATCCGACTGCAGAACCTGTAGGAACCAGCAGCAGTTGTTAGTGTGTAACTGGAGGTTCTGGTTCTCATCCTACTTCAGAACCTGTAGGAACCAGCAGCAGTTTTATTGCGTAACTGGAGGTTCTGGTTCTCAGAACCTGTAGGAACCAGCAGCAGTTTTTAGTGCATAACTGGAGGTTCTGGTTCTCATCCTACTTCAGAACCTGTAGGAACCAGCAGCAGTTTTTAGTGCGTAACTGGAGGTTCTGGTTCTCATCCTTCTTCAGAACCTGTAGGAACCAGCAGCAGTTTTTAGTGCGTAACTGGAGGTTCTGGTTCTCATCCAGAACCTGTAGGAACCAGCAGCAGTTTTTAGTGCGTAACTGGAGGTTCTGGTTCTCATCCAGAACCTGTAGGAACCAGCAGCAGTTGTTAGTGTGTAACTGGAGGTTCTGGTTCTCATCCTACTTCAGAACCTGTAGGAACCAGCAGCAGTTTTTAGTGCGTAACTGGAGGTTCTGGTTCTCATCCTTCTTCAGAACCTGTAGGAACCAGCAGCAGTTTTTAGTGCATAACTGGAGGTTCTGGTTCTCATCCAGAACCTGTAGGAACCAGCAGCAGTTTTTAGTGCATAACTGGAGGTTCTGGTTCTCATCCTTCTTCAGAACCTGTAGGAACCAGCAGCAGTTTTTAGTGCGTAACTGGAGGTTCTGGTTCTCATCCGACTGCAGAACCTGTAGGAACCAGCAGCAGTTTTTAGTGCGTAACTGGAGGTTCTGGTTCTCGTCCTACTGCAGAACCTGTAGGAACCAGCAGCAGTTTTTAGTGCATAACTGGAGGTTCTGGTTCTCATCCGACTGCAGAACCTGTAGGAACCAGCAGCAGTTTTTAGTGCGTAACTGGAGGTTCTGGTTCTCATCCAGAACCTGTAGGAACCAGCAGCAGTTTTTAGTGCATAACTGGAGGTTCTGGTTCTCATCCTTCTTCAGAACCTGTAGGGAACCAGCAGCAGTTTTTAGTGCGTAACTGGAGGTTCTGGTTCTCATCCGACTGCAGAACCTGTAGGAACCAGCAGCAGTTTTTAGTGCATAACTGGAGGTTCTGGTTCTCATCCAGAACCTGTAGGAACCAGCAGCAGTTTTTAGTGCGTAACTGGAGGTTCTGGTTCTCGTCCTACTTCAGAACCTGTAGGAACCAGCAGCAGTTTTTAGTGCGTAACTGGAGGTTCTGGTTCTCGTCCTACTGCAGAACCTGTAGGAACCAGCAGCAGTTTTTAGTGCATAACTGGAGGTTCTGGTTCTCATCCAGAACCTGTAGGAACCAGCAGCAGTTTTTAGTGCGTAACTGGAGGTTCTGGTTCTCATCCGACTGCAGAACCTGTAGGAACCAGCAGCAGTTTTTAGTGCGTAACTGGAGGTTCTGGTTCTCATCCAGAACCTGTAGGAACCAGCAGCAGTTGTTAGTGTGTAACTGGAGGTTCTGGTTCTCATCCTACTTCAGAACCTGTAGGAACCAGCAGCAGTTTTTAGTGCGTAACTGGAGGTTCTGGTTCTCATCCTTCTTCAGAACCCGTAGGAACCAGCAGCAGTTTTTAGTGCATAACTGGAGGTTCTGGTTCTCATCCAGAACCTGTAGGAACCAGCAGCAGTTTTTAGTGCATAACTGGAGGTTCTGGTTCTCATCCTTCTTCAGAACCTGTAGGAACCAGCAGCAGTTTTTAGTGCGTAACTGGAGGTTCTGGTTCTCATCCGACTGCAGAACCTGTAGGAACCAGCAGCAGTTTTTAGTGCGTAACTGGAGGTTCTGGTTCTCATCCTTCTTCAGAACCTGTAGGAACCAGCAGCAGTTTTTAGTGCATAACTGGAGGTTCTGGTTCTCATCCAGAACCTGTAGGAACCAGCAGCAGTTTTTAGTGCATAACTGGAGGTTCTGGTTCTCATCCTTCTTCAGAACCTGTAGGAACCAGCAGCAGTTTTTAGTGCGTAACTGGAGGTTCTGGTTCTCATCCGACTGCAGAACCTGTAGGAACCAGCAGCAGTTTTTAGTGCGTAACTGGAGGTTCTGGTTCTCGTCCTACTGCAGAACCTGTAGGAACCAGCAGCAGTTTTTAGTGCATAACTGGAGGTTCTGGTTCTCATCCGACTGCAGAACCTGTAGGAACCAGCAGCAGTTTTTAGTGCGTAACTGGAGGTTCTGGTTCTCATCCAGAACCTGTAGGAACCAGCAGCAGTTTTTAGTGCATAACTGGAGGTTCTGGTTCTCATCCTTCTTCAGAACCTGTAGGAACCAGCAGCAGTTTTTAGTGCGTAACTGGAGGTTCTGGTTCTCATCCGACTGCAGAACCTGTAGGAACCAGCAGCAGTTTTTAGTGCATAACTGGAGGTTCTGGTTCTCATCCAGAACCTGTAGGAACCAGCAGCAGTTTTTAGTGCGTAACTGGAGGTTCTGGTTCTCGTCCTACTTCAGAACCTGTAGGAACCAGCAGCAGTTTTTAGTGCGTAACTGGAGGTTCTGGTTCTCGTCCTACTGCAGAACCTGTAGGAACCAGCAGCAGTTTTTAGTGCATAACTGGAGGTTCTGGTTCTCATCCAGAACCTGTAGGAACCAGCAGCAGTTTTTAGTGCGTAACTGGAGGTTCTGGTTCTCATCCGACTGCAGAACCTGTAGGAACCAGCAGCAGTTTTTAGTGCGTAACTGGAGGTTCTGGTTCTCATCCAGAACCTGTAGGAACCAGCAGCAGTTGTTAGTGTGTAACTGGAGGTTCTGGTTCTCATCCTACTTCAGAACCTGTAGGAACCAGCAGCAGTTTTTAGTGCGTAACTGGAGGTTCTGGTTCTCATCCTTCTTCAGAACCCGTAGGAACCAGCAGCAGTTTTTAGTGCATAACTGGAGGTTCTGGTTCTCATCCAGAACCTGTAGGAACCAGCAGCAGTTTTTAGTGCATAACTGGAGGTTCTGGTTCTCATCCTTCTTCAGAACCTGTAGGAACCAGCAGCAGTTTTTAGTGCGTAACTGGAGGTTCTGGTTCTCATCCGACTGCAGAACCTGTAGGAACCAGCAGCAGTTTTTAGTGCGTAACTGGAGGTTCTGGTTCTCATCCTTCTTCAGAACCTGTAGGAACCAGCAGCAGTTTTTAGTGCATAACTGGAGGTTCTGGTTCTCATCAGAACCTGTAGGAACCAGCAGCAGTTTTTAGTGCATAACTGGAGGTTCTGGTTCTCATCCTTCTTCAGAACCTGTAGGAACCAGCAGCAGTTTCTAGTGCGTAACTGGAGGTTCTGGTTCTCATCCGACTGCAGAACCTGTAGGAACCAGCAGCAGTTTTTAGTGCGTAACTGGAGGTTCTTGGTTCTCGTCCTACTGCAGAACCTGTAGGAACCAGCAGCAGTTTTTAGTGCATAACTGGAGGTTCTGGTTCTCATCCGACTGCAGAACCTGTAGGAACCAGCAGCAATTTTTAGTGCGTAACTGGAGGTTCTGGTTCTCATCCAGAACCTGTAGGAACCAGCAGCAGTTTTTAGTGCATAACTGGAGGTTCTGGTTCTCATCCTTCTTCAGAACCTGTAGGAACCAGCAGCAGTTTTTAGTGCGTAACTGGAGGTTCTGGTTCTCATCCGACTGCAGAACCTGTAGGAACCAGCAGCAGTTTTTAGTGCATAACTGGAGGTTCTGGTTCTCATCCAGAACCTGTAGGAACCAGCAGCAGTTTTTAGTGCGTAACTGGAGGTTCTGGTTCTCGTCCTACTTCAGAACCTGTAGGAACCAGCAGCAGTTTTTAGTGCGTAACTGGAGGTTCTGGTTCTCGTCCTACTGCAGAACCTGTAGGAACCAGCAGCAGTTTTTAGTGCATAACTGGAGGTTCTGGTTCTCATCCAGAACCTGTAGGAACCAGCAGCAGTTTTTAGTGCGTAACTGGAGGTTCTGGTTCTCATCCAGAACCTGTAGGAACCAGCAGCAGTTTTTAGTGCATAACTGGAGGTTCTGGTTCTCATCCGACTGCAGAACCTGTAGGAACCAGCAGCAGTTTTTAGTGCGTAACTGGAGGTTCTGGTTCTCAGAACCTGTAGGAACCAGCAGCAGACCTGCAGTCTGAGAGAAGATCTGGTCCTGGATCTCTGAGGTCTGATCTGTGAGGTATCTGTTGGTGTCGTAGCAGCTGTACCGGGCAGGTCCAGCGTACCCCCCCAGGCCTCCCTGTAGACCACCGTGTCCTTGCTTTGCTGCTCGGTGAACAAACACCCTGAAGCCCATCAGGCTGTTTTCTGCTGCTTGTGATGCGACGCAGCGTCCGTCTCTTTACCAGCGCGTTATGAAGCATGTTTGAGGAATGATGAACGATGTTCAGTTCCACACAGATGAAACGAAGCAGGACAAACAGCAGCTATCGTCGCTCTGAATCATTAACGTGGCCTGTGTCCATGCAGGACGACCATCCATCACCGGTCCTCCGGGTGCCATCAGTTATGAGAACATTATTACCGTGAGAACAGAAGCGTAGATATGAGGCCTGAACACGGACTTCTGCTGGCAGTTTACGGGGAGTTTATGGGGAGTTAGTGGTGAAACAGGCCGACCTGATTCCCACCTTCAGCTGAGCAGAACTCGTTTCACCAGAGATGTTCGTTTCATCTGCAGGTGTCACCAAAATATAAAAGCCAGAGATGACGCTGGGTATCAGGGCCACAGTGAAGGGGAACTTCATTTTCTTCAATCTGGACCTATTTTCTAGCATTAATCCGTTCATTTCCTCACCCCGATTCCTTCAGGGGATATTTAGATCCACTCCAGATCAGCGTACGTCCGATATAATAGAAGTGATGCGGGCAACCTCACGCAGCCTCTAAATAAGGCATTATCTGCCACAAACTCCTTCATTTCACCAATGTTTTGTTATGAAATATTAGTCGGACCCCCTGTGAGCTCCAAGCGCCTTGAAGTTGCTTATTTGTGGTGATCCGTCCTGATTTAGATTCTTGTAAATTAACATTTTTCTTTTAAATTTGTCATTTTATTTTCATAAATTTGCAACTTTATTCTCATGAATTTGTAATTTTACTCTCATAAATGTACAAATTTATTCTTGTAAATTTGTAACTTTATTCTCATAAATTTATGATTTTATTTTCATTAATGTACAAATTTATTCTCGTAAATTTGTAACTTTATTCTCATAAATTTATGATTTTATTTTCATTAATGTACAAATTTATTCTTGTAAATTTGTAACTTTATTCTCATAAATTTCTGATTTTATTTTCATTAATGTACAAATTTATTCACGTAAATTTATAACTTTATTCTCATAAATTTACGATTTTATTCTCATAAATTAAGCAATTTATTCTTGTAAATTTACAAGTTTGTTCTCATAAATTACGCTTTTATTCTCATAAATTTACATATTTATTGTTGTAAATTTACAACTTTACTCTCATAAATTTGGTTTTATCTACATTTATGATTTTATTTTCATAAATTTACAACTTTATCGTCATAAATTTATGTTTTCATTCTCATAAATATACAAATTTGTTCTCGTAAATTTACAGTTATTCTTGTAAATTTACAACTTTACTCTCATAAATTTACCATTTTATTTTCATAAATTTACAACTTCATTCTCATAAAATTTACAAATTATTCTAATTGATTTACGATTTTACTCTTGTAAATTTGCAACTTTAATCTAATAAATGCTTTTATTCTTGTAAATTCATGATTATTCACATATGATTCACAACTTTACTCTCATTTGTTTAGTTTTATTCTCATATTTAAAGTGTTATTCTAGTAAATTGATGTCTTGATGCTTGTAAATTTATGACTTTATTGTCATAAAATTGTTTTATCCTCGTAATTTTTTTGTAAAAAAAAAGTATTTCTTAATGTGGCTTAATACTCATACTCGTAATACTCCGTAGTAGTATCTGGAAAGGCCCCTCTCCATTTATCAGCTAATTCATCTAATAGTAACATGAGTAATAAGATGATCTCAAAGTTTTATTTGGTCCTGAAATCAGAGAGACGATTTCCACAAGTTAAACCAGGAGGAAGAGGCCGAAATGAACTCAGGAAGACTGGAGAAACATCTGGAAACCTCAGTTCTCTGCTTCAGCTCAGATCCATGGAAATAATTACGATGAAGGACATTTTCTGACTCCACAAATGGAAATTTTGGGGACATTAAGACAGTTATAGGATCAGAATTAGATGTTGATTTTAGTATTTTCATATTTGGCCAATGTAGCAGGAAACATGAAGGGAGAGAAACTACCGATACTGGTTAGTGAAAAACCAACAACCAGTAAACGGCTGCGTGAAGTCCCTGCTGCTGATAAACGACTGGAAACGGTTCATGAAGAATGTTTCCTCTTTGGCACATGGGTGGAAAATGTGAAAAACCAAACTTTGGTCCCATTTCAGCTTGGAAAGGAGGCGCGTAAATCCCCCCCCCCGACCCTCCAACGGTTAACTGCATGTGGCTCGACACGCCATGATGTCACGCCGCTACATTTGGAAACAGACGCTCCTCTCAGCGAGCAAGTCAAGCACATGAAAACAACTTTCCCTTCGATCTCCGTCTTTCCTCCTGAGTGATGACGTGTCTTCTGCTTCTCTGCACAGGTTAACCAAAAGTTGAGACGGAGTTCAATCAATGCTGCAAATTACCGGCAGGACGACTGAGCGGCCGTTACTTAGCCTGACCCACTTTCGCTCCGGCCGTGAGAGACGAGCAACGTGGACTTCTGACTGGCCGTGTTTCCAGACTGAAACAAGCTTCTCTCGTTTCTGACCTCTGGGGTCGGAGAAGGGACGAGTTTGGGGAACAAGTGCAGCTTTTAACGTCATGTTTCTGCCCTCAGATCCAGTTAAAACAATCATCCGTAACATCGAAGCGCTCAGAGATTTCAGCCCACAGACATTTAATTGAACCCTAAGCCCATTTTTCAGAGTGTATCTCTGCAACCACAAGGTCAATTTGAATAAATTTGGTAAAGAAAACCCTTTTGGGATCTATGGAGATGTGTAAATATAAGTATATTTGTTACTGGTGAAGAGTAAATGGAGAAATTTCAAATCTCGCCTTAAAAAACACACTTTCAGAATCAGCAACTCTATGAAATGATGCTTTGGAAGCTGTTCATCTCTTTCAATCCAAAGTAAAATATGTTGACATTGTTTCTGCAAAGACTCCCCCCCTTCTAAAATAAAACAGAACACAATTACAGAGTTTTTTAGGTTTTTTTTTTTTTTTACAAAAAGTTCAGGCGAGGTTTCCAAAATGGCCACTTTGGCACAATTTGGCCCAGTTGGCAAAGTTATTGTCCATCATTCCACAGTATTATAATTCTTTCGTGATAAATATCTTAAAAAAACACATTAACAGCCTGAAACTGCAGCTTTTATGACTTCTGTTTCTGCACACGCCCTCACAGCGTCTTTACCTGCTGCGTCTGGTTACTCAGGCCCATAACTCCATAACGGATTGGTTGATTTTATTGAATGAGACATCAATCAATTCATCACAGCCAGTAGAACGTATCTAGACCTCCGAAGAAAAGATTGACAGTACTTTCAGCCAATCAGAGCCAGCAGAATGCGGTCATTCAGTATTAGCTGGTACCTGCATTGTTGGATTGTAAAGACTTCTTCTGGGTCCTAAAGCCCTGTGGTTACGCCCAAAGTGTTTCATGTGATGCCTCAGAGATTATTTCCAACCAACCAGGTGTGGATTTACCGGTGAAAATAGTTTTCACGGAGAAACAGCAAAGGTAAGAGAAATTTTTAGAATTAGTTTCTGCTGTTGCTGCTTATTGGCTTCTATCTCTGCGACGCTTTGGTGTAGAGGACTGGACGGATGTTTGGATCCTTTAAATATGCCCGAGCCGTGCGAAGGCCTGTTGTTTTGCAAATGTTTATTTTTATTTTCATTCTTCTCTCTAATGAATTGGATTTTTGGGGGCCTGAATATGCTTAAAGTCTTACCAAAAATTTTACAATTTGTTGTTTTTGTGACCGCTCGGGCGAAGCTGCGCGACAGCACCACCTTTCCTAAAGTCCCCAGAACTGCATGTCACCGATTTTTTTTTTTTTTTTTTTTTTTTTTTTTAACTTGTCCTGTCCAGCATCGAAGCAAGCAGAATGGAAATCTGATTGCTTTATTCTGTTGAACAGTTTTGCTTTACCAAGCGGAGCTTTATGAACATAAGGCTCCACTTGATATCATGTTTATTCATTTTATTTCTTTATTTAAACATTTGTCTATTACACCATTCCATTTCATACTGCTGGGCCTGACAAGGGAGAAATGAAAGTTAACAGAGGTAATGATAGAAAGTGAAACAGAGAGAAAGGAGTAAGGAAGAGGAAGAGAGAGGAGAGAAAACATGAATCCACTTACACAGTTCACTGGTACATCTGTACAGCGATCCCTAAACAACCAAGGTCTCTGTTGGAAAACAAAACAAGCAATCCCCTACAGGAGGACCTGCAGGTGGCTTAAATATCCTCAGATCATACAAACACACACAAACACACGCAGAACTACGCAGAGAAGAGGTACAACCTAGTCATCGCAATGGGAAGTAGAGAAGAGGTACAACCTAGTCATCGCAATGGGAAGCAGTGTCACAGCATCAACATGCATAATAAAGGGTGCTCCGTGGTGATACAGTCATGCAGATGCAGCCTCGTCTCTGCAAGGAAGAGGAAGCCCGCAAGGCTCACGACCCAGGTCCCCCAGCAGCCACCCAGAGGCCCAGATCCCAGCTACCCCCCCCCCCCCCCCAAAGAGCGGACATGCATCCCCCGAAGGGCGGCAAAAGGCGGCCCCAGCCGGAGCCCCCTGCAGTCTAGGGGCCCAGGCCCCAGCGGACCAAGACCAGCAGCTGCCGACCCCACCGGGCGCCGGGCGTCCCCCGGAGCGGATTTTTACAAAACTTGGTACACTTGTTCCAAATGTCAGGGCGAACAAAAAGGTCTCTGGGACCTTTGCTCTAAAGTCAACAGGAAGACGGCCATTTTGGGTCAAAGTCGCCATTTTGGTGATTCACTCGCATCGTATTTGCTTTAACTCGTCAGAAACCGCAAATGTTACGGCCACCACGGTGGTCTCTGTGTTCACAAGACCTGAGATTCCAAATGGTGCTCTGTATTTGCGCCGGACTTTGCCATTCATACCATGACAGTCATACCTTGAACTCTTTTACATAATTTAATGACATCATAGCCGCGCCCCCTGAAAACAGAAAGTGGTTTTATTGGGGGACTTCATCACTTGCATTTCTATAAAACCCCTGAGTAAGCACAATTTTCAGCTTTAATTTGACATGTATTTGTCTGATGCAGGATTGTGGCTGTGGAGACAGAAATGTTGTACGTAGGTTGCTATTATGCCGTGTATTTATGTTTTACATTTTTTATTTCATTTGGATATAACTTTAGTTGTGTTTTGCACATTTTCAAAAGGCAGTTTAATTTGATGTGCCACTTTGCAATAATCTCCGTCATTAATGCATCGTTTATCACTAGTGTTGTTGAGTTATAGGTTTAATGGCTGGAAATCCTGGATTCTGTTTTTACTGACATATTACGCGACTTCTGGAGGATTTAAGGTGGCATAAATGTGAACAAGTTGAACCAGCAGCTCCAGTCGAAGTTTCCATTAAAGACGCTTTTAGGAAAACGTCTTCTCGGGACAAAACTGGGTCGTGAAAGCTTCCCTACCTTTATTCACAAGCTTATCCCCCTCCAGCTGGGTCAAGTAGAGTCAGCGTGCCGGTACAAGCTGAGACTGAAGTCTGACACCTGATGGACACACATGTCACCAACGATGATTGACAGCTCTGAGCTGAGGATGATGATGATAGACATAGGTTTTCTAACAACTGCTGCTGGACCGTCTCTGACCTGCAGCGAGCTGGAGAGGACGCTCTGCTGGCTTCAAGTCCGGTAATCCTTCTGAGTTTCTGTTTTCTGACAGGAAAGGTGAGAAAGGCTGGAGTCACAGCCCATGGCTAATGACTGTGTAGTGTTGACGAGCAGCCGGCTGAGTGGGGGTGTTGAACAGGACACCAGTCTGTTAGTGTGTGTGGTTGAACGTTGCTGCGCCTCATTAGGCTTAAATACCCAAAGATTTAAAAGCTCCAGCAACACAAGACACTGCAGTCAGGACGCCGCTCAGCTCAGGAATTTATGTCCAAACACGTCATAAAAACTAAATACATGCAGAGATGTGCACTAAAATGCTTCAAAAAGGGAACATGGAAGGTCACCATGATGATATGCCCAAGGGATGGGAATATCGATACCCTGGAGTCGATACTTTGATACCAGCCAGACAAAATATCATATTCTTTTTTTCAGTTTTTCCACTTCTGAGACTTTTAAGCAATGAAATGATGTGAAAGCAGCAAGATTCTAGATTCTGAATCACATGATGGTGGTAGCCTATCAGATTGTAGCTTCTGTATCACATGATGGTGGTAGCCTATCAGATTCTAGCTTCTGTATCACATGATGGTGATAGCCTATCAGATTCTAGCTTCTGTATCACATGATGGTGGTAGCCTATCAGATTCTAGCTTCTGTATCACATGATGGTGGTAGCCTATCAGATTCTGGCTTCTGTATCACATGATGGTGGTAGCCTATCAGATTCTAGCTTCTGTGTCACATGATGGTGATAGCCTATCAGATTCTAGCTTCTGTATCACATGATGGTGGTAGCCTATCAGATTGTAGCTTCTGTATCACATGATGGTGGTAGCCTATCAGATTCTAGCTTCTGTATCACATGATGGTGATAGCCTATCAGATTCTAGCTTCTGTATCACATGATGGTGGTAGCCTATCAGATTCTAGCTTCTGTATCACATGATGGTGGTAGCCTATCAGATTCTGGCTTCTGTATCACATGATGGTGGTAGCCTATCAGATTCTAGCTTCTGTGTCACATGATGGTGATAGCCTATCAGATTCTAGCTTCTGTATCACATGATGGTGGTAGCCTATCAGATTCTAGCTTCTGTATCACATGATGGTGGTAGCCTATCAGATTCCAGCTTCTGTATCACATGATGGTGGTAGCCTATCAGATTCTAGCTTCTGTGTCACATGATGGTGGTAGCCTATCAGATTCTAGCTTCTGTGTCACATGATGGTGGTAGCCTATCAGATTCTGGCTTCTGTATCACATGATGGTGGTAGCCTATCAGATTCTTGCTTCTGTATCACATGATGGTGGTAGCCTATCAGATTCTTGCTTCTGTATCACATGATGGTGGTAGCCTATCAGATTGTAGCTTCTGTATCGTATGATGGTGGTAGCCTATCAGATTCTAGCTTCTGTATCACATGATGGTGGTAGCCTATCAGATTCTAGCTTCTGTATCACATGATGGTGGTAGCCTATCAGATTCTAGCTTCTGTATCACATGATGGTGGTAGCCTATCAGATTCCAGCTTCTGTATCACATGATGGTGGTAGCCTATCAGATTCTAGCTTCTGTGTCACATGATGGTGGTAGCCTATCAGATTCTAGCTTCTGTATCACATGATGGTGGTAGCCTATCAGATTCTGGCTTCTGTATCACATGATGGTGGTAGCCTATCAGATTCTAGCTTCTGTATCACATGATGGTGGTAGCCTATCAGATTCTAGCTTCTGTATCACATGATGGTGGTAGCCTATCAGATTCTGGCTTCTGTATCACATGATGGTGGTAGCCTATCAGATTCTAGCTTCTGTGTCACATGATGGTGATAGCCTATCAGATTCTAGCTTCTGTATCACATGATGGTGGTAGCCTATCAGATTCTAGCTTCTGTATCACATGATGGTGGTAGCCTATCAGATTCCAGCTTCTGTATCACATGATGGTGGTAGCCTATCAGATTCTAGCTTCTGTGTCACATGATGGTGGTAGCCTATCAGATTCTAGCTTCTGTATCACATGATGGTGGTAGCCTATCAGATTCTGGCTTCTGTATCACATGATGGTGGTAGCCTATCAGATTCTTGCTTCTGTATCACATGATGGTGGTAGCCTATCAGATTCTTGCTTCTGTATCACATGATGGTGGTAGCCTATCAGATTGTAGCTTCTGTATCACATGATGGTGGTAGCCTATCAGATTCTAGCTTCTGTATCACATGATGGTGGTAGCCTATCAGATTCTAGCTTCTGTATCACATGATGGTGGTAGCCTATCAGATTCTAGCTTCTGTATCACATGATGGTGGTAGCCTATCAGATTCCAGCTTCTGTATCAAATGATGGTGGTAGCCTATCAGATTCTAGCTTCTGTGTCACATGATGGTGGTAGCCTATCAGATTCTAGCTTCTGTATCACATGATGGTGGTAGCCTATCAGATTCTGGCTTCTGTATCACATGATGGTGGTAGCCTATCAGATTCTTGCTTCTGTATCACATGATGGTGGTAGCCTATCAGATTCTTGCTTCTGTATCACATGATGGTGGTAGCCTATCAGATTGTAGCTTCTGTATCACATGATGGTGGTAGCCTATCAGATTGTAGCTTCTGTATCACATGATGGTGGTAGCCTATCAGATTGTAGCTTCTGTATCACATGATGGTGGTAGCCTATCAGATTCTAGCTTCTGTGTCACATGATGGTGGTAGCCTATCAGATTCTAGCTTCTGTGTCACATGATGGTGGTAGCCTATCAGATTCTAGCTTCTGTGTCACATGATGGTGGTAGCCTATCAGATTCTAGCTTCTGTGTTACATGATGGTGGTAGCCTATCAGATTCTAGCTTCTGTGTTACATGATGGTGGTAGCCTATCAGATTCTAGCTTCTGTGTCACATGATGGTGGTAGCAGAAAGAACTTTTTTTTTTTAACTTATTTTTGTTTAATTTATTCATGAATATAATTTATTATTGTTTTTAACGTATCTTTTTCCTAACATATCTAACATTGCCCTTGAATTCAAGATATTAATGCAAACTGTACAATCATGTGATTTTCTTTTAAGGGAAAAATTATTGGTCTGAAAAATTACTATAAGCTACTGGTTTTGGTAAAGAAAAGTTTTGGTATCCATTCCTGCTCTGACCTGCATTCTTGTGGTTTTTACTCTGATCTGGTTTGCGCCAAAAACAGCTAAACAAGTGATATTTACTAAAACACTGAGGATATCGCCCCAATATCAACAAAAGTAGAATAAGGAGGGGGGGGGGGGGCATACAAGTTTAATTGCAGCCTTCATTGTTTGCATTAGGTGTGAAGCAGCTCTTACCTTCGGGGCATGTTCCATGAAGCAGTCCTTGTAAGTCATTCAGTGAGCTGATTCATTCGCATGCTAATGTTATGGGTTAATATTTGTTCCTCTGATTTGCAATAAGCCGAAGTCCACCTCCTCTAATAAGCCCCATGAATAATGCACAATGCTTATACAATGTTTAGAAATGCATATCTTTGGAGATGAGAATCCTGGCCAACCTTGGCTAAGTTAATGGGAAGAGACTTTTTCCCTGGAGGATGGAAAGGAGCTCGCGGAGTCCGGTAAACACTCCAGCTTCTCTAATATGATGATGCTGAAGCTTAAAACCTGACAATAGCAGCAGCAGCTTTAAGGATTAGATCAGCGTTGATCCTTTTTATGTGGAGACTATACGGAGCTCTGTTTCTGCACATACTAATTGCTCTAAAAAACGGACATGTATGGAAACTGGGTTGTCAGTCAAACTGAGGGGGATCGTGTTCTGCTGGTTCGTCTGGGTTCTGCAAAGCTTCCTGGTTCATCTGATTTATACTGTTTTCCCGTAATCAGGAACTGTTTCATGCCTGACGTCCTCGTCGCTGCGCTGGGGTTCACCAACCTGATCTTATAAAAATACGAGACATGAGCATGAACATGTCGTACTCATTCACGTGTCCCCGACATGTAACTGCTTCACACTGACACGTAAAGTTGCACAATGTTAAGTCAACGGTGAAGCCTTTCGTGTCCCAGACACAAACTTTTCTGCTTCAAATTACGTGCTGCTGACACGTAAAACTGTGCGATGTCAAATCAATAAGTCCTACAAAAAAATCACACCTATATTAGGTCATTTTTGCAGAAAAATACGGACTGTATTACGTTTTTAATATCCACTCAGTTTATATGCGATCCATATTTTTTGTTTGTTTTTTTCATTTTGATATAGCCTACATTCTTTTAGGTTTTTGTTTGCATGTTTCCTACAGAAACCTGGAATCAATCTCCCGAACTTCTGGACGATGGACGACTGCTCTGTGTCAAAGTCTATTCCTCGAGAGCTGCTGTCATGCAACTCAGCTCGTTACGTCTGCAGAGCTGAACGACGGCGCATGAGATAATACAGGAGACGTTGCAGAAGAAATGCATCTAACCATTGCAGGAAATATATATATATATATATATATACATATATATATGTATATACACCGTACCGTCTTCTTCCGCTTATCCGGGATCGGGTCATGGGGGCAGCTGCCTAAGCAGGGAAGCCCAGACTTCCCTCTTCCCGGCCACAGCCCCCAGCTCATCCGGGGAGATGACGACGGGTTCCCAGGCCAGCCGGGAGACGTAGTCCCATAGCATGTCCTGGGTCTCCCCCAGGATCTCAACCGGGATGAGACGTGTCTGGAACACCTCAGGAGGCATCCTGACCAGATGCCCGAGCCTCCTCATCTGGCTCCTCTCTATACGGAGGAGCAGCAGTTCTACTTTGAGTCCCTCCCGGGTGACCGAGCTCCTCCCCCTATCTCTAAGGGAGAGCCCGGCCCCCCTGCGGAGGAAACTCATTTCGGCCGCTTGTACCCACGATCTCGTTCTTTTGGTCATGACCCACAGCTCATGGCCATAGGTGAGGGGGGGGGGGCGTAGATGGACGGTAAATCCAGAGCTTCTCCTTCTTCACCACGACGGACTGATGCAGAGTCTTCATCACTTCAGACGCCGCACCGATCCGTCTGTCCATCTCACGCTCCATCCTTTCATCACTCCTGAACAAGACCAGAGATACCTGAACTCCTCCACCTGGACCAGGACCTCACCCCGACCCGGAGAGGACACTCCACCCTTTTCTGGGTGAGGACCACGGTCTCTGATTTGGAGGTGCTGATTCTCATCCCGGCCGCTTCACACTCGGCTGCAAATCGCCCCAGTGAGAGCCGGAGATCAAGGCCCGATGACGCCAACAGAACCACATCATCTGCAAACAGCAGAGACCCGATCCTGAGACCACCAAACCGGATCCCCTCAACACCTCGGCTGTATGAACGGGGTCGGTGACGAAGGGCAGCCTTGGTGGAGTCCAAACCTCACCGGGAATGGATCCGACCCACAGCTGGAAATGTGGACCAAGCTCTGGTACCAGATGTACAGGGACCGGACAGCTCCAAAGAGGGGGTCCGGTGCTCCCAGAGCACCCCCCACAGGTATCCCGGGGGGGATACAAAGTCCACAATGCACATGTAGACCAGTTGGGCGAACTCCCATGCCCCCTCCAGGACCCTGAAGAGGGTGTAGAGCTGGTCCACTGTTCCAGGACCAGAACCAGAACCAAACTGCTCCTCCTCAACCTGAAGCTCAGATATTTCTCAGCCCTTTCTTGCCTCCATCCTAATTTCCTTCTTTTTCATGTTGCTGCCATAAAAGTTAAAATAAACTCATATTTTTGATGAAAACATAAAAAGTCTCATCACTTTCTGTAACGGTTACTGTCCCGGCCTCGTTGGAGCTGTGGTTGCACTTTTATTCTCCTGCAGATGTCATCCAGCTGCTCCGAACTGCAGCGCGATGAAAAGAAATGTCTTCAAATACCTTGTAAGATGACCAGATCAGGAGCTGCAGTGCTGACCCCCCCCCAACCCCCCACCAGCAGCCTCCAGCTCTGCTAAGCTCAGCTTCACTATCTCGCATGTTTTCATCAGCTCTCAACATGTTTACATCACTTTCTCCGTGTCTAAGCCAGCAGAGTTGCAGGGGTCTTGGCAACACCGCCTCCCTTCAATAAACCCCCCCACACACACACCTACACACACACATTCCACCCCGTCCTCATCCAAAGGATACCCATCTGCCCCGGAGCCAAATTCCAGCCTGTTTTCTGGGAACGTCGCGCTTGGCTTTTGTGAGCCCCCCCCTCTCCACCCCGGCGAGGGCCAAAAACACTACAAATTATTGAGGGAGCAGACACTGAAGTCTTTCTTTTGACCCTGACAGGTATTGCTGGGCTATTATCAGCAGCATAAAGGAGGAGACGCAGCCGTGACGCAGCGGGGAGGGCTCGGCTTTCAGAGCTGTACATCTTCATGAGCGCCCCCCCGTTACATCAGCCATGTTTTGACATCCTGCGTTGTTGAATATTCATGAACAGACACAATCACTCTGGATCAAAATCCTCCTGAACAACAAACATCTGGCCGTGAGTGACTCTCTGAGGATACTCCCGTCTACAGGACGCGGGGGAGGCGATGCGTCCCGAACAGGCGATCCTGACGAATCCTTCACTGTCACATCCCGAGATCAGATCGAACTGTTTTTAATTGAGGGGGAGTTCAGACGAGATGCTGCATTCCTCTGAGGGAAACCATCATGTCAGCGAGGCCTGAGGCTGCTCTGGTTCGGTCTTATCTGCCCAGACCTGGACACCATCAGCCTCCTCTGACGCTGAGATCGCAGGCTCGTGAAAACAGTGCAGATCAGCGGAGGAGGCACTCACACTGTTAGGATGCAACAAGTGATCCTTCGCTTTAGGTACAGAAAACCGCAGACCAGTTCAGAGTCGTGATTCTGAACAAGTTTTTAATGGTGGTGAAAGGTCACAGCTGGTGTTAGATGATGATCTGAGATGCAAACACCTCCCATTGCACCTCATCGCAATGAGAATGTTCCGTTCCACCTCATCGTGATGAGAATCTTCCATTCCATCTCATCATGATGAGAATCTCCCGTTCCACCTCATCATGATGAGAATCTCTCGTTCCACCTCAGCATGATGAGAATCTCTCGTTCCACCTCATCATGATGAGAATCTCCCGTTCCACCTCATCATGATGAGAATCTCTCGTTCCACCTCATCATGATGAGAATCTCTCGTTCCACCTCAGCATGATGAGAATCTCCCGTTCCACCTCATCATGATGAGAATCTCTCGTTCCACCTCATCATGCTGAGAATCTCTCGTTCCACCTCATCATGATGAGAATCTCTCGTTCCACCTCCTCATGATGAGAATCTTCCATTCCACCTCATCACGATGAGAATCTCCCGTTCCACCTCATCACGATGAGAATCTCCCGTTCCACCTCATCCCGATGAGAATCTGCCGTTCCACCTCATCACGATGAGAACCTCCCGTTCCACCTCATCGTGATGAGAATCTCCCGTTCCACTTCATCACGGTGAGAATCTTCCGTTCCACCTCATCATAATGAGATTCCATCTCATCCCAAAGCTGCTCTGCTGGGTTGAGAACTTCACGAGTTCCATCGGTGACCTACATCTGAGCAGATCTGTGGTGGTTTGAGCTTCGGCCTCGTCTTTAATGACCCGGTGGATCTGAGGATGAACTTTTACCTGCTGAACTTGCACAGTTCCTTTTAAAGCCGCCATGTGATGCGTTCATGGTTCGGGTTTGTGTTGTAAACTGCAGCGTTTCAGATCTGGTGGGGGATCTATAAACGTAGCCAGATCACCACTTTAACATCTCCAGAGCCGAGTCAGTTCCTGTTAGATTAGCAGAACAGGTGGAGTCTGAGGCAGATTCATCGAGTTTCGAAGGTGGTGATGGATGAGTTTTGCTTTATCGGGGTTAAACAGAGCACGTTTTTGCTCGCCAGTCTTTTGGAAAAGCCATACCTTCTCTCAGAATTACATCCATCTCATCTAAGCAGCAGGAGAAGGAACTACTGCATCCCAGAAACTACTCTCTAAAAGCTGCTCCTCTGAAGTCGTGGCTCACCTGAGAGCTCCTGGAGGAGTCGTGGCTGAAAGTGTAATCAGCTTTGTGTGGGGAAGAAAGCAGGTGCTGCTCAGAGAAGGAGCTTAGAATGGGGGTGTTTGTGGGGGGTGGAGGGCGCCACTTTTCCACCACCGCTCTTAAAAAAAAAAAAAAGAAACCTCAGGATTAATCCTAGAAATAGATTTCAGCTCAGAGTGAGAAGCTGCTCCTGGCAGCTGCCTTCAAACGTCTGCGATGACACAGCAAGCATCCTGTTTATTGACGAGCAGCAGGAAGCGCTTTCACTGCTAACAATGTGTCTGCTCCGTTTTAACCTCGTCCCCCGCCCCCGAGAGGAGGAGGATGTTCACCCCAAAACCAAGCAGGCAAAGCTGCGCATCAATATTCATTCATGCAGAACAAGCCTTGTCAAGTAGGAATACAGACGCCATGAGAGACGCGTTTATTTGTCATTTACCTCCTGGTATGCTAATATCAGGCGTCTGCATGAACGCTGATCCTGAGACGCGTCTCCGATGCAGCCGCTGCACAGAGAACACACATACCCACCTTCTCCCCTCCAGAGGATACTTAGTGATAATAGTGGCTGTGTTTCCTCTGAGGCCGAGCAGGGATACGATTCCATCAGCATCAGATTACTGCGTTACGGCTTCCTGACACACTCCAGTACGCAGGAAATATGGAGGCAGAGCTGCAGGACGGTGGAGACACGACGGTTTTAGAGACGACGGCTGGAGACACTCCGACGGTCTGACGGTCCGACAGTCCGACGCTCCGACAGTCCGACGCTTCGACAGTCCGACGCTTCGACAGTCCGACGCTCCAACGTTCCGACGCTTCGACAGTCCGACAGTCCGACGCTCCGACGTTCCGACGCTTCGACAGTCCGACGCTTCGACAGTCCGACGCTTCGACAGTCCGACAGTCCGACGCTCCGACGTTCCGACGCTTCGACAGTCCGACGCTTCGACAGTCCGACGCTTCGACAGTCCGACAGTCCGACGCTCCGACGTTCCGACGCTTCGACAGTCCGACGCTCCGACAGTCCGACGCTTCGACAGTCCGACGCTTCGACAGTCCGACGCTTCGACAGTCCGACGCTCCGACAGTCCGACGCTCCGACAGTCCGACGCTCCGACAGTCCGACGCTCCGACAGTCCGACGCTTCGACAGTCCGACGCTTCGACAGTCCGACGCTTCGACAGTCCGACGCTCCGACAGTCTGACGCTCCGACAGTCTGACGCTCCGACGTTCCGACGCTCCGACAGTCCGACGCTCCGACAGTCCGACGCTCCGACAGTCCGACGCTCCGACAGTCCGACGCTTCGACAGTCCGACGCTTCGACAGTCCGCTTGGATGGAGGACGAGCGACTCCATGACGGAGCAACATGAACCATCAGACCAGAACTCCGCTTCCTGCCGAGTGTGTAGCTGAGTACTAACAGATACTTCTGCACAGGTTTGCTTTTCCGTACAGGTCTGTCAGGTCTTACTGGGCTCCATATCGCTCCTGTAGGTGAACCTCTGATACACTTTGGTTTACCCTAGTACAGTTTGAAGTACCCCATGTACATTTTGCTGTACCTCTAATCCACTTTGGTGTACCCCTAGTCCAGTGTGAAGTACCCCATGTACACTTTAAAGTACTCTAGCATACTTTGGTGTACCTCTAATAAACTTTGGTTTACTACTAGTACACTATGTGTACCCCTAGTACACTTTGGTGTATCTCTGATCCACTTTGGTGTACTCCTAGTACACTTTGGTGTACTTCTATTCCACTTTGGTGATCCCTCATACACTATATATACCCCTAGTACACTTTGATGTACCCCTAGTACACTTTGATGTACTCTTAGTACACTTTGATGTACCTCTATTTCACTTTGGTGATCCCTCATACACTATGTGTACTCCTAGTACACTTTGGTGTACTTCTATTCCACTTTGGTGATCCCTCATACACTATATGTACCCCAAGTACACTTTGATGTACTCCTAGTACACTCTGGTGTACCTCTATTCCACTTTGGTGACCCCTTATACAGTATCTGTACCCCCAATACACTTTGGTGTACCACTAGTACACTCTGGTGTACCTCTAATTCACTTTGATGACCGCTAAATGCATGCTTTGAGAAAGTAAGATGTACGACTGTTTAGGCTCTAAAAATGTACGAAATTACGTCGTCTGGAGTAAATTCTGGACGCTTCCCACTCAGGACACTTGGATTACATTGGACGAGCAGTATGGAGGAATATTGACAAGTTTTTGTGGACTTTTATGGACCTTTTTTGCTCGTACCCCGGCAAACTCCATGACATTAAAGTTGGGGGAAATGAGAAGCCTTCCTGATCGCCGGCTGCATTTGAGATATTAAAAAAGTGCTGCAGAGTCTTTATCACCATGAGGGGAAGTGGAAAATAAAGTGACATCATTCTGTGGGTGGAATATTCTTTTAATTAAAGAAATAAAATAAATAAACACAGGATATCAAGAGGAGCCTTATAGTCATAAAGCTCTCCATGACAAAGCAAATCTGTTCAACGATGCTACGATGCTGGACGGAGAGGAGGAGTGAGAGACGCTGATGAACTCGGGGAGAGTCCAGCTGCTCTCCTTTTTGTTTTTATTTAGTTATTATCAGCCCTGTTGTTTCAGGTGTTGTGTTCACTGCACTAGTGTCTGAAATAAATCAGTAAAACCAACAATACAGTGAAGTCAACAAGTTTTTTATGAAGCGCATCCAGACTGCATGTCTCCCCTGCGGGGCAGCAGCTAATGGAAGCGCCGCCACCGGCGCACAGATCGCTGTTCCAGGTTTACCGGTGACGATCCCCAGATGTCGTCTTTCTCTGAGAAACGCAGACTTTGATCGTTTCTGCCGGGACGTTTCTGCACAGCGCACCGCATGTAAAAGCTCCACCCACATGTAAAGCTCCACCCACATGTAGAGCTCCACCCGCATGTAAAGCTCCACCCACATGTAAAAGCTCCTCCCTCATGTAAAAGCTCCACCCGCATATAAAAGTTCCGCCCACATGTAAACGCTCCGCCCACATGTAAAAGCTCCATCCGCATGTAAAAGCTCCACCCACATGTAAAAGCTCCGCCCGCATGTAAAAGCTCCGCCTACATGTAAAAGCTCCGCTCACATACAAAAGCTGCACCCGCACGTAAAAGCTCCGCATACTTGTAAAAGCTTCGCCCACATGTAAAAGCACCACCCCCATGTAAAAGCTCCGCATACATGTAAAAGCTCCGCCCACATGTAAAAGCTGCACCCGCACGTAAAAGCTCCGCATACTTGTAAAAGCTTCGCCCACATGTAAAAGCACCACCCCCATGTAAAAGCTCCGCATACATGTAAAAGCTCCGCCCACATGTAAAAGCTCCACCCGCATGTAAAGCTCTGCCCACATGTAAAAGCTCCGCCTACATGTAAAAGCTCCGCCTGCATGTGAAAGCTCCGCACCGCATGTAAAAGCTCCGCCCACATGTCAAAGCTCCGCCCACATGTAAAAGCTCCCCCCGCATGTAAAGCTCCGCCCACATGTAAAAGCTCCATCCGCATGTAAAAGCTCCACCCACATGTAAAAGCTCCGCCCACATGTAAAAGCTCCACCCGCATGTAAAAGCTCCGCCTACATGTAAAAGCTCCGCCCACATGTAAAAGCTGCACCCGCACGTAAAAGCTCCGCATACTTGTAAGAGCTTCGCCCACATGTAAAAGCTCCACCCCCATGTAAAAGCTCCGCATACATGTAAAAGCTCCGCCCACATGTAAAAGCTCCACCCGCATGTAAAGCTCTGCCCACATGTAAAAGCTCCACCTGCATGTGAAAGCTCCGCACCGCATGTAAAAGCTACGCCCACATTTTAAAGCTCCGCCCACATGTAAAAGCTCCCCCCGCATGTAAAGCTCCGCCCACATGTAACAGCTCCCCCCCCATGTAAAAGCTCCGCCCACATGTAAAAGCTGCACACGCACGTAAAAGCTCCGCATACTTGTAAAAGCTCCGCCCACATGTAAAAGCTGCACCCGCATTTAAAAGCTCCGCCCGCATGTAAAGCTCTGCCCACATGTAAAAGCTCCACCCGCATGTAAAGCTCTGCCCACATGTAAAAGCTCCACCCGCATGTAAAGCTCTGCCTACATGTAAAAGCTCCGCCTGCATGTGAAAGCTCCGCACCGCATGTAAAAGCTACGCCCACATTTTAAAGCTCCGCCCACATGTAAAAGCTCCCCCCGCATGTAAAGCTCCGCCCACATGTAACAGCTCCCCCCGCATGTAAAAGCTCCGCCCACATGTAAAAGCTGCACACGCACGTAAAAGCTCCGCCCGCATGTAAAGCTCCGCCCACATGTAAAAGCCCCGCCTACATGTAAAAGCTCCGCCCACACGCAAAAGCTCCGCCCACATGTAAAAGCTCCGCCCACATGAAAAGCTCCGCACCGCATGTAAAAGCTCGAACTACATGTAAAAGCTCCAGTGGCATGCAGAAGCTCCGCCCGCCTCTGCTCTGCAGCAGCTTGTGAGAGACATCATCGCAAATTTGCGAGTGGGGTACGTTTGTTTACAGCTGCGGCGCAGCCCAGAAAGAATCGATGGAGGAAACGTAAAGTGCTTTTTTTAACGATTCTAAAGAATTGCTTCCCAGAACTGGTTCCCAAACGGAACCGATTAACTATGCGCATCCCTACCAACCACCGTAACTACGATGAACATTATCTCCATCTTACTGCAGCTCCTCGTTACCCCAAAGCTCCTCGTTATGACGTCATGTGACCTCGCTGCTTGCCTCATGAGGCCGCAGACCTTACTGAGCACGCTCAGACCAGCCAGTGGAGAACCCCACTCCCTCATCCTCCCCTTGAGACGGCCTACATCCTTCCTCCTCTTCATCTCCTCGTATCTCTGCTCGGCTTCACTTTCCTCCACGGTGAGAGAAGCCCCCCCCCTCTTTTCCTCCCCACATCTCAGCAGCAGGAAGCAACACCTGCTGCATTACATCACTTCCTGTTCTCACAACAGTTTCCCCTCCTCCTCATCCTCCGAGGTGGATCACATTTATGAGAAAAACGAAGTTTTTTCATGTCATGAAATTTATTTTTATCAATTTGTTTCAGCAAAGCTTTTTTTATTATTATAAAATAAATGAAATGTAAAAAAGAAATGTAAAAAAACATCCTCATTCAGAATTTTTTTTACATTTCTTTACTCAAGGTTTACTTTACAATTTTTTTAAAATAAAATTTGGAGTAAAAATAACTTTTTTTCTGGGGAGTTTTTTTTGTTAGATTTTTTATGTAAAACTATTTTGTTAATTTTAAAAATGCTCATTTTTGTTTATTCTTATTAAAATTTTGAAAATCACAATTTTCTGTAAAAATAATTTTTTTCCAGAATTTTTTTGTTTCTAATTTTGTTTCTTTTTAGAAATTTGCAGTGAAAAAAACTTTTTTTGTGAGTTGTTTGTAAGATTTTTTACGTAAAATCATTCTGTTTATTTTTTAAAAAGCTTTTTTTTAGGATCCTCGTTAATTTTGAAAATCATAATTTTCTGTAAAAATATTGAAAAATTATATTGTTTATTAATTTAAAGCAGATTTTTAAAATAAAAGACTTTTTAGATTTACTGTTAAAACTTTTCTGTAAAATTCTGATTTTTATTTTGTGAAATCTTTTCTATGAAAAGCTGAATTTTTGTAAAGATTCTAGTTAATTAAAAAAATTAATTTAAATTAATTTGAATAAATTTTTTATCAGATTTTGTATTTTGTAAAATGAGCTCATTTCTGAAAAACGGATGCATTTATTTGTTTTTATAATATACATGTGCATTACAGTGAATGCAACACGCTTCGGTGCACGTGCATGTCAGTAAATGCAACACACTTCCATACATATGCATGTCAGTGAATGCAACACGCTTTCGTACATGTTCAGGTCAGTGAATGCAACACTCTTCCATACGTATGCATGTCAGTGAATGCAACACGCCTCAGTACCCATACATGTCAGTGAATGTAACACCTTAGTATGCGTACATGTCAGTGAATGCAACACGCTTCCGTACGCGTACAGGTCAGTGAATGCAACACGCTTCAGTACGCATGTACATCAGTTAATGTAACACCTTAGTATGCGTACATGTCAGTGAATGCAACACGCTTCCGTACACGTACAGGTCAGTGAATGCAACCAATTTAGTACGCATGGACATCAATGAATGCAAAACGTTTCGGTACACATACAGGTCAGTGAATGCAACACGCTTCGGTACACGTACAGGTCAGTGAATGCAACATGTTTCGGTACACGTACAGGTCAGTGAATGCAACACGTTTCATTACACGTACAGGTCAGTAAATGCAATGTGTTTCGGTACACGTACAGGTCAGTGAATGCAACACGCTTCAGTACGCATGGACATCAATGAATGCAACACATTTCGGTACACGTACAGGTCAGTAAATGCAACATGTTTCGGTACACCTACAGGTCAGTGAATGCAACATGTTTCCGTAAACGAACAGGTCTTTGAATGCAACACGTTTCGGTACACGTACAGGTCTGTGAATGCAACATGTTTTGGTACACGTACAGGTCAGTGAATGCAACACGTTTCGTTACACGTACAGGTCAGTGAATGCAACACGCTTCAGTACGCATGGACATCAATGAATGCAACACGTTTCGGTACACATACAGGTCAGTGAATGCAACACATTTCGGTACACGTACAGGTCAATGAATGCAACACATTTCGGTACACATACAGGTCAATGAATGCAACATGTTTCGGTACACATACAGGTCAGTGAATGCAACACGTTTCGGTACACGTACAGGTCAGTGAATGCACCACATGTGCAGGTCAGAGACTGAACGCTGGACACTTTCTGCCTCCTCTCCGGTGGCAGCTTTTATCTGTAGACTTCATCTGGTCTCGGAGACGACCTTGTCCACCATCGTCTCTCTGACGCAGACCACCTCTGAGCAACTTTCTGGCATAAATCACCCCCGAACCCCCCAATTCCCCCAGGGTTGGAATTGTATCGGTTCATCTATAACGTCCTTTGGTTGCTGTCATCTTTACAGCATCATAAACAAACATAAACAATAAAGTGCATAAACAAAGCAGCGCATCAGCTTGACCCGTTTTATTTTCAGGACGCAGAGATGTGAATGTTTTCCAGTGACCACATTCTTCTGTCACATCCCATTTCCCTGCTTCTCTTCCCATTACGCAGCTTAGGAAACATGCTTATTGTTTATCGCTGCGCTGACTCTATTGAGTTAGGTGACTGAAAACAGGATGTTTCGCTGTGCAATTACCGCTCACAAGGAGCGATGGAGGAACAAACAGCCGCTGAAGTCGCAGGAGCGGTGGGTTCTGCCTGTTACCGGGCGGAGGAGGCCCATTGTTCAGGTCCCGCTCTGCTCAGCCTGCTTCCTGGACGATCATCAGGCCGATACTCCGGGAAAGTGTCGGGTCATGCTGCGTCTCACGTGGCTTATTTCCTTCCAGATGACAGACGGCTCAGTCACATGACCACAGGACCAAACTCACCCATCATCCTGCATTTTCAGTTTACACCAAATGTAGAAATTAAATCCAAACCAGAGACAATTCGGAGGCAGATTTCACCGAGCAGCTTGCCAATATGACCCTGTCTCATCGAGATCAAGAATCCTTCAAGAGGTTCCTGGATCCAGGCGGTGATCAAGATCAACACCAAACTTTGATCAGTTCTTCTTTGTGTCATCATCAACATTTGCTGAAAGTTTCATCCAAATCCGATCAGAACTCAGAGTTCCACAGACAGACGAACGCTGGCAGGTACCTGAACGCCTCACAGGTAAAACTCTACTGGAAACATGAAAACGAGCAAATTACAGTTAAATCCAGGGGGACCTGGACCTGGATCTGGACCTGGACCTGGACCTGAAGCTGGACCTGGATATGGATCTGGACCTGGATCTGAACCTGAGAGACTACCTGGACCTGGAGCTTGACCTGGACCTGGACCTGGACCTGGACCTGGACCTAGACCCAAACGTAAACGTTGACTTGGACCTGGACCTGGACCTGGACCTGGACCTGAACCTGGACATGAACCTGGACCTGGACCTGAAGCTGGACCTGGATATGGATCTGGACCTGGATCTGAACCTGAGAGACTACCTGGACCTGGAGCTTGACCTGGACCTGGACCTGGACCTGGACCTGGACCCAGACCCAAACGTAAACGTTGACTTGGACCTGGACCTGGACCTGGACCTGGACCTGAACCTGGACATGAACCTGGACCTGGACCTGAAGCTGGACCTGGATATGGATCTGGACCTGGATCTGAACCTGAGAGACTACCTGGACCTGGAGCTTGACCTGGACCTGGACCTGGACCTGGATCTTGATCTGGATCTGGACCTGGACCTGGACCTGGACCTGGACCTGGACCTGGATCTGGAACTGGGAGACTACCTGGACCTGGACCAAGACCTGGACCTGGGAGACTACCAGGACCTGAACCTGGACCTGGACCTTGACCTGGACCTGGGAGACTATCTGGAGCTGGATCTGACCTGGACCTGAACTTGGTCAGGGCCTGAACCTGGTAGACTGACATGGACCTGAACCAAGATCTGGACTGGAATTGGACCTGGGAGACTGCCTGAGACCTGGATCTTGACCTGGACCTGGATCTGGAACTGAACTTGGTCCTGGTCCTGGACTTGAACCTGGACCTGGACCTGGACCTGGACCTGAACCTGACCTGGACCTGGACCTGGACCTGTATTGGACCTTGACCTGAACCTGGGCCTGGGAGACTATGGATCCTCTAGCTGCAACTTTAACTTCCAGCTGTTGAATGAATGAATGAATGAATGAATGAGTGAATAAATGAATGAATGAATGAATGAATGAGTGAATGAGTGAATAAATGAATGAATGAATGAATGAATGAATTAATGAGTGAATGAATGAGTAAATGAACGAATGAGTGAATGAATGAATTAATGAGTGAATGAATGAATGAATGAATGAATGAGTGAATGAGTGAATAAATGAATGAATGAATGAATGAATGCGTGAATGAATGAGTGAATGAATGAATGAGTGAATGAATGAAAGAATGAGTGAGTGAGTGAGTGAGTGAGTGAAGAGTGGAGTGAATGAATGAAAGTGAATGAATGAATGAATGAATGAATGAATGAGTAAATGAATGAGTGAATGAATGAATGAATGAGTGAGTGAGTGAATGAATAAATGAGTAAATGAATGAATGAATGAGTGAGTGAGTGAGTGAGTGAGTGAGTGAGTGAGTGAGTGAGTGAGTGAGTGAGTGAATGAATAAATGAGTGAATGAATGAATGAATGAGTGAGTGAGTGAGTGAAGATGAATGAATGAATGAATGAATGAGTGAATGAATGAATGAATGAGTGAGTGAGTGAGTGAGTGAGTGAGTGGTGAGTGAGTGAGTGAATGAATGAATGAATGAATGAATGAATGAATGAATGAATGAATGAATGAATGAGTGAGTGAGAGTGAGTGAGTGAGCGAGTGAGTGAGTGAGTGAGTGAGTGAGTGAGTGAGTGAATGAATGAATGAATGGGTGAATGAATGAATGAATGAATGAATGAATGAATGAATAAATGAGTGAATGAATGAATGAATGAATGAATGAATGAATGAATAAATGAGTGAATGAATGAATGAATGAATGAATGAGTGAGTGAATGAGTGAATGAATGAGTGAATGAATGAATGAATGAATGAATGAATGAATGAATGAATGAATGAATGAATGAATACATTCTTGTTCCGTCTGCATGGCAGACCTGCAGCTTCAGCAGGTGTGACGTTGCTGTCAGACCAGACCGGGTCAGAATGATGACCTCAGACCTCCGTCAGCATCGTGTAACAGCTGCTGAACGTTTCCGTCTCTCTGCTGCTCCTGCAGGAGGTGGAACACGTCCACGGATTCCCGTCTCCACGTTCAGGCTGCTGATCCGTCCTCCACACCTGGATCAGGAGGATCTGATCCGGTCTGCAGGGAGGAGCCGGTCCTCGGCTGGACCGTGAGGTCGTTCAGTTTCCTCCCTGCACGTCTGCAGAGTCCCAGCATCAAAGCCGACATGTTTCAGCTGAGAACACGCAGGCCGCTGCATCCCAACGTTAACTCACACTTCCTCTTCTTTCATCCCAGAAAGACGTTCCCAGTTCCGGACTGGTTTCGTGGTTTCCACCTCCCTGCCGGTCGACTGGGATCGATGGGATTTAAATGACTGTGTGAAACTGCTAACAGAAGATCTCAGGCCTCCGGGCTGAACTCATTGATCGCTGCAGCGCGTCGGCCGGCCGTAGATGGGAGTATCGATACGGCCAGTATGGATCCGCTGCAGACTTTCATGGACGTGGAAATCCTTGACATTGATCAAACACCTGATTCAGTGTGTTGCTCTGAATTCATTTCTACATTTAGACAAACATTGTTGATGCAAATATGAAAAGAAAGCAGCGTCAGGTCTGGGTGATGAATCATGTTGGGGGCTGATTGACCCGTCCGAGACGTCCCTGACGGACCGAATGTTTCATTAACGGGTCGATAAGATCGTCTGTCGTTCAGCAGGGAATCATTACGGCCTCCGGCTTCATCTCAGCCGTGTTTCGGAGTTCATTAGAAAACAGGGCTGCAGGATCACAAGCTCGTCTTCCTCTGCTGCTTTGCTGTTGCCAGGAAACCGAACAATGAGGCGATAACAGGAGGTGACTTCATCAGCTGTTTCCTGCCGTGAGGGGAGGAAGCTGACGATGAATGACATCCCAAACTCTTCATCACAAGATGCTCGATGGAGAAACTGCAGGAGGAAAAACATGTTGGAGGAAAATCTGATTCTCTAAAGCAGCGGTTCCCAAACCGGGGGTCGCGACCCCCCAGTAGGGGTCTTTGGAGAATTTCAGGGGGTCGCCACATCATCGTGAAAACAAGACAAGAGGTTACATTTTTTAAATAAATGTGGGATTTTGGGGGCTAGCAATATTAACACATTATTACAAAGAGATTAATGTGTGAAATTAACACATTCATTTCTTAATTACTGCATAATACGATTACTAATACCATGTAAAAAATCGGGACATGTAATGCCTAAAAAATCCCAGTTTAGCATTATCTCAGCGAGAGAAGCTGATTTTGGGCATGTAGATGCCTTGTAATGGTGTGAAGCAACTCGCCAGAAAACACTGATCCTCCTTATTTATGAAGTTTCTGATAGTTTCCAGCCTCACATGAACAACACGGACAGAGGATGAGCCGTTAGATGTATCCCACAGTTAACCGTCACTGGGATGAGGAGGGGGCACTACAAACACATACGTGATCTGAGGAAAGAGCCAAACATCTAGTTTGATTTGTCAAACTTGTATGTTAGAAAATTCAACAGAGATCAGGAGATTAAATCAGTTTGTAATCTCGAAATGTGGATCGAGAGATTCGCATCACAATGAGGAGGAACGGAAGATTCTCATTATGATGTGGTGGAACAGTAGATTCTCATCATGATGAGGTGGAATGGGAGATTCTCATCATAATGAGGTGGAACGGGAGATTCTCATCATGATGAGGTGGAATGAGGGGAACGGGAGATTCTCATCATAATGAGGTGGAATGGGAGATTCTCATCATAATGAGGTGGAACGGGAGATTCTCATCATAATGAGGTGGAATGGGAGATTCTCATCATAATGAGGTGGAACGGGAGATTCTCATCATAATGAGGTGGAATGAGAGATTCTCATCACGATGAGGTGGAACGGGAGATTCTCATCATGATGTGGTGGAACGGGAGATTCTCATCATGATGAGGTGGAACGGAAGATTCTCATCATGATGAGGTGGGAACGGGAGATTCTCATCATGATGAGGTGGAATGAGATTCTCATCACGATGAGGTGGAATAGAGATTCTCATCATGATGAGGTGGAATGAGAGATTCTCATCATGATGAGGTGGGAACGGGAGATTCTCATCATGATGAGGTGGAACGGGAGATTCTCATCATAATGAGGTGGAATGAGAGATTCTCATCACGATGAGGTGGAATGGGAGATTCTCATCATGATGTGTGGAACGGGAGATTCTCATCATGATGAGGTGGAACGGAAGATTCTCATCATGATGAGGGTGGAACGGGAGATTCTCATCATGATGAGGTGGAATGAGATTCTCATCACGATGAGGTGGAATAGGAGATTCTCATCATGATGAGGTGGAATGAGAGATTCTCATCATGATGAGGTGGAACGAGAGATTCTCATCATGATGAGGTGGAATGAGAGATTCTCATCACGATGAGGTGGAATGAGTAGATTCTCATC
>JALJCO010014137.1:0-275346 GCA_023101725.1 Atherinomorus stipes
GAGATTTTAGTGACTTTGAACATGGCATAGTTGTTGGTCTGGGTTTTTCAGAAGATCGGTGATCTACAGGGATTTTCACCCAAAAAGAGAGTCTGAAAAGAAGAAAATATCCAGTGAGCAGTGGTTGTCTGGACCACAATATATTGTTGATGTCAGGGGAGGTCAGAGGAGGACAGACTGGTTGGAGATGATAGAAAGGTAACAGGAAGTCAGATAAGCACTGGTTCCAATCCAGAAAAGCATCTCTGGACACAGAAAAAAATCAAACTTGAAGCAGATGGACTGCAGCAGTAGTTGACCAGACCGGGTGCCACTCCTGCCAGCTAAGAACAGGAAAACCCAGGCTACAATTCACACAGACTCACCAAAACTGGACAATAGAAGGGATAGAAACGTTGGTGGTCTGATGCGTCTCCATTTCAGCTCATCATTCAGATGCTAGGCTCACAGAACTGGGTGGAAACATCATGAAAGCATGGATCCATCCTGCCCTGGATCAATGTTACAGGCTGCTGCTGCGGGACGGTGTGGGGGAGATTTTCTTGTCCCACTTTGTGTCTGTTTGAGCCAACATGGTTTAACCACCACAGCCTACCTGAGTATTGTCACTGACCACGTCCATGTGATTTCCACCTCTATCAGAAACCAACAATTAAATGTTTTCTGATGGATATTCAGGGTTGACATCTCTAAGTAAAAACAGTTTTAATCCTAAACGGACTCATCTGTCATTTTTTCCCTCTCTGAAGTTCCTGCACATTCTTCGTTGAATCTTCACGTTCCTCCTCATTTCTACTGTCGAGGAACATTCCGGCGGTTTCATGGAAATCAGGTTGCAGATGAATGACTGCAGATGTCATTACACCGTTCCTGTCAGCATCCATTCGGCCCTGACCTTCAGTGTGTCTCACCTATTTGCTTTGGCACTGGCTGGAAAGTGGCTTATCTGCTGAAATTCCACCCCAGGCAAGTTGGTAATTACTTTCCCTGGCTGCCATCATTTTATAGCAATCCATCATCATCTGGAGCTCTTTGGCTATATAGAGCCCCATGATGGTGACAGGCATTGATAACTGGTTAGCAGCGGCAAAGGCTGCCAAAACACAAGCACACAGCGTGCAAGCTGATTGATTCCTCAGAGCAAAATTACGTTTTGCCTCGCCGGCTCTGTCTCCATGTGTAGATCTGAATTAAAGGTGGCAAGTCTTAAAGTGTCCAGAAGCGAAGCTGGAAGAAGCACAGTTTAAGATTTCAGGGGGGAGAACGGGAGGTGTTTGTTGGTGGTGGCAGAACAGGGGGAAAGGAGTTTTTAAAAAAAACAAAAACTGAGGAAGATGGAAGAAACAAATATTTGAAAGAAAGATTACCGTCACAGCTGCACAGAGCCGAGATGTGGAAAAGAAAGAGTAAACAAGCTTGGTCTCTGGGGTGGATGGGGGGTGTTGTGGGGAAGAGAGGGAGAATGTGAGCGCGAGGAAAGAAAAAACAAGAAATGGTGCAAGAACAGGGTGAGGAAGAAGAAGAGGGAGGTAAGGAAGGGGGAAGAATGACAGGATGCAACAACAGTCGAGTTTTACAGGGAAGAAAGCAAGAGGAGAGTGGTAGAATGAAAACTCACGTAACAGTGAAAAAAGACAAGTGAAAGCAGAAAGTGAGTGGGTGTTGTGTATCTCACGATACGATACACTATAGTCAGCTCACGATAACGATACAATTCGATATGATCCGATACACTTACATAATTTTCCGAAAGATTTAAAAGGGACAGAGTCATTTTGGTGACATCATGTCATTGTTCTATGTACTTGGATTGAATTTACAAAACCAAAAACTAAAAATGTCAGTTACACAATATGTCTGACTGGACAGAGAGTCTATAGATTACAAATTCTGGACAAAATGAATCAAAGATGTATTGAGAATTAGTTCCATTTACTGAAATGGTTTAAACTGTAAGCCTTTGAAGTAAAAAAAAAAAAAGTGTAGTATTACAACGACTGTAGCAATAGTGTGATTCATTCAGATGGAATTACACTTCACTTCATCATAGCAATTAGGTTTCAAAGGCACATTAAACATCAGCAATGATGCCAGATATCAGATACTAGCAGGTATTAGCCAACATGTGGCTAATTCTAATGTTTCTGACAACTTGGTAACTAAACCAACAACTTAAAACCAGACATATTATCAGCAGCTTCAAAGCAAGTCAGTCTGTAGCAGCAGCAGGTGCACTGTAGTCACATGATGCTGAAAGGAATGCTGGGATATGAAGGTCTTCCACAATAACAGTGACTTTTCTACATGCTGGACCAGTGCTAATGGAACAAGATCTCGCAAGACTTCATCACGGAACAATGAGATTTTGTGAGATTTTATTAGTAAAAATATTGGTCTGGAAAAACCAAAACTGATATTTCCAATATCACAATTAAAGTCAATATTGGCTGATAACATTGAAATTTTGCAAGCTTATATTATTAAAAATATCCGTCCGGAAAAAAACGGCACTGATATTTTCCCATATATTTTCTCATCCCGGTGTTCTGCAGGACAGCATGCTAGTAGAATCCTCTCTAAACAAGAGACCATCTCAGTCTTGGAAGCGGAGCAGCGCTAGTTAATCAGGTATGGAGGTGGACGGTGTTCCAGACTGGAGTGACCAGCCAGTGACTTATGAATAAAATGTGGAAGTCAGGCCGATTGTAAAAAATGCTTAATTCAAAAGTCTTAAAGGTGCCATGACATCAAATTTCCCTTTTCTTGGGTTTTGGGGGTATAATATGATCTGCTGTGCACTGATGAGGCCATGTGAATGTCCAGAGTGAGAATCAAAGTTCCTGTTTATGGTCTGTCAGCTTTGTTTCTTTGTTCAGAAACTGTTGAATTAGACAGCAGCTTATCATTCTACGTAGTTCTATCATTCTACTTAATTCATTTGCTCCAATTAGAGCACACTATTAAGCAAACAGCCCCTCACCCCTCCCTCGTCGATTCAACTGCGTGAGTGGAGCTGAGTAACTGCTGAGCAGTCAGGTCTGGGTTTTCAAACAAATGGATTTAAAAGAAAACGCCTCCAGCAACACAGAGGGGCGGACTGCAACCTTGTTGTTACCTGTAAGTTTATTTATTTTCTAAATGCTGTCTTGTCTGATAAACATAGTTCACTTTCTGAATTGCCCATGTTGCTAACAGATAGCCTTTAGCTAACTCTGACTGTTAGGCAGCTTGACCTACTTTCTCTAAATAAGGCTATAGCCAAATAAGGTGTAGCCAATCAAAATGAAGTCAACTTGGTCTCTGGGTAAAGCTGTATATCATTACAGCACCCAACTCTTTTACTGAGGGAGGAAGGTCTGGCGTTTCAAAACAATCCCCCGCTGTAAAAATTGCAGTTTTTTCTTTGGAGAATTGACATACGCAGTAATGTCAATTACGTGAACCAGTTTTTACTGCTATGTCATCACTCCTTTAAAGCAGGGGTGTCGAGCTCCGGTCCTTGAGGGCCACAATCCTGCAGGTTTTTCCATGTCTCCCTTCTCCAACACACACCTGACTCAAATTCATAGGCTTTTATATTCATTTAATTTAAGTCAGCTGTGCTGGTGCAAGGAGGCATGAAAAATTATCAGGACACCGACTTTGGACACCACTGTCTTAAAGACTCAATAATGACAAAGTTGTTTTTATGGGCATTTTTAGTCTCTTTGTAAGGTAAAACACCCCAGAACACCATTTTTAGCACTTAGAAAAGTCAATATGCATAAAATGGCCCCTTAATATGGTTAAACCACCACCCACCCCACCATCCCTTTATGACCACATTGTAGCGTCTTCTGATGCTACTTCCAGCAGGATAATGCACCATGTCACAAAGCTCAGATCATCTCCAGCTGCTTTCTAGAACATGACAATGAGTTCTCTGTCCTCCAATGGCCTCCACAGTCACCAGATCTCAGTCCAACAGAGCAGCTTTGGACTGCAGCAACTGTGTGATGTTATCATGTCAATATGGATCAAAATCTCTGAGCAATGTCTCCAACACCTTGATGCATCTAAGCCATCAAAAATTGAGGCAGCTCAGAAGGTAAAGGACAAACAGGTGCTGGTAAGGTGGACATTATAAAGTGGCCGATGAGTGTAATATTGCTGGTCAAACTTGTGATTTACACACCTCTCAGCAAAGCGTCCAGTGGGTATAAATTCTTATTAGCTAGTGTGATGCCATAGAAACAACTATTTCTGAAGCTACTTCTAGTCAAACATGAGCCATAGAAGCAACATGTTTGTGACCTATTTACAGTAATTGTGTTCATGCATGAAAGAATGAAATTCTGTTCAGATGGGATTTGTTTTTTACACGAGACCGGAGATCAATCACATGAAGTACCTTTGCAAGTAAGAGAGAAGGATGTGTGTGGGTTTGGTTGGATTTCCAATGTCAACATCTCTTATTTGGATGAAAGGTTGCAGCATCTGGCAACTTTGCGTTGACTCATAAGAAGACAGCAGAACAGAAATGCTTTCTGAAAGCCGTTTGAAATAATACTGGTGTAACCTCCGGTTGTGTCGGCGCCCTCGTCATCCCCATCTGGATGCAGAAGACGCAGGATGACTGTGTGCTCGCTGTTCGTATGCAGGGGATGAATCACTCCAGAGAAGCCCACCGCATGTTCGTGCCCTTCGCTGCTTTGATCAAAAGGAGATCCATACACTCTGAGACTGGCTTTGGCTAAATCTGAACAAGTGTCTGTTAATCCTGCCCTGACAAGGTAATCTACTCATTTTGCCAGGCAACAGACAAATGAAGACTTTATTTTCACTAGTGTTATGGATCATTAAGAAAATGTGACATTTGTTTTACTTTTCTATGACTGATAAAGAGTTTTGACGCTGGCAGTAAAGGTTTTGGGTTATTAATGTCAGTCATGATATCAAACTACAGATGAAATCCTACATCATGTAGAGCTGTGAGAACTAGCAGTAGCTGCAGTACTGTGTATCTTATGGCTGTCATAACAGCTATTATTCACCTCAACAATTAAATACTCACAAGGATGTTACGGCAAGGCCACACTTCTTTTATATAACGTTACTGCTTATGTCACCACTTAGACTCACAGCTTTAACAGCTCTTTTCTTTCCTCTCCCACAAGTTTGGCCGAGCTTTTCTTTTCATTTGCAATTGAAGGCATAATAGATTTTCAATGAATGGGTGAGGATAAGATTGCAGTGTAGAAATTCAAACTCACCATCAATTCCTCGTTTTGAACTGAAAATAGGAGCACCAGCACACAAAGGAGTGCAGATTAAATCAGATTTAATGCAAATCTTTCACATTTTTACTACTTAACTGATGATGATTTCAAATATTTCAACAATTGGAACCCCCCCCCCAAAAAAAAAAAAAACTTCAGTTGTATCTTAAGGAAAGATACAGTATCTATTTATCCATCTATCTATAGATGGATAGATATAGCCATCTATCATCAATAAAAGATATATGGATAAACATTAAATCAGTATTCACTGCGTCGATTTAATAACATTTTGTGATCAAACTTATGACCTAAGGATCAATTTCATCATGTATCTCAACTTCTTTTCATTTTAATTTTTTTTTTTATAGTCCATGAACCTTTACCTTAACTCTGAAAATATTTAAATACATCTCACATCTTCAACAATATTAACCATTTTTAGTTTCTATGACCACTTTGTTTATTAAAAGTATGGAAGCTTGAAGAAATCATGTGATTGGATACCAGCAATCAGTCACATGTTGAACTAGCATGTGATATTATTTCACATTGATTGTTGGCTCATGATCAAGCCAATTTTCATTGAAATTGTATCATGGCAGAATTTATATCTATATATAGACATTAAGCGCCTATCTAACATATTGTTTTATGATCTTAGCAATCAGAGTTGAGATTTCCTACAACCTGCTGGAGAAGCACATCTGTTAGGCAATATGAATATTGATATCAATGAAAAATTGACTTTTTATGTCAGACTTCTATGTTTTCTTCAACATTTTTTTTGAATAGCAAATTGTATTGTTTGAAAGCGTGATAAAGACCTGATTAAAACTTTTGGCTTTGACATGAGTCATTTGCAAAAAGACAGTAATATTTGAAGCATTTCTTGGGTTGCTCAGGAAAATATCTGTTCCACACAAACACCTTCCACCAAAAAGGATTGTTTTTACCAACAACAGCATGTTCCGCACACCGAACATTCGGGACACATTTTTACTGTCTAAAATAAAGTTTTCAGAGGCCAGCAGCTGCTGCCCCCCACACCGCCAACTTCTGTTCCCCTCAGCATCCTCAGTCCGACAGTGAAATGAACTGCCATGGTTAATTCTCCAACTGATCCCTCTCCTTCTGGAAGGAAACAAGAATGAGTGAGGATGAGAGGAGGGGTGGGCGAGAGACGGAGTCGGAGAGAGAAGCACAGCACCCCCCCACCTTCCCCCCTTCTAGAGGGCCAAGTTAGCTGTGACAGAGAGTGATGCCCACTTCTCCTCCTTCCATCGTCACCATCCATTTCTCTCCCCATCACTCTTTAAATCCTGTTCTTCTTCTGCGTTCTAAACGCGGCGCCATTGTGAGACGACGTATCAACAGCCCAGACTCCACACCCCCTCCAGATGATGATTCATTGACCTCCTTATCCCGTCAGACGACTTGATGGGCATAGTAAAAAGAAATTAAAGCTTAATTACATTTTCATCTTTGATGAATTTGTGTCTGCGGAGATGCCATATGCTCTCTGGGTTAGGAAGAAAACACTGGAAGGAAAAGAGAGTTTGGGTAATTACGACGTGGCACAAGGTGCATTCTTCTGTCAGCCTTGTGCGTTTTCTTCTCTGTTCAGGAAGGATAACCTTGCATTCCAATAGATTTTTGCAGCATTATTACATTATGGATTTTGCCTCCTCCAAGACAAAGTATAATAATGCACTTTCTTGCAGGACTGTTTTTCATCACTTGCAGTGTGTGCTTGTGTCCTTGTGCATGAAAGGCTATAAGGAGTGTGTGTGTGGATCTGTACCAGCACCTGTGTGTGTGTCACCTTTTTTAATAATGTGCTGTCAATCTGAGCTCCGGGAATGGCTATTTCACTAACCCTCCCTAAGTCTCATAACGTGGATCCTCGGGGAGCCGGAATAAGTCATCAGTGGCCGGCGGCCGAGAGTCCTCGAGCACCACCAACAGAGGCAGAAATCACAGCGGATGCAATAAGGAGACAGGCTGGGATAAGAGTTGGGCTTTGAGGAGAATGCTAGCACATTCAAACTTCAAAGTCCTGCTGCTCATCACTCTGTGCCTGCTGCTGCTGAAGTTGCATTCAGGTGACAGCGTGTGAACAGGATATGGGAATTTTGTTTCATACATGTCACTGATTGCAGGTGATCAATGAGCGCTACATACAGTCACCAGCCTATTAATTAGGTCCATCTCACTACACTGCAAAAACTCAAATCTGTATATTTTTCTAATTTATAGTCAAAATATTTAAACATACTAAAAATAAGACAAAATTACCTAAAGAGAAACATTACAGTGAGACATAGAAACTTGTTTTAAAGGAATAGTACACCCAAAGAATGATGTATGTTCATTTTCTACTCACCCTCATTCTGAGCACGACTATGGAGCACTTTTTTAACATCTCAAATGCAGCCGGAGATCAGACAGGTTTTGGTTTTCCCCCAACTTTTATATAATGGAGTTCACCGGCGACTGAACCCAAAAGGTCCATAAAAGTCCACAAAAACTTGGCAACATTCCTCCACACTGCTCGTCCAATTGTCCTGAGTGGGTAGCATCCATAATTTACTGGAAACAACATTATTTAGCGTATTTTTATAACTTAAACAGAACGACATCTGGCTGCCGCGAAGCGCGTCCATGCGCGTTCATGACACTACGGAAGCCGCGCCAGACGAGATCGCACGTTCTTTTTCTTTCTTTCTTTGTTCTAAATCAATAGCCAACCCCTCTTGCGTTTGTCCTGGTTTGTCCGTAGCTCCTTCCCTCTTAGCACAAAGTAAACAGCAAATTTCTTCTTCTATGCTTGCATTATCGGCAGAGTAGGCGCTGAACCTAGTGTCATGAACTCGCACGAACGAGTGGACGCTACTCACTCAGGACACTTGGATTACATTGGACAAGCAGTATGGAGGAATATTGACAAGTTTTTGTGGATTTTTATGGACCTTTTAGGTTCAGTCGCAGGTGGACTCCTTTATATTAAAGTTGGGGGAAAACAAAAACCTGTCCGATCTCCGGCTGCATTTGAGATATTAAAAAAGTGCTCCAGAGTCTTGTTCAGCACGAGGGTGAGTAGAAAATGAACGCACATCATTCTTTGGGTGTACCTTTCCTTTCAGGCAATGCATCTTATTTCAAGAAATCTTGTCAAGAAAACTTTGCTTGTTCTATTGGCTTTTGACTTATTTTAAGGGTGGCCAAGATTCTTTTTGTTTGTAATAAGCAAAATAATTCTGCCAATGGCACCAAAAAATTTTCTTGATAAGATTTCTTGAAATGAGATGCATTGCCTTAAAACAAGTTCCTATATCTCACTGAAATGTTTCTCTTTAGGGAATTTTGTCTTATTTTGAGTGTGATGAGATATTTTGACTAGAAATTAGAAAAATATACTTGGAAAGATTGAAAATGACGCTCGGCAGGTCAGGCAAAGTTCTTCTATCTTCTTTTGTACAATTTTGGCAAACCGTTTCCTGTTTCATCCAGACAACTAGTGCTCACTGGATATTTTCTCTGTAAACCCCAGAGATGGTTGTGTGTGAAAATCCCAGTAAATCAGCAGTGTCTGAGATACTCAAACCAACAACCATGCCATCTTCAAAGCCACTTAAATCTCTTTTCCTCCCTCGTTCTGATGCTCAGTTTGAACTTAAGTCGTCTTCACCATGTCTACATGACTAAATGTTGCTGCCATGTGATTGGCTGATTAGATATTTGCGATAAGAAACAACTGAACCTGTGTAGCTAATAAAGTGGCTGCTGAGTGTGTGAATGTGTTCAGTAAGACTAGACAACACTTCACTGTACGTGCAGCCGTTCTCCACTTCCAGCTCTTCACTTTAGGGACGTTATTACTGCATGTGCAGAGTTCTGTCTGACACTGTGTCCTTGCTTTGTTTGCACCACAGGAAGAGCAGATGTTATTTTTCTCCCGGGGAACAAAATACAGAATAGACAGCAATAATTTTTTTGAGGGAAAAAAAAAGGGAAATAGAGATTATCATACACTACATTCCATTCTATTTTTCTTATGCTGGTAAAAGGCTTTGCTTTTCCAGCTTCTTGTAAGGGTAAATTCTCTGGGAGAACCTGATATCCCAAACAATGAACTGCATGCCAGGACAGTTTTATATTTCTTTACAAAATCCTTTTACTTAAAGTGTTTTCTTTTTTATACAGCTGGTGAGGTGCAAAGCAGGAAAATCTGAATCTCATCATTTCAACTCCTGAAGCTGGACATCTGATGAACCAAAGCTCAGTACTGTGTCTGGTTTTATCTTTTATTTTCGCTGTTTCTAACCTTTGGCATTTGATCAGCTGCATTAGCAACGTCCCCACAGTGATGCATAAATCCAGCATATTTGTGCAGTATTAGAGTAAACTGCAAAAACTCAAATCTTAGCAAGTATGCTTTTCTTATTTCTAGTTAAAATATCTCATCACACTTAAAATAAGACAAAATTACTTAAGGAGAAACATTTCAGGAAGATATAAGATCTTATTTCAAGAAATCTTATCAAGAAAATTTTGCTTGTTCTACTGGCAGAATTGTTTTGCTTATTACAAACAAGATTTTATATCTTACTGAAATGTTTCTCTTAAAGTAATTTTGTCTTATTTTGAGTGTGATGAGATTTCTGACAGGAAATTAAAAAAAACACACTCGCTAAAAAATTTTGCAGTGTAATTCTGTTTCCCGTGTTTAGCAACTTGTGTAAACAGCGTTTTATGTAATTTGTCAGCAGTGCACCCTTTCCCTAATTTACACGTACGTCACTTGTGCACGCTTGCAACTGCCCTCGACAGTCAGAACGCTTTGGAAGAACATTGAAATAGAACAGAGACTGGTCTTCACAGAGTTAGTTGCAACGATGCTACGTTGCTGCGTTTGACTGTTCTAGTCAACGAGGGGATAACTCTCCTAGACAGGGAATAAGTTTTTACTGGTTTTCTGTGAAGAAACACCAGCGATCTGCCTGGATTTGAGCAATTACCGTGTAAAACTGGAAGTCTTTGCCATGACACCTGCTCTGCAGCCTCCTGTTGGCTGATTACCACAAAGACATGCACTATATTCTTTCTGTGGAAATAAGGGGGAAGATGAGAGACAACGGTAGTAAGAGGCAACACCAAGTCGTTCACTGGGTAATTAAGGTAAGCATATCACCAACTACGCACATTTACAGTGTTTGAAAATGTAACTCAACCATTTTTTGAACAATGCAACCCTTAAAAAGAGGGAAAGGCCCAATGGCGGCTGCTGAAAGTTCCTTGCTAGCACAGTCTGGTGGACGTTTAAAGTTTTTTTTTTTCTCTAATACTTAGAAACTATAGCGACCCAGACAGTACCGTTAGCTTGTTGCCGTTAAACACAGCCTACGTATGCCGAACTGACAATGTATGTTAAACTAACAGAACAACACCGGTGTTATCTAAATGAACTCTTGTTGAAATAAGGACATTTTCAAATCTTCGTTCTAGGAGCAGCATATAGTCGTCACAAGCCTAGAGTGCCGTCTAGTGGCTACAGATGGTAGTGATCACTCCTTGGTTCATATTCAGTCAGTATGAATTCACAGTACAATAATATGTTACATCATATACATTTTGATATACATCACCGGACACACCGGACACACCGGACAATAAGTCACAAGGCCAACCAAACTATGAAAAAAAGTGCCAAAAAGTGGCAACAATTTTGTGGCTGAAGAACATCTTGCAAATCCAATCTGACTTTCCTCACAGATGGTTCTTCAGATTGTTGTTGAATGATAGCCTGGTCCACCAGCATGACCAACACCATGTATGAGATAGACGGAAAGTCACTGGGTTCCTCAATTGGAAAGTGATGTTCACTTCGGTAAAAAAATTGACTGGACCAATCACAGCACAGGAGGCGGGACTTTACGATGCATCTTTTTTGGTGACTCAGTTCTATAGCCACAGTCAGGATGGCGGCCGTAGAGGAGCGATGATGTAACAATGCCTTTTCTGATGTCTAAAATGAGCTGCATGTGTCTTCAAACCTGCAACAACTTGCTGCTCTGAGGGCTTCACTCTTACAAAAGGATGTTTGTGTCACTTCTGTGTTTCTCTGATTGGTTCTCTCTGTTCAATTTGTTCCTGTTAGTCCCGCCTCTCATCTCGTATTGGAAATCAGTTTCCAATGGAAGGATGCCAGACTGACTTGCCATGTATCTCATACATGGTGTTAGTCCGGCTGTACCAGGCTAGTTGTATGAGGACACATCTACCCTCAGTCACCGAAGTGCTGATTCCATGAGGTCACTTTCCAGGTTGGATACAGAGAAGTAGCGGAAACTAAAAAAGGTGTGAACACAGGAGGTTTTTTTTCAGCTAAAGCAGAGACCTCCTACTGTTGTTGTGTAGAGGACAGAAATACGGCACTGAAGCTTCATCACAGAGAGAGACAACCTGCTGCAGCCTATTGTTGGTGCAGCTTTTTGTGCTTGCACCAACCACGCAAAATATTGATTTCCAGTACGTTGAGGAGTTTTTTTTTTAATTGCTGTGATACAAGTCATGTCTGCTTTGATAGTTTTTAATTCAGTGTGACATCTTGTAAGAATGACTCATTGTGACTTTTTAAACACTGCTGCACAGTGGTGCCCTCAAAAACTCTACAAGATGACACACAAGACTTTACTAATTGGAATCTGCCTTTCATCCCTTGTCTGTTAAAACTTTACTAATTCCTGCGCTGCCATGCTGCCCATCCTTTTAATTAGTCACCATGTCATGGATGTTTGTGCTTGTGTGTGTTCATGGGTGCTTTTGTACTCACAGATATTAGCTGTGCCCTTGGGGATGGGCAGATAGGAGCCAGCACTCCACGCTCGCCCTTGGTAGTTCCTCTTGCAGCGTCCACAGTCGGGCCCGGTGGTGTTGTGTTCGCACTCGCAGCTCAGCTTCTCTTTGTCATACACGCAGCTGTTGGCGTGAAGATTGCACTTGCACCTGTCAGAGAAGGAGAGGGGGGTTGTTCAGGACGGGGATGAAAGAGGACGACCAACATCAACGGGGCTGAATTTTTCCACCGCAGAGTGAAATGCAGACAGCTTATTTATTTTGTTGGACGACGTAGCTGAAAGGCAGAGCGTCCTTGACAAGAGGTGGCACCAGAACACACAGCAGCTACTTCAAGAGGTGCTGGTTCAAAGGAGACAGTCGACTGCACAAACAAATCTAACATCATTATTTCCTCGATCCCTTCCTCTCGGGGAGGTAGCTCACTTTTAATTGTCCCACAGGAGGATGCATAATTGTGACACGGTCTCAGCCGATAGGCGAAGGATGATGGGGAGGAATAAAAGCACCAAGAATTGTGAGAGGTAGACTGAGAAAAACAAGCTAGAGTTAAATTGGGGAACAAGCACTTGCAGAATGAAGGCATTTAAAGGCTTGTAGCTCTGCGAGACGATGAATAGATGTGAGTTAGCCAGAGGGCAGCACGGAGCAACAGCACGACAACCTTCTCTGTGACAAATCAATACCAGATGAGATCTCAGAGGCATATTTTCAGTTTGCAAAAGAGGGACTCCCTTAAGGTGCACTAAATCCTCAATCACATCCCGCTCACCAGAGCCTCCATTTAACAAAACCCTCTGCAGGTTCATTTTCTGCTGTGGCTAGATGAGTTTGAGGGGGTATCTATCTGTTAAATTAATTTATGAGCCTCATGCTGCATGAAGTATTTAGAGAAATATGGAGAATCTCTGGGCTGCAGGAGACAACAGCCGGACTGACTGATTGCAGAAACATTTTCACACAAAATAACAAACGTGATGAGGAACCTTAAAATGGTCGTTTTAATGGTTTAGTGCAAGAGTGATTTTATTTATTAGATCATGTCTGTGACTTGACAGTATTCCTTGTTTTATAGTATATCTTGGTAACACTTTACAATAACTTTACTTCACTTCATTAACGATAGTAATGCATAATTAAGCATTGATTAACTGCTTAATCAACTATTAATTTTTACTTTGGATTAGTTAGCATATTGGTTAATCCATTAATTAGCAGTTAATTAATGCTTCTTAACCTTACTTCATGCATTATTAATCCTTTATTAGCTGCAATAGAAACGGCCTGTCTATGCCTGCTCTGAAATTTTTGTGCATAGTGGGATATTTCTTGGGATATCCTCAAGTGTTTTAGAATCTGTACACTTTAAGCTACATGCTTATGAGCATCAATGGACAGTAGGACAGTAATAAGCTACAATGCTCTTGAAAGAATACCATGAATATAAAAAAGAACCAAAAATCGGAATTGTTTTCTACACATCTTGCTATCTAAAAAAATCCCACTTTTTCATGTTAAAATATGTGCACTGGAACGGGACCTCAGTTATAACGTGCCAGAAACTCCGGAGAGTGAAAGTAACATCGTCTTTAGCCCCGTTTCCACCAGTGGGTCTGGGTCTGGGTCGGGCCGGATCGGTCCACGTTTTTTTGCGTCTCCACAGATAAAAACTGGGACGGGTACCCTTATATCCGACCCGACCCGGACTACTTTTTTGGCACCCTTCGGTAGGGGTACTGATCTAACCGATCCGGACCAAAGAGGTGGAGCTAACACACAGCAATCAGCTGATTCATTGAAAAATCCGTCACTTCCCGCGCGTGACCCAGCGTAAAAACAAAGCAGGGGTGACTCCTTTCTGTTTCTGTCACGTGTGGCGCCGGTGTTTTGGTTAAACGGCGTTACACGGCGATGATGTCACGCGATCACATAGCAGCGCTGTCCAGTTAATTCTCCACCTCCAGAATAAGGGTACAGGTTGCTGTGGGGACACATCGTGAAATCAACACATCCGTACCCAAACCCACCCGATCCGGCCTGGCCCGGCCCGACCTGACCCAGACCCGCGGGTGGAAACGGGGCTTTTGAGTGTGGGCTCACTCTTCTCACCAGAATCGTCCACAAGCACGCGCTCTCCACAGTACGCGAAAAGAATTTCTTTCTCCGAATGACGTGAACGAGAGAGGCTGCTAGCTGCTAAGCTAGCCTCTTTAGTGCCACCTAAAAGCAGCTGATTACCTGCCATGAGGAGTTATGACGAGCTGTTATGACATGAACTAGAGAGGCTGCGAGCGAGCTGCTAAGCTAGCGTCTTTAGCACCACCTGAAGGCAGCTGATTACCTGCCACAGAGTAGATCATGGCAGGTAACTCCGACGACGAGGAGGGGGGTATTGCCGTGCTGAGTTGCCTTGGCAGAAATTCAGCAGTTTTTGATGCTCTAACAGGAGGGACAGCACTACCAGGCACCAGTGGATTATACTTATCAGTGAGGATGTGCAGTCAGAAGTGTTGCTGCTTGTGTAACTTATTATCTTTTGTGTCAGAGACCAGTAAACGGTGGTTGACGAGTGGACAAGTTGTTAATGTAGCTACAGAAGCTAACACTGTTTGGTTAACTTCACGTCAGACGTCCGCTCCTTATATTCATCAGAGTCCAGCCCTTTTACTGCGCGGATCCTCTCCATCAACCTCACCGTTACGTTTTTACCACATTTTTCTCTGTTGGGACATCATTTTCTTCACTTGGTCTGTCCTGATAAAACTTTGTTTTGGCTTTGACGTTTGCCTCGTGAACGCGCTTACAGACAGGTCTAACTCTCGTGCGTATTCTCGCGACAAACAATAGTTGGGGATTAAAAGAGGTTAAAATGAGCTCATTAAATTTCCGTCCCACCCAAATATAATTAAAAATTCATTTTAAGATAATTTAAGAAGGATTGTGTATGTAAAACACTAGGTTATGACACCTTTAAGTATCTTCAACCTTTAGAGCTGGATTACTGTTCTCTCACCTGCTCCGCTGAATATTTCCTTCAGACTTCAGATGTGTAAACATAAACTATGCTGAGACTTGCCTAAATGCAAAATAAAACGAAAACCTTAAACTACTCACGTAAAAAAAAAACAAAAAACAAAAAAAAACATCTTAATCTTGCTGCCAATCTGTGGTAAAAACAAGCAACTTCATATGCTAAAACTAGTCAATGTGATTTAAAAAGACAACTGAAAACCATGCAAAACACAATATAAATGACAGAATAAACTATTCTCTTTATTTTCCTCACTATTTTCCTCTTTCCATCATTAATCTCTCTGACCACTGAACACTCCACTCTGCCATGACTTCTTGCGCCACCTTGTGTTTATATTGTCGAACTGCGGCACACGTAGCGACAAATGATGACGTTATCAACTTGCATCACCACTACAGCTTGAACGACGCAAGTCTTAGTGTTCAGATAAAAAAAAATTGTTCGAGCTATCGGCGCTTTTATTTTAGAGCAGTTTAAGCAGGATTATGCTAACAGGGAACTTCCGGTGGCCGCCCATGGCCGTTCCATTTTTTGAGGGTTAAGCATTGATAAACATTGAATTATGCAGATATTTCCCATTATGTATGCATTATTAGGTTCTTTCCTCAGTCCAGTGGCAGGTCATTCTATTACTTTTTAAAATTCTTTTGGGTTTTTTTGGTGGGAAGCAGCCAACTTGGAGGTGCATTACAGTCAAATAGTGGACTGGACTGTGCTGAGGAATACACAGCTACTCAGTAGACGAATCTACTGAATGTGCATCATGTGAAGAGTAATCAGGCTTTGGTGTTTCCACTCTATGAAGCAAAACAAACTAATAATGTGGCTCTCGATTCACTCTGAATTTTGTTTGGGACTTAGGTTTCAGCTGGAAAGGTTGACCTTAACTGGATCTGATGGCGCAGCTGAAAGGATTCAAATTTGATGAAATACAATCCATTCTAAAGCTGGCCAATACATCCAGAATGATGCAAATATATTGGGTTTGAGGATGCAACACTTCTAATATTACTGCTTATGCTGCACAACTTTAAAAAAAATCTTTTACCAATCCATAACAATAATATCAAAGTTACATGAACAGAAAACAGATGAATACAGACAGAGCTGTTTATCTTAACAGTCCACATTTGTCTGGTTGCGGTGAGACTTAGTGATTTATGCCTGCTCCAATCCAAACAAAGAACTTACATTTTTCAGGATATTTGCTTATATCATTTAGTTAAACTACATTTGATCCTCAGCAAGCAAAGGAACATACACTCACCATTCACTTTATTGGGTACACCTTGCTAGTCCTAGGATGGGCCCATCATGCTTTAGGACTGCTTTAAAGGGATACCATGTCACTTTTGGCCACTAGGAGCATTAAACCCGTAATTTACCACATGCCACACAACTGTTACAACTACTTAACAGTCTCTATCTGTGATTTGGAATGATGTTTGCAGACCACTTTGATCAGCTGATAGCAATGTCATTGAACCATAAAGTAAATGCTCCAGGTCACATGATCCGATGAGAGAAGGATCAGCTCCTGCAAAGTTACAATGTGCCCCCTCGGAGCACTGACACGTGTCAAGTGCTGTATATTGATCCAACTCATCATCTATCATTACTTATCTTGGGCTAATTTCAGGCTCAAAAGTTACACAGAATCCCTTTAATTAAGTTCAATAAAGTCCGGGAAACATTCCTCAGAGATTTTGCTCCATATTGACATAATAGTGTCACACAGTTGCTGCACATCCATGATGAGAATCTCCCGTTTCACCACATCCCAAAGCTGCTCTGTTAGATTGAGATCTGGTGACTGTGGAGGACATTGGAGTACAGTGAACTCATCGTCATGTCCAAGAAAGCAGCTGGAGATGATCTGAGCTTTGTGACATTGTGCATTATCCTGCTGGAGCATCAGAAGATGTTTCACTGTGGTCATAAAGGGCAACAATACTCAGGCAGGCTGTGGTGGTTAAACCATGCAACGATGGTAGTGAGAAGGCCCAAAGTATGCCAAAAGGTATCCCTCACATCATTACAGCAACTTCAGCTGTTGATCCAAGGCAGAACTGATCCAAGTTTTCATGACGTTTCCACCAAATTCAGAGCCTAGCATCTGAATGTGGAACTGAAATGGAGACTCATCAGACCAGCAACGTTTCTCCATCTTCTATTGTCCAGTTTTGGTGAGTGTGTGTGAATTGTAGCCTCAGTTTCCTGTTCTCAGCTGACAGGAGTGGCACCCGGTGTGGTCTTCTGCTGCTGTAGCACATCTGCTTCAAAGTTGGATGTGTTGTGTGTTCAGAGATGCTATTCTGCATACCATGGTTGGAACCAGTGCATATCTGACTTCCTGTTGCCTTTCTATCATCTCCAACCAGTCTGTTCATTCACCTCTGACCTAGCATTCTAGTCCAGACAACTGCTGCTTACTGGATGTTTTCTCTGCAAACCCTATTGATGGTTGTGAAAATCCCAGCAGCTTAGCAGATTCTGAAACACTCAGACTAACAATCATGCCACATCCAAAGTCACTAAAATCCTATTTCTTCCTTATTCTGGTGCTCAGGTTGAACTTCAGTGAGTCATCTTGATCATGTCTATGTTTTGTCCCCCCTCCCTCTGGTCTGACTGAGTGAAATTCCGGTTTGTGGTTGAAGTGGTCAAAGTAAGCTATATGATACAACAATAAGCTAGCCTTGTGGATCTACCTGGAAGAGTGCATGCTATCCAAAGAGAATGAGATGGCCATGTTGCCCCTATCTTTGGCCCCTTTTTGCCTCTCAAAAAAATTATAGTCGACTATAGCTACAGTGAGTTTTGAAATTCCGACGCTATGATAACCTTGAGCTAAAATATCACAGTTTCATGGTATACCATGGTATCATGACTACGCTTTTACATATTGTTTTTAAGTGTCTTGGTAAATAAAAAGAACTTATTTTGGTTGAACTTATTTGGTTTGCCCTTTATTGGAACATCTGTACTTCTTCCTTTGATGTTTAATGGTGTTGACATTGGCAAGCGGTGTGAATGGGAGTGTGCGTCAGGACAGGCGGCGTACACCTGACTTACACTTTCTCTGTGTGTTTTTTAATACAAAATAAAGTTCAAACCGCGGTCAAGGTATGAAGGAAAACGCAATGGTTTTCATACCGCTACGTTTTTATACCGTGGTATACCTTGAAACCGGCACATCCCTAGTTCCAAACAGCTTTCTTTATGCTGTAAAGTCTCGGGGCTTCGCACTGCGGTGGACGCAAGTGTAATGTGGACTGAGAATATGAAAGATTCAAATTTGAGCGAGAAAACATATCTCAGCAAGAAAATGTGAAATCAGAAAAGAAGCTTCTTTTAACAGGGGTAACCCGAAGCCACCCATAAACACTCGCCTACTTATTTGGAACATTAGCTAAGCCTCACAGTTGGGATTTTAAAAATCAGAGGTCAGAAGTTATTGTGGCTGCTTTTTCAGACCTCACCTCTTCTGATGAAGAAAATGATGGGAGAAACAACCTGATCCTCTTTATTTATGAAGTATGACCATTTTTATTGTCCACCCCATGTTCAAAACAATTCGGTATGTTAGAATAAAAGCCTCACAAATAGAAATAATGATCGCACAAAACAGCATGGTATAGTGGGGTGAAAAATGTTTTCAGTGTAAACAGAATAAAGATTTCACACAAAGATACTATCTTCACTACAGATTTGAACTTAAGACAAAATCAGGTATCTTAATTTTCATCATCTGCTGCCCACAAACAAATTCAAAAAATCTGAAGACAACTCAGGAAGAGAAGCCAAATACAAAACAAATGCTTTTGTTTGAAAAAGATGAACTGGTGGGGCAGCAACATGCCAGTTACCTGATTTGGAACATTTTTCATAGCCTGTTATACTGCTGGCCTGCTGTTGTGGTAATTTTCCGAATAAAAAAAATGTTTCTCATTTTTCTAGTTTTTTTTTTTTTCTTTTTTTAAGAGAAATTGCACATAGGATGGGACCTATTGAAAAAAAGTTGCTCAGACTGAATAAGCACTCGTGGAGATAAAAGTCAAGGCTAGATCAGAATCAGTTCCCATCAGTGTGCTTCCAGTCAGGTTTTTACTGTGTTTGTGCGTGTATTTATGTGTGTGTATGAATGTGTGTCCGATTTAGTGTGAAACGACTTCACGTGGGCCCTTTGTGGTTTAACCTTCAGCTACTTTCAACATCGGCAACGTTTTAATAAGCATCCAGAAAATATATCGCCATCGGCATAATGATGGAGCCCGCCAGGGAAGCCCGCGGGGTCTCACACCCACCAGCGCTGTTGTGCTTCCAATCAGCATCAGCTCCTGAATGTGGACACCAGGGGAGGCTGCCTCACCGCTGCACCTGCAACATCATCTTCATAAATGACTATCTAACAGCATTTCAAAGGTAGATTTCCTCCAGGGTTTCCAATGTTGTGTCTTCATCTCTTCACACTGCTACGTCTTGACCCTCTAACTGTGTCGGTATCGTACTCGCCATGTCACCCATCGAGCCGTCTTTTAAACTCTGCTCCAGTATTGAATATTCATGTCACTAAGGCATCTTTGTTTGTGTGCGGTGCTCTCAAAGTGATATTGCTCCAGGCATTACTGAGGGTGCCAACCACAGCTGAGTTAAAGGTCTCACTGTGTATGCATAAAATTACCCACAAGGCAGTGGGGCTCAAATTGCTTCACTGGCAGAAAAATAATAATAAAAAACTTTCACTGAAGTTCTGATTTTATTTTGTCTGGCAGCAAACAAATTTTTATATCTTACAAAGGTTTAAAGTTCTCCTTGAAATGTTGGGGTGACAGGCGATATTGGTGAGTAGAAACTTGTTATTTCTCTTCGTCCTGGTGGAGCAGTGCGGCCCGCTGAGACTTAACTTACCTGGGGCAGTTTGTTTATGACCTCTGCAGTAATAAGATTCTGACTGACACTGGGGTGGAGGCCATGCTTTCGCCTTCTGATTGGTTATGCCAGCAACAAACAAAAACATTGCAACACAAAACTGTGGTTTCCAAGTAAACATGCAATTCTTCCTTTTGATCACTTAAGGCACCATCTACATTAATGTCAGGATGTTTCAGTAGCCGTCTTAAACTGCATGGTTTCCTAGTTTTTCCAATGATTTTGGAAAACTATTTTGATCTTTTAGGCCTCTGCTCAAAAATACCAAGTCTATAAAGAAATGATTATATCTCTGCAACAACTACGTCTATTTTGAATACTCTTGAAGTCACACTAAAGGGATATGAGATTTCTAAAAGGGTTACTGGTTAAGAATAAATGAAAATGGCACACAGCCCAAATGAGAAAAGTTCAAGGCTTGTCTAAAAAAAAAAAAACAAAAAAAAAAAACACTTGTGGGATAAATGTGAATCCAGTACGATGCAGCTGTAGTTCTAAATTCCTGTCAAATCACAGTTAATCTGTGAACATTAAATTTTGGCTGCATATGAGGGACCCAAGTGGGTTTGTCCATGGTTTCTGTGGTGGCCCCCTCTGTGTTTTCCCATAAAGCCTAGAGGCATGGGTTTGAACGGAGTAAATTTGCGGATCTCATACCGTAGTTTAAGTTACATGGGCCCCATATGTGGAAGCCCACATGGGAAAACACGGGTGGGGTCACCATGGAAACCGTGGACAAACCCATTTGGGTCCCTCATGTGCAGCCAAAATTTAACCCATATGGGCCCCACATGCAATGCTGGCTTGGAAGTAACAAAAATAATGAAACTGATATTTAAGAAAATAAAATTACGATCAAATAAATGAACAACAATTAATAAATACAGACAAATAATAAATTCATTCATTCATTCATTTTCTGTACTGCTTATCCAATTCAGGGTTGTGGGGGTTGCTGGAGTCTATCCTAGCTGTTATTAGACGTGAGGCAGGGTACACCCTGGACAGGTCGCCAGTCTGCCTCAAGGACCAACACAGAGAGACAGACAACCATTCACACTCACAGTCATTCGGGACAATTTAGAGTGATCAGTTAACCTAACATGCATGCCTTTGGATGGTGGGAGGAACCCAGAGTACCCGGGCATGCACAGGGAGAACATGCAAACTCCACACAGGAAGGCCACAGTAGGAATTGTTTGAATCACCCTCCCCAGCTGGAACTTTTAGCGACCTTCTTACTGTGAGGCTGCAGTGCTAACCACCATACCACCGTGCAGCCCATATAATAAATTATTAAGATAAAATGATCTAAACAAAAAATATGAGTGAATGGAAAAAGAGGGATAAAATAAATTAGTTTGTCATAAACAAGTGAGACAAAGACCAGAGGTGTTTTTTGCAAATTTTCAACAACATACATCAAAGGTTAAATTAAAAAAAAACATTTACAGTAGCATGATGAGTGTTGAAGACTGTTCAGGTCCAGAAGTTTTCATGAAACCATTTCTGCTTTCTTCTGTGTGTTGGGCTGTTTTGTTGAATATCAAAGCTTTTCACCAGGTGAGATCTCGAACATTCAGTATTCCTGTACTCTGACTGCTTTTCCATCTACTGACAGAATAATTTTGTCACCACTGGGTTCAAATTTACATACAATTTAAGAGCAAATTTTAGATCCTGCAATTCTGCTCCTGTTGTGCTGCTGATTATGTTTTCACGCATTCATGTTTCCAATGTGATGATGTCAAGATTTAACTAGGACAAAAAATCCACAATGAGAAGAAAGTTGAGGCAGAAGATGCCATTAACAACCTCAAGCAAAAATTATTGATTGGGATTCTCTCCTTCACAAACTTTTCCTCAGTCATTTGCTTCTCTACCTCCACCATTACCTACTTATACCTGACCCGCACACACAAGGTTAGTGGTTAAAAATATTGTACATGGTTGGGTTTAGGAGAAAAATAAGACTTTAAAAGGGTTAGAAAAAAAATCTACAGTACAGGTTACATCAGTAGAAGACCACACTGTGTGCCACTCCTGTCAGGTAAGAACAGAAAACTGAAGCTACAATTCACACAGAGTCACCAAAACTGGACAATAGAAGATGGAGAAATGTTGCTGGTCTGATGAGTCTCCATTTCAGCTCCACATTCAGATGCTAGGCTCAGGATTTGGTGGAAACATCATGAAAGCATGGATTCATCGTGTTTGCGTTAATGGTTCAGGCTGCTGGTGTAATGGATGTGCAGCAACTGTGTAATGCTGTCATCAGGGTTCCTGCGGGGTCTTAAATTTACAAATCTGCATATAATACTTTAAAAAGTCCTTAAATTTGACAGTTGTGGTCTTAAATTTCATATGCTAGGTCTTAAATGACCTTATTCTCCAACAGATTTTATGTTAGCCAATCAGGAAGAGATCAGGGCGGGTCTTTGCATAGCTGTCACCTGTCTGCCTGAGGTTTGCATGAAGATCTTTTTTTTTTTTTACCTTTTTGGAAGAAAATTTCAAACTAGTTAACAATGACAGACATGTAATGATGTAGCCTGGTACACCAGCCTGACCAACCCCATGTATGAGATACACGGCAAGTCAGTCTGGGTTCCCTCCATTGGGAAGTGATTTCCACTCCGGTAATAAATTGACCGGACCAATCACAGCGCAGCAGTAGAATTATTAACAGATGAACGTTAAACTCCTCCGACGTCTCCACCGCTGTTTCTGCTCTGTTTTGGTGCTTAACTAACAGCTTCCGTGTCATAGTCACATGACGGGCGACACAAACGCTTTCTCATATTAGTAGTTCAGCAATAAACAATGCTGTCATGTAACAGAGTATTTATAAAAATAAAACCAAACATTCTATGTTAATATACACAAGAAAATTACACTAAATAGAGAGAGAAAAACATAGTGTAAACGCTGACTTCCGGCATTGCCATAGCAACATAGCAACAGAGCGCCGACTACGCCAGCTACAGTCACCTCTGATTGGTTCCCTCCGGTTCACTTTCCTTCTGTTAGTCCCGCCTCTCGTCTCGCATTGGAAATCAGTCTCCAGTGGAGGAACCCAGACTGACTTGCCGTGTATCTCATGTGGCTTTAGTCAGGCTGGTGTACCAGGCTAGTAATGATGACCAAAAGTTGTTGTTCAATCTATCTTTTTTGACAATATCTTTGTAAATGTAGGGGGATTGGTATTGTTGCCGGTGTGGCTGTGAAATGGGCATTAAAATCTGTTCCAGTTGGTCTAGAAAAGGTCTTAAAAAGTCTTAAATTTAACTTGATAAAATGTGTAGGAACCCTGTGTCATGCCAATATGGTGCGAATTCTCCGAGGAATGTATCCAACACCCTGTTGAATCTTTGCCACCAAGAATTAAAGCAGTTCTGGAGTCAAAAATAGTCCAACCTGAACTTTGCACACAAAGTGGCTTTGGCTTCCATCACGACGGTGTGCTAACCAGCAGAAAATGAATCTAGATCAAGGAAGTCTATTGGTGGTTTCAAATATGTTCCAGTTTACAACAGCATTGGCTACAAGCGTTTTAGGGCTCTAGAAAAGCTGCATGAAAGTGTTGCATCTTTTCCAGAGACGTGCTTCGCATCATCCTGTTTTGTAAGATTACAGGTAGCTCTCTTGTCCTTGTCCCATTTTCACTTTGACATACATGTACATCAACTATAGAAAGGAACACATTAATAATACAGTAGGACACAAGTGGACTCCAGTGAAGCCATAGAAGCATTGCAAAGACAAATAACACCAACATAACAATAACATAATAAGAATTTGGATGGACCAGAGATCCATTTCATCTGTAAAAACAAGAAATCTGAGCACCTGTTTAAAATTAATTTACACCACATAACAAATGTATATGAGACGAGAGCATGGAAAACCTCGAAACAGACTTGAAAACTTTCCATTACCACTGAACATAATTTCATTCAGCCAAGTTCATTCCCATCTATTGCTCCATTTTGCTCAGAGCGGCATGAAAGCCAAATAAGCCTCTAATTAATTGTAATTATCCTCAATCCAAGCCTACAACATCCCTGATGTGCAAAGCTGCTGATCCCAACAAATTGAGCCGACTAAACTCAACATGGTCCTTAAGTGGGTTAACTAAGTGAAGCTATTAAATTTCAATATAACGCCCAGGTGTTTTCATACTCAAGCCAATTGGGTCAAACGTTCAGTTAATAAGCACTTTTTTTAGCGTGTGTCTGCATTCAGAGTCTGTAAAACATACCGGGGGTTAGAAGAGAGGCAGGCAGAGGGAGTAGAGGGGAGTATTGAGGGGCAGCTGGTTCAGAAAACACCACGGCTTAATTATTTGTGATGCAGAAAGAGAGGAGTGGCGAGGAAGAGAGGTGTGTGCATGGGTAACTTGTCAGTGTCATGGTTAATTGCACACAAAAAGAAGTTTACTAAAAGATTTATGTGTCCCCTCTGATGCCCTCAAAAAAAAAAAAAAAAAAAAAAGAGAAAAAAAAGAGGGGGGAAAAGAAAGCGAAAACAAGAAGAAGGAAGAAAGGAGGGGAACGGACGGAAAAAGGGGGGGACCACGAGAGGGGCCCCGATGAAAAAACAAAATACATAAAATAACTAATTGGCTTAAAATAAAAACATAAACCTCAACGGTGATACGAACTGCCTGCATCTTTCCCTTTCACATGCACTTTCCAGGGGCTTTCTATAGTGGCATAGAATAGATCATGCTTGCTAACATGTTACCTGCTAATTGCATTCACAACTTATTTCCCCCCACCTGAGCTGGAGTGCATTGTGGGAAGTAAGAATAAGATCTCAGCAGTAGTTCTCCAGGGATAGACCTCAGCCCCCCCAACCTTCCTCTAATTAAAACCAGTCCTCCACATCCTTCTCGTCTCACTTGAAAGTAGGTAGTTGGAGGGAGGTGGAGGGTGTGAGAAAAATCATGGCAGCTTTCCCGGACCAATCCTTCTTCACACATCAATTTTTTTGCTTAACATCATAACAAAGAACCAATTAAATTACAAAGATGTTCAGAAAATACATTTACAATAACCGCTTCCAAGAGACACTGAAGACAAAAGTTGTAGGAAGTGATTTGAGGCCAGAAAGTGCAGCTCTAGCAAACAACCACTTTCATTACAATTTGGAAAGCTGCACAGCATGTCTGCATTTCTGTTTCCAAGAGGAAATATTGGAAGTGATATGCTTGGGTTGCCAATTAAAACTTGGACTCAGACACACAAAGCTGCAGAAATATGGTAACAAACTTGGATATCAAAGCATTTGTGTGTCTGATACCAAATCAGGGTGCATTCACACCTCATCGTCCCCTAAAGTCGGTCTACTTTCGGTATGAGTCTGCTTTCACTCTGCACTTAGTAGAATCATACCTTTTGAATAATGTTTTTCCGTCTTTGCCAGTGTATCAAGAATGACTGGAGAAGACAAGACAAACAGCAAACCAGAAAACTTGCTCGTTTATTGGTTAATGCAGGAGAACTTCTACTTCCACCATAGACGAACAAATCATGGAGCTGCAATAAACCCTTTAACCCCAGGGATCATCCGGACCTCTTGGGCCAGTGTCCGGAAGGTTTACAACATTTCCCTGCTTTAGCACACCTGGTTCAAATTGAATAGATCCAACAGCCAATCAAGTTCTGCACAATCACTCATTGAGTTGAGTCAGGTGTGTTGGCACAAGAACAGAGTGAAAACCCTCCAGAGACTGGCCCGTGAGGTCCGGATTTGGTGATCTCTGCCCTAGCCGTTTTGGGTTGACTGAATTTCTATCAGAACTTTTACCATCTCCCGGGTCTAACTGACCATTTCTCCCAGCAATCACCCTAAATGGTCCCGATACATCAGCAAGGGTCCAGTAAAAGTAGTCCAGTCTTTTATGCATAAAAAACAGTTTTAAGGGAAACTTGAAGGATAAAAAAAAAAAGGGAAAAATTTTTTTTAAAAAAAAAGGGGGGGGAGGCCAGGGGGGGGGGGGTAGCGGGAGAGCGGAGGGGAGCAAAAAAAAATCAAATGATTAGCAAAATATCGCAAAACCCCGGAGTGCCTAAAACCCAGCAAAAAAATAAACACGAATCCACAAAAAAAAAAAAAAACTGAAAGGAAGGGGAAGGAAAAGGGGGGCGGGGCCATGACAAAAAAAAAAAATGAAGGGAAAAGGGGGGGGGGAGGATACATGGAAAAAAAAAAGAAATAAAAAAAAAAAAAAAAAAAAAAATGCAAAGAGAGGGCAAGAGGGGGAATAGGAAAAGGGATAAAAAAATAAAAGAAAAGAATGGAGGTAGGGGGGAAGAAGAATAAGAAAAGAGTGAGTGGGGGAAAGGAGAGAACCGCGACGGGAAAGGGGGAAAAAGGGAGGAGGGGAAGGAACGGGGCACGGCATTAGTTTGGCAGAAGAAGGGGGGGAGGGGGGGGGGGGGAGGGGAGGAGGGGGGGGGGAAGAGAGGAGAGGGGAGGGGGAGGGGGAGGGGGGGGGAAGGGGGGGGGGGGGAGGGGGAGGGGGGGGGGGGGGGAAGAAAAATAAAAATTGACTGAGACCCCAACCAGTAGTAACAAGAACCATACACCCTCGACCACGTCGAAGGTACACCTCCTACCCTCATTTGGTCGTACTGGAAAACTCAAGACTTGAGCGGGATAGGAGGAAGGTGGAGACCGGGGAAGAATCAGGGGAATCACCCGGGGAAGATAATCTGGAAAAGCACAGCAAAGAACAAATCACCAAAGCGGAAAAAAGAGGGGAGAGGAAGAAGGGGAGAAGAAGGAGAAGATAGGGGGGAAGAGGAAAACATATTGAAAGTAAAAAAGGGGGAGAGAGAAAGAGAGCAGGGGGAGGGAGGAGAGGGGGGGGTGTCGGGGGGAATAAGCTGGGAGGAAACGGAAAATATGAAAAAAAAGCAAAAAAATTGGACTAAGAAGCGGGGGAATCCCCCCAATTCGCCCAGCCGGGGGGGAGGCAAGCGGGGGCAAACGGTACCACGACTCACATGACTGACCACCCAAAGTTACTCCCGACCACCTTCTCCCTCGTCCTTGGATGAGAACTGAAAAAAAGAAAAAAAACAAAAAAAAAAAAAAAAAAAGAAAAAGGTAAAGGGGTTAAAGCTCTTAAAGGTTTTAGTCCTGAGCATTTACCAGACTTGCTTTTAGTTTATGAGTCTCTCAGAGCCCCCAGGTTATCGGGGGCTGGTCTCTTATTTATTCCTGGGGTGGAAACTAACACATGGCATCAAGCATCCTTTAGCTTTCATGATCTTTGCCTGCGGACCCACCTTCCAGAGGCCCTGAGGTCAGCTGGGAATGCTCAAAGACAGCTTTAGACTTATCTTTAAGTAAAGCTTTTGACGGAATATCTTTTCTAGACTATAATTGGTATCTTTTAAAAATTGTATTCAATTTGATCTTTTTCTTTAATTGCATTCTGGGTTTTTTATCTTTCATTGCAGCTTTACATCATTTTTTTTTTTTTTTTAAATGTCCAGTGTTTTAGTTTCCCCAATACTGCTGATGAGAGTGGGACAGGCTTCTATTATATACACAGTGTATATATATATATATATATATATATATATATATATATATATATATATATATATACACACACACACACACACACACACACACACACATATTGAACCCTATAAAAATTTCTGTAAAATCCTTTGCTTGCTGTCCCTTTTTTTAACTTCACAAGGAAACCAGAAGTAAGCTTGATTCACAGTTTGAGTTCTTGCATCAACTTAAACAGATGCAGATATTGAGCATTTCCAGATATGAAGAACATATCAGAAATGAACCAATACAGGGGTTTGTAGCACAGGATACAGTTTTATGACCCTCATTTTCAGCATGATTCCCGGCACTTTTTTGCATGCACATGCATGCACATTTTCATCTTTTACTGTCTCAGTTTTTGGCGTTAACGTGCCAAAGTGTTTAGGATTAATATAAAAGTACAGGACAAGATTGTCACTTTCTCACACTTCATACCAGGAGCTCTTTAATACTATTGCTAATTCATACTCTTATGAAGTAGCTGTGATTAAATCCTGTCTCATGTACTGCAGAAATCCCCCATTCCACAAACCCTCTGGTCTCCAATAAGCCAAGCTGACAACCATATATTTTTACACACAACTGCTAACAAGCCAGAAATTATGTCGTGTGAATACAAGCAAAATTTATCATGCATTATATTCAGGCCAGACTTTGTTGGGGGGAATTTCATTTAGAGCTAAACAATGAGGAAAGCATAAGGAAATGAGGAAGAAAATACTACTTATATTGTCCAGAGACTGGCCCGCTTTGTCCTGATTTCAAAGGATGCATTAAGGGGGGAAAAGGAGACCAGCGGGACAAAAATTTGATTAATGAGATGCAGAGTTGCCATCTAAGGTGTATACACCACTATCCCGATTTTCTTAATCTTAACAGAATATGACATATATACTGTATATACAATATAAATACAAATTAAACATACAAATTGTCACAAAGTGCTTATTTCCCTGACAGTGACACCGTTTATGTTTGGTTCTCCAATTTCATGCATTGGAGTAAATGTGCCGACTGCCTGCATCAATCTGTCCCGGCCATCCATCTATTGAACCCTCAACATTACTAATGTATGCAGTTGGACATGCTATCCAAGCAGGAGTCAATCAAGAGGTCTTTACTGCCTGTGACATGCCAAGCCAGCTCGATAGAAATCGACAGGCTGGGCCTCACTGATACTGCTCTCAGCTAAAGACTACTGGCTGTGGACCCAGCCACAGAAAATGCACTGCAGAGGCATGAGAGCGCTCCATCACTGGGCACACAGAGCCATCCAGACCTGAAGGCGAGGCCAGGTAGAGATGTGACATTAACTGATCTTGTCATTTCATAAGCCACTTTACAGCTTGGGGTCTTTTAACGGAAGTATAGCAACTCAACAAAGATGCTGTAGCATTGATTAGTTTGGGTCTGTATCTAGTCTGAAGGCTGCAAGAGGTTAGACTGCGTTTGACTTTTGTGTGTGTGTGAGATGGTGTGTGGATACAGTATACTGTGCAAAGAGCGAGCATGTCTACTGTCGAACCAGCCAACACCTGCCACATTTACAACCACACATTCCTTTTTATTCATCTGACATTTGGGTGCGACGTCTCAGGGATGAGTAGCTGCAGAATTAACTGCCAGGAAAGCAGGAAAAGTAACAAAAGATAAGAAAGACTGTTTAATTGTCCTCTGTTATCAGGTAGCTGTCTACTAATGTCAGTTGCGTTAAAGCTTGGCAACCCTCCTCCGTGTTATTAAATATCAACGTCTGGAGCAGACATTTTGCATGCTCACGCCCACCAGGGGCCATGATCTGAAACCAGGGTAGGACCTGAAGAGCAGGTGTAATTACAGAAAATGTTAGCAGTTTCCCTTCTAGCAGATCTAGCAGGGGGGTTAACTCTTCGAACGCTTAGCAGCTCTTTTCCCATTTAAACTAAGGGTGAAGGTCATTAGTAGCTCGGGTGGTAAGGATGTTCACAGTTGTGTTGATAACAAGATCCCCTGGTAGACCTAATGTTCTCTTTGAATAAAATCAGGGGCTGCGTGGCCTCCAGGTGATTAATGACTCATATGAGATGTAAAAACACTGCTTGAAGGAAGGTGTAAAGGTGTGTGTGAGAGAGTGAGAGGCAGCATTATATAAAACGAACTGCACGTGTGTGTTTGTGTCAGGCTCTGCTTAATTTTTAATCACCAACTAGTGATCTTAATTTTTGTTCTTTCCTAAATGTTTCCTTGGGAAATAATGTAAATTTGATGAACTATGAAAAAAGAAACATCTATTCTAAGTCTAATGGGTATACTGAGAGAAACAGTGGACGTAAGGACAATAGATCACAATAAGGAGAGGATGTTATTATCACTAAAGGGTGTCCGATATTATCGGCCAATGGCATTAAATTGTGATATTGGAAAACATTGGTATCAGTTTTTCCGGACGGATATTTTCAGTAATAAAATCTTGCAAAAGCTTGTTGTTCCATTACGAAGTCTCACAAGATTTTTTTCCATTGGCATGTAGAAAAATACCTGTTATTGTGGAAGAAGTTCATATCCCAGCATTCCTTTTAGAGTCATGTGACTACAGTGCAGCTGCTACTATACTGACTTGCTTTGAAGCTGCATATAACGTGTCTGGTTTTCAGTTGTAGGTCAAGTTATAAAGTTGTCAGAAACATTACAATTAGCCAAATATTAGCTATCACCTGCTAGTATCTGATATATGGCAGCCAGATGTCCAAAATGAACTCCTCTGGCTGAGTTAAGAATATTTTGGGATCTTTGCTCCTGAAGCAGCATATAGTTGTATCTCTCAAAATAGGAGAGATACAGCCTCACATTTATCTGCACATCTGTATCGCTTGATATCGGTTATCGGAATTTAAGAGTTGGACAATATTGGATATTGTTAAAAAAGCCAATGTCGAACATCCCCTAACACAATCATCTGATCACAAATATTTGTGATAATTGGAATTATGTTTTCCAATCATCTGGACTTGACAACATATTTGGGTGTCTGAAGTCACCTGCAACACAAAGACAATCTTGGCACTTTGAGGTCCAGTTTTATGCTTTTACTTTTGCCACAGAATGATACAACAGCAGCAGCAGCCATTACTAAACTAAAATTTCACATCTGAGCAATAGTTATCCATGTTACCCTCCAAAAACTCCTATGTGAACTTCCAGCTGGTCAGCTTTTTCGATTTTAATTAAACTTGTTACACTGACCATCACGAGAAACTTTCAGGGACACATTTGTTAAATAATTTTTATTTGTTTAACCCCAAGCTACTTTTGGTTCAACAGATGAAAACACTGGCATATCAGCAACAAAATCAATCCCAAATTAGGTGTATAAAAGCACTTTTCTCCACCAAGAGAACCAAAAAGATGGTGACTGCCAAGAAAAGTTTCATGCCAGTCAGTACCAGGCGGGGCCTCCGTTGGCATTCACACCGGCCTCGAGGCTACAGTTGCACTAGATTACGGATTGTAGGTTGAGAGCAAGCCGTACGCCTGGTCACTTCGTTGTACTGTAGGTCAACCCTGCTTGCACCATTCCCAAGGCCATCAATCGTTCTTCATGTGATAGACGTGGCATTTTCACAAGCGCTGGAATGCCACTTGTGGCCTTTTTGGTTCCCCTATAGGCCTTCCAGGCCACTCCTTATACTGAGCAGATACATGTGTATTGCTCAAATTAGATTTCTCACATTTTTCCCAAAGATCTCTCGGATGTGCAGTGAAGCTTGAAAAAGGGAAAACTCATCAATGTCAAGCATATTCATACAACCTGGGAGCAAACAAAAGAACCAGATCATACACCCTCATATATTGCCAAAACAAATGCAAACTAGGGACATGAACGTCAGTATACTTAAACGTTCAAACGGCCATTTCAATGTAAGTTTCACAACTTGAAGTATTTGAGAATTAAACTGTCAGTATTTTCAACTGGTTTTATGCACACTGTGAGCTCTCTGGCCATTTGTTCTCACAACAGACCAATGTCCTTCAAATGTGGAATACAAGTCAGATAATTTAATTCAGTATGAAATGTACAAATACAGTCCTTTAAAAGGCACAGAGAATACACAAAAGACAACCTTTTTCCACTCACAAATTATCTCAAGGATACTTAGTCAGGACTTGCTAATATCAGTTTCCAAAACACAATAGTCTATACTTTATTAGTTTTATCCAATTTTATCTTCTGTTCATTGGCTCATATGCTTCATGACTAAGCTCAAGGTTCATCATGGTAAGAAGTAAAATGGGAGACAGAAGCTCCCAGAGGGTGCAGAAGCTAGCTCCCAGTTTGGGTTTAGGAAATAGAAACCCACTTTACCCTCAAGATTTGACTGGAAACTTTCCTGTTTGATAAAAGGTTATGTATCTATGACCTGCTCTGTGACCCATCGCCATCCCTTTAGTTATGTTGCTTTAGGCCTGGGCTACTGGATATGTCCCACTGTGCATTAAACACCAACAGGAGGGTTATTTACAGTATCCCCCTTTCCTGTCCTCTCCACACCCAACTGGTAAAGGCAGATGAGCACCCTTCTTGGTTCTCCTTCAGCTAGAAATTTGTCCCAGTTAAAGGAAGTATGCTTTATGTATGCTTAGGGTGGGGGAATAAATTAAAAAGAAGTTATTGAAATCTGATGGTTTCCTTTGCTAGTTAGTTTTTAATGACTTGGCTTGAATATACTTTCATAGCTTGGGCTATGAGAATTACATCATTATTTCATGTAACTGAATTGAACATGTAACTGAATTGAACATGTAACTGAATTGGACTGGACTGCATCTTTAAAAATGCCTTGAAATGACTTAGTCATGAAGGGGGATATACAAATAATGCTGGTTTGAATAGAACTGAAATAAAATGGAAGTCACTAAATGTCAGATGTAAGTGTTTAAGACTGCAGTGCATTGTTTTCTGGTGGCATTACTATTATTGCAAGATTTGTCACTGTAGGTGCCGAGAAAATGGAGAAGGTTGTTCCTGAGAGACAATAACTTTTGGCTGGTTGTCTCACATGGGAAGCAACCTTAAGCCTCCTGGAGGAAAACCCTGTTTGACACCAGTCAGTTGTCCCTTGGCTTTCATATGAACGAACATTTATTGGTTACCTTTTTGCTTAATTTAAAACATTAAGACGCTTGCTCTGGGAAGCACATCGTTATCATGATGTGTGGATCACTCAGGAGGCAACCAGCTAAAAACAGAGAATGATTTTAATAAATCTGCTGAAAGAACTAAATTAAAAGTGTCGCAGGGCAGGAACTGTAAAAGAATAAAGATCCACAAAACAAAACTCCACAAGCTTTTAAAAAAAGGAAGGAAAACACACTGAAATTAATGGGTGGTAACACAATGATCTGGCAAGAAAGAACAAAAAGAAACCTGTTCCATACGCAGAGGGAAGCCATGACTCAGACAAAACATGTGAAAGGCAAACAGTAACTGAAACCTGGTGTGAAGCAAGAGTAGGAGGAAAATCTAACTGGAATGAACAAAGGAAAAAGGTTTAAAATACATCAAGACGTCTAGTTAATGAACATGAAAATCTACAATCCACAAGACAAAAATTCACATAAATACACAACCAAAACCAGAGACTGATGCTGTTGAGGAAGCTGGTTGGTAAAGAGGTTACTTTGACTTGTGATCTCCTTTTAAAGACAAACTTTAGTCCTAAAACTCTTAGGGTTATAACTTAAAACAATCAGACAATCATTACATAGTAAACATTTGAAGTACTGAACAGCAAAGGAAACTAGATAATCACAACAAAACATTGGCTAGAAAATGATTTGGATTTGCGTACTGTTTCCTAATGAAAACACTAAAATTTGAACCATAAACAATCCAAACCCCGTCAACAACAGCCCTGCATCACTAAAATGTTGTCATATTGACATAATCAGGCAAATTTACTGTCTAAACTTGCCTGAAAATCTAGCAAAAGTATGCCATGTAAGCTAGCTTTAGCTATAGCTGTTGTGTGCTAACTGGCTACAAAGCTTATATTTACTCTGCCCTAATGGGAATTTGGTTGTGAGCTTATAGGTATAAAGCACTGAACTTTTCCCTGACCTTCTAATCTCCATCACATGACATCACCGCCACCATAACTGTCAGTCATGACCCCAAAACATCAGTGTGAGATATCGTGCTCCAGTAAGTTGCATTACCCTGATAAAGGAGCAAAGGTCTATGCAGACTTTTTCGTTGTTTGACATATTCTTTTCTCTTTTGTCTGTTGCAGCTCTATTGTAGGATCCTGTTCTGCTTGAAGGCTAAAGCAACATCAGATGGCCGTACATAATGAGTGTCTGCATTCATTGGCCTCTGCAAAAGATAACTTGCTCAGAAACCGCTTGTCATGACTCAATGATCCCATTTTCAGGGAGTTTTGATCCATCACTCCCTGTCGTCTTCAGATCAGAATCAAATGTCTCTCCTGGGGACATTTAGGATCTTACCACATCAACGCTGTCACTTTGTGTGGTTTTGTGTGCACACAAGGTGAATTAGACAAACAGAAACCCTGTTATGACGCTGTCAACACTTCCCTGTTAGAAATGCTATATCTGCTTCGACTTGCGAGAGGAAAATACAGCCATATGGTGTTTTCTTCACTGACGAGGCTCTCTTCTCATGTCGCCCATGCCGATATGGCTGGCTCAGCGGGGCGCCCGACTGGTGAGTGGATGGCCAACTCTTTTTGGCAGTTCAGATCATACCTCTGTCTGCAGAACTCGTCATTAATCTGGAAACACTTGGGTCAAAGTGATTGCCATGGTTACCCTTTCATGTGCTAACGACTGTCATGAGATCATAGCTAAGCTTGTCACTTTTTATTGGCTTCCACGCTCTGGTTCCACTGTACTGCTCCACAGCACAAACAAGGTTGTTTCTGCCAAGCCATGAAAAATGATTTTCACTCATTCTGTTTTCTCGCTGTTAAACAACATCCACTTCCAAAAAGATTTAATCCACCTTATAAGATATCTAATTTAAAGGTGTCTCAGAAACTGTATTGCTGTAGCTTTGCTATGTTTGAAGTCTAAATACAAACAAACCTCTTGTTTCCAAATGCTTTTAAACTGATATGAGCATAAATATGGCACATACAGTTGTGCTCTAAGGTTCACATACCCTCCCATTAAAGAGGAAAAATAATCTGTCAGTGAAATAAGCTGAAATTGACAAAAGTAAGGATAAATAAAGATTTTTTTAAAAAATAAAAATCATGACAGTGACTATGTTTACATGCCATCAACATTCGGGTTAAGGTCAATATTCCAATTTCTGAAAGATATGGAATAACCTGTTTATATGTATGAGCAGAGTGACTCCTGTATACATAACAAACTGGAATTTTCCAAACCAAACTGGGACACACAGAGAAGTGACGTCATGATAATGGTGGAAAATGAATGATCTGGGCCGATACCAGTCGCCTATGCTTGCGCTTTGGTGCTGGTACTGACCCACCAGCAATACTTGACAATATTTGACATGATCTTTGTTAATGGAAGGAAAGAAGGTGTAGTGGAAATGGGAAATGGAGCCGGAGCTGTGCCATCCACATCCATGGGAACGGGTTGTAATGACAAAGTTAACTGACGCCAACTGGCATGACAATTTTCCTGTCACGTCAATCCTTTACCAAACTTTGCTACATGATGGAAAGAGTGATGGAGCCCTGGGAAGTACAGTAATTGTTCACAGACCAGTGTCTCTCAGGATGTGTGTTGCCATAGTGATGTATAAACTAGTGAGTTGTGCAGAGTATCGTCTGATTACTGACACAAGTACTCTCTACTCAAAAGACCCAGAGTCCTTGTGAACAGAACATACACACACAACTTTAGATGGAGATATTTTAACACGTGTTTACATGACCAGATATTTGGGTTAGAAAAGGAGCAAACCAAAGGGTAATTTTCGGGTTTTTAAAACCCGAATATGAGCATATTTCAGTTTTTGCCAATGTTTACATGGCTGTGCGCAACAGGGTTATTGTTAATGTTCTGGTTATGAAAGAGTTATTGGCTGCATGTAAACACAGTCACTGATTTTGAATTGTGGTCCAATGGAAATATTAAAAATAAAAAATAAAACGAGGAAACAAGCATGACGGGGCTCTGAGCTAAAATTTTGTTGAGCAACACTTTGAGGCAATCACTGCAATCAAATGTTTTCTGCAACGTCCAATCAGACTTCTGCACCTATTGACAGGTATTTTGGTCCACTGTTCAAAAGCAAGGTGCTCTAATATGTCTGGGACAGTTTCGCTTGTTTTTTAAAATATTTTTTTCAAGCACAATTCAAAATCAATATCTTATTTTATATTATAACTTAGTAAATTTTTGTTTTACCGCATTACTATTTTTTTCAGTTTCTTGTTATCTGAGTAACTATTGTGAATTTAGCCTTTTTCTTTAATGGGACAGTATGTAACCATTTGAGCTCAACTGTACATTGGCAAGTTTGTTTATTTTACTTTTTAAAAAATTCTCGCCCATTAATACATTTAACTCACTTGCTGCTGTTCAGCATATTTCTGTGTTGGATATCTGCATTGGACATTCAGTGCGTCATCCAATATGGATGGATTTCCCAGGGATAGAGGGCTAAAATAGGAGGAGGGGGAATTTAATTCAGTGCAAATAAAACTAAATTTTGCACAGTAGCTGGCAGATGGAGGAAGGGATAACAGAAAAATAGTTTCAACAGTGAAATGAACATCATCCATCATGAAGCAAAAAAGATCAAGAAAACTATGGCAACATTGAGGCTCCAAATCACCTCTATGCATTAAATTCTAGATCTGCAGCCACAACCACATTTGCATGCTCATGATGGGTAATTATTTATAGCAAGGGGTGTTTAAACATGCTTGGAAGGACTGGTTTATATCTCTCCACATGCAATTTACTATGCAAGTATTGCCAGCCTCTCTCCCACCTTCAACCCTCTGACTGAAGCATCAATATGAAGGTGAGGGGCTGCAAGTGAATGGGAGGTCAATTAGGGGATAAGTCATGAAACCCTGACAAGAGGGCCCATTAGGAGGGTGGCAGCAGGCGGAGAAAATGGGGAGGAGACGGGTAAAAAAAAGGCCTCTCCATTAATGAAATGGGTCGCCATATGAATGTTGAATGTGCTCCGTTGACAATGAGTAAAAGAAAAATGCCTCTGATATGTCTGCTTTCTTCACCCGAGACCACGGTGAGAGAAAATTGGTGACCGTAGCTTGCAGATAAAAAAGGCTTTATGAGAATTTAGAAGGGAAAATGGCTCATTGAGAGTGTCATGATTTTAATGCAAGACCAGTAAACACTTGCTCATTAATCACAGGAGTTATTAAGAGGTATTAAAATATTTATCACGCACAAATCAAAAATACTCCTTATGCTATCTGTCTGTGTGTGTGGGGATGTTAAAATATACACTCACCAGTCAATTTTATGAGGTTTTCATTTGCCTGTTAACGCTAATAGCTGGCCAGCCAATCAAATGCATATCAGTGTATTTACTGTAGTTATATAGACATGATCAAGACTACTTCCAGAAGTTTAAACTTAACATCAGAATGAGGAAGAAAGGGGATTCAAGTGACTTTGAATGTGGCATAGTTGTTGGTCAGAGTATTTCAGAAACTGCTGATCTACTGGGATTTCCACACCAACCATCTCTAGGGTTTCCAGAGAATGGTCAAAAGATGAGAAAATATCCGGTGAGCAGCTGTTGCATGGACCAGAATGCCAGAGAAGAATGGGCAGATTGGTTGGAGATGATAGAAAGGCAACAGGAAGTCTGATAAGCACTGGTTCCAACCAGGGTATGGAGAATAGCATCTCTGAACAAACACGTCCAGCCTTGAAGCAGATGAGCTACAGCAACACCGGGTACCACTCCTGTCAGCTAAGAACAGGAAACTGTGGTGAACCTGACAGGAATGTGTGCATGTGATGTGCATGGGTGTGTTTGTTGTGCAGGTGGGGCCGTGGACTCATGCAGTAAGTTTTTCTGATACAGCTGATCTCCGTCACCTCATCAACAGTATTGCTACTCTGGTCTGATCATCAGTGTTCACAAGATGTTGGTTAGTTAACCAAAAAAAGTTTTTCATGTTCACAATTTTTTTCTTTTTCCCCTTTGCTCAGTCATCCTTAGTCCTAACCCACCACTCTGGAACTCCTGTTCACCAGTCTGCCTGCCAAGCTGCTGTCATGAACTCACCAGTTACCTTACAGATAGAAAATTAACACACCCCTTTGCTTGGATCACAAAATCTAAACCAATCTTTATCAATAACCTTCTTTAAAAGGGCCCATATGATGCACTTTCCCCCGAACTGAAAGAATTTTTTGATATCTTAATGTGAGGAGTCATGGTTTGATCAGATCTGTCCTCAATGCGTGGCGTACCCTCTTTCTTTCCTCCTCTCTCAAAGGCACCAGTCAGTGGGTCGCGAGCAGCCACCACAGCTTCTTTGTTTTGTCACCAGTGGGGGGGGCCAAAGGAGGACAGACGAGACCGGGCACGAGCACTTCATCGTAAGTTGCCGTGCCCGGTCAGCTGTTCAAATGACACGTCACGTCGGAATTCCCGGTCAGCTGTCTATGTGAGACATGTCAAATCAGGAAGTCCGACAACTTCTGATGAAGGCTGCACGTGACAGCCGAAACTGTCAAGGTAAGAACAGCTAAAACAATTTGTCTTACAAAAAGAAAAAAGTCAAGAAGAACACCTTGTTGAATCCATGACATTAAGAAATGAAGCCGTTCTGAAGTCTGACTCAGTCCTTGCAAGCTGTATCTAATAAAGTGGCTGGTGAATGTAGGTTATGATTACTGTTCGAGTTACGATTGATGGTTTCAAGAAAATAGGATCCAAAATGCATTATGTCAATAGCGGCTCCCCACATATAGAAAAACAAGCCTGTGTGTTTTTATGTGAGAATTTTAGATTAAAATCCATCGGAAATAGATGTGGATTTATGGAACGCAGTATGGGATGGATATTGCCTTGAAGGTGATGTACCCAACACACATAACTGATCTTATTCATGGTATGTGCCTCTACATCCCATACACAGTGCAGTACGCCGATGGAGCACGAATTGTCTTGCCATGCAAGTGCAGCGTTCCAGTCCAAGACATATATTCAATTTGTTGTCTCTGCTGACTACTAATAATGGTAAACTCAATGGGAGAGAAATCAATGTGCAAAAAACCAGATCTGCAAAATCAGCAATGCAGCACTCAACAAAACAAGTGATACTGTGTCAAGTTAAAGGGTAAACTTCATCTTCCAGAGTGAAAAATGAGTGTTGCTTCATTCCACAGAGTAAAAAAGGGATTCGTTGAGGTGAGGCGCCTCCTGTCCTCTGCTCTGCTGATAAAATCTTTCATGTCACTTGTCGCTTTGCTCTCTGTATCTCTGGACTCGCTTGATACCTCAGGTCTGTGATAAATAGGGAAAGATGTGCTTGTACATCTTCTGCAAGTTTAACATCAGTCATATAGACTCTTGACTTTATTTGCACATACTGTAAAGCTTTAAATGTTCTTTATTTCATCTTTGGATTAAAGTTTTTGTACCATTAACACAAGGCTTAAAGAAGAATTAGTTAGTGTTTGCTTTTTAGACATGCTGTGTCGTCATTTCTTATTCCTGCCATCCACTTTTTTTCCCCCTTTTTCTTCTCCCATCCTGATGTCAATCACCTCTCATGCCACACCCAGTTTAATCAGATGCTGCCTTTTTTAAATATGTTTCTTCTGGATATCTTACATAAAAATAAATCTATTTTTTCCTTTCCATTGTCACCCTCCAGGCCATGCAAGCTCAGAAAGGAGAATTAAATGGAAGTATTGAATGAAAGGCAGCTTTAACCATCATTCATCCATCCATTTCCTTCTGCATAACGGAGATTAAGTTGCAGAGGCAATAGATCCGGTTGTCAGACCCAGACTATCCCTTTCCCCAGCGACACTCTACACCTCTTCCCGGGGTATACCACACCGTTCCCAGGCCTGAAGGCATATATAATCCCTTCAACTAGCTCTCAGTCTGCACCAAGGCCTCTCTCCCAGATGGAAGTTTCTGGAAAACCTCCAAGTAAGCTGACCGGGAGGCATTCTAATCAGATCCCAGGACTACCTCAGATGAATCCTTTCGAGAGGAAAGAGCAGCTCGACAAGCTTTCCCTGGATGTACGAACTTCTCAGCTGATCACTAAGCTGAGCCCCACCACCCCTCCAAAGTAAGCTCATTTCTGCTATTTTATTCCGTTACAAATAAAAGATAAATTAATCCCAAAGGAAAATTTGTAACACCAGCGGCTCAGACACTCACGCAATAATATAGTAACGTAAGAAATTAAGTGTAATTGTTAAAAGAAGGGAGTGCATTTAGAATACAATTAAATAGATTTAAAATGCAACAAAATCAAACATTTTGAACAAAAATGTACATTTCATTATCAGTCTGCCTTTGTCTACTAAGTCCAAATGTGCTTCCCGATTCTCCTCTGCCCCTCCAGAGAACTTCTTCTAGTATTATTAGGAAGTGAACAAAAAGATAATAGTGTCTTTCCAATACGGTTGTTTTCTATAAAGAAAGAGTTTCTTAAGTCCCGTCTCCATCAGGGGTTCCAGCTCAGGGCGGGACAGTCAGCTGTGGTTTAGCTAGGTCAGGGGTCTGCAACCTTTACAATCCAAAGAGCCATTTTGGCCCTCAAACCAGACAAACAACACTTTTTTAAGGCATCAAATGTTACAGGACCTTGTGAGAAAAAACAACTTATAATTTTTGGAGGATAGCTACTGTAAGATATTTGCTGTAATTTTTGAAGGGCCACAATTTATTTCTATTTTAGGTTTAAAAAAATCAGAAACAAAAAACACTTTAGCAAAAAGACGATACATGCATTTGCTTCCGTAGGATGTAGATTTGTTGAGGCTTTTTTCACATTTTTTTTTGAAGAGTAGACCATATTTTTTTTTAAAGCTAGAGTCCGGAATTTCCCTCTAAAAAGAAACGCTAAAATTGTACAAGTGAAATCCAACTCAATCCATGCTTTTGGGCCTCTACTCTTGTGTGGTGGTGAGTTTGAATTCAACTCCCTCTCCCCTTGTCTGTAATTTGCTTTTTCCCTTTGTTTTGGTTTGTTCAGGATATTTTTGGGCTGAGATTACTGTAGTCGCCAGCCAGTCACAGAGCTAAGGGCATGACTCTGTGTGGGGATAAGCTCATGATTGAAGCAGACGCCAGCAGTCACTCAAACTCTCAGGGGAAAAAGAAAAAACGGTGGACGCAATGGAGAAAATGGAGTACTCTGCGGTGAAACAAGCTTTAGATCGTGCACGTTGCAAAACCACGGTTAATATTAGTTTGGCTTTCACCCGCTTCTGAGTTTTGAAGGAGAGGCTTGAAGCTGAATTGGCTGAATAGCGATGCGGCCATTAGCCCGAGGGGAGGGAGGCTCAGTTTGAATAGTGTTTAGAAACGGTGAGAACTCTAATCAAATCTTCAAGAAAAACTCATTTTAAAAAAATGCGGGTACTTTAAGTGTAATTATTTTTTTTTAATTCAATGCAATAATTTGTGAAAGAACTGCTAAACCCTGCATTTGTAACTACATCTACATTACTGATAAAAGTTTGGGATCATTTTCCTCTAAATCCAATGGAAATGCCATGGAACTGGGATGTGGTACACCCAAATGCAGAAGAAGGCAGGAAGCAGGCAAGTGCTGGAAAGGTAGTTTATTTACAAGTAAATAACAAGGCAGGCAAACTAAAACAGATCAGACCTACAGGGATGAGACTAGAGCAGGGTTACTCAATTCGGTCCTGTGAGAGCTGAAATCCAACAGGTTTTCCATGTCTCCGTGCTCAAGCACCATTTAATCAGTCATGGTGCAAAGCTTGATTGGCTATTGGATCTATTTAGCTTGAGTCAGATGTGTTAGAACAGGAAAAGATTGAAAATCTGCTGGATTGCGTCCCTTGTAGGACTGAATTAAGTAACCCTGCACTAGGAAAACGACAATGATTTGGCAGTGAACAACTGAAAACCAAGAGTGTATAGACACAGAGGGTCTAACGACGAAACGAGAAACAAGTGGCGCAGATTGCTGAGTGAAACTAGGTGAAGAGTGTACTGTAAGTAACCTGAACAGAATACAGAAGGGGAAACTTAATAAAACATGAAACAAGACGGGACTATAACAACTCAAAACCAAACAATAACTCAAACCCACAGATCATGACAGCGAAAGTAATCCCAACCATTGGAGCCGGGCTACTCAATTCAGTCCTACGAGGGCCTCAATCCAGCAGGTTTTCCATGTCTCCCTGACTCAAATTAGATAGATCCAATAGCCAATCAAGCTCTGTACGATGACTCATTAACTTGTGTTGGAGCACGAAGACATGGAAAACCTGCTCGGCCCTCGATGAGTGACCCTAGAGCAGTCTTTCTCAATCCCGGTCTTCCGGACCCACTGCCCTGCATAGCTTCGATGTGTTCCTACTTCAACACACCTGATTCAGATGAATGAACTTCCTCATCCAGTTCTTTGCAGTGTGTTAACGAGCCATTCATTTGATTCAGGTGTGTGAAAGCAGGGTTGCCAAGAAGTTATGCAGGGCACTGGGTCCTGAGGACTGGAATTGAGAAACACTGCCCTCGAGCAAATAATGGCTTTAATGTTATTGTGAACCATTGTGGACGGTCCAAAGAACCACTTTGGGTTCAGGAGCCGCAGGTTGCAGACCCACCCCTGGGTTCGGTAAACCTGGATCTCTGTTGCATTTCAACAGTCAACTGTACCTTAGCCTGATAGATGGGGTACCAGTTCAGGGACAGATGCCTCAGATACGTAATAGCATGACGTCATGGTGGCGCAACGCCTTACTTGAATTATAGCAAAGAAGAATGTGACAGAGAAACAAAGGAGGAGAATGGTGGACATCCAGCAGTCTGAGTTCTTGGCATGTGGTTTTTAACATCATAAACTTCACAGTATCTGGTCCTGCTTTGTTCTCAACTCCAAGAAGGTGATAATTATTTTGACCATTCAATGGATTGCAGTATGTCAAACACCACCCTTTTGATTTGGATCGTATGACTGGGACCTTAGGAAAAGTGGAACGGGTTGGACTTGACATTCTTTCACCCTTCCCAGTTTTTGTCAGTGGAAATGCAAAAGAAATGTGCACCAACCTGGACCCATTGGTGGAAAACAAGAAACCAAATGACCTCCGACTGAGCTTTTCTTCCCCATCAGGGATAATTCTAAAGCACCATCTCAAATACAACCCCTGCCACTTTCACCTAGTTATATATCCTCAAACAAAATATGCCTGCAGAGATTTCTAAAGGCAACCTTCTGCCTCAGCTGCAACATCATTCAGAGAGGAAGCAACACAAAGCAAACCCTCTGTTGTTTGTGTTATAAATATTAAAAAAAAAAAAAATAGCTGGGGATTTATGAGAGGAAAGTACAATACGTTTAAGCTGGATTGTCTTTGGAAAAGGGGCAGTTCAGCAAACGGAGACTAAGCAGTGGAAATCCATCCTGCTTTCATCCTGTCATTTGTATGTGAGAGTGGTAGGCAGAGTGGGGTGAAGAAAGAGGAGGCTTTACAAGGCAGTTAGAAATACTTCTGTCAGGAACTTAACTCTCGTACTTACCCACTACAGCCAAACAATCTGGATAAAATGTACTATTTTCTAAGTCGTTTACTTTCCTGGAACTAAACAACTCAAACTGAAACTTGCATTGTTTTGAAAAAAGCCACTAGAAGCATTATTATGTCCGTTTCCTTTACCTAGAAACGTGTCTGTACAGTATGTTTCTGATATTATCTTAATATAATTTTTTTCTCTTACTTCAGGATAAATACTGTTTAATCCATCCAAATACCAAGTTGCGTAATTCAAACAAATACTGACAAAGCACCAGGGGTTTATATGACCGTCTTTCCTTTTTGGATCATTAATTTTTGTTTGGTTGTAAACGAGTTAGAGTCAAATTAACATATGAATGGGGAGATAGTGGGGTGGTGAAAAATCAGTTTGAAATGTTTTGCTTTTTAACTACAGAAATTGAATGCACCATTTGTCGCAACCTGTCTGTAATCGGTCTGTAATCTCTTGTAAGTTTTTTAAGTGTAATTTAATTGTGTAATTTCCAACATATTGTTTGGCAAAAATGACACATGCAATAATTACATCATTTTTTTACATCCTTAAATATTAAAAAACTCTTGCAGATATTTGTGCTTTCTTAAGAAGATGGCAAAGAAAGACTTTTTTAGAGAGAGAGATTTAAAAGACAGATTTTCATTTTTAAATCAAGCCAACATTTATTTTCAAACCGACTTATCTTTCTTTATGTTTACCTGTTAAAGACTTTTAGTGGATAATAATGATTAATATGGATATAAATATTCATACCCAATTGGAAAATGAGATGGGGAATTCAAGATTTTATATTTAGTTAAAAAAAAAAAAAGGTGACAAGTTTCTGCAGCATGTCCCAAGCTCTGGAATAATGTGCCTCTAAATATTAAACCCACACAATCACTGAAATCCCTTCTGAAGATGCATTTTTATGGACTGGCTTTTATCACAAGTTGACCTATAGATTTTGTTTTAACTGTCTTGGCCGTTAAGTGGCAGAGGTAATATAATTGCCGGCATTTGTCTGTCTGTCTGTCTGTCTGACTGTTGGCAAAATTAAAAAATGCTGGAAATTTAATGGAGAATGCTGTTAATGATGGTACAAGGATGAAAAGATTCAACTTTGGTGTTGATCCAAATGACTGTTTGGAGCCAGGATTTTATTTTTTTTTTTTAATAGATGATGTGTCATTGCTTAATATGGCCACATGGGGGAGCAGCTTGGTAGCAATCTCCGCTCGAAATCTAAAACTAAAATTGTCAGGGTCTGGGGAATGGAGGTGGGAATGAGGTCCTTGGCGAAAGTCTGCGCTCTCCGAACCCTGTTCTAATTTATGATAGTTTAGTTTCAACTGCCTAATTGTATTGTATTCATTTTTTATCGTGCAACTGTCATGCACTTTATTTACGTTAGCTGTATTTTAATTTGTAGAGCACATTGGTTGCCATGGTTAGCATGTTATAGCATGGGATTTTGTCCTTGTGTCATGCTGAAGCAAAGGACAGACACAAGTGCATGCAAGCTAAAAGATTAGTTTAATATCAACCTTTCAAAGGCAGAAACTAGCCACAGTCGTAACGAGAACACACAAAGGAGCTGAATGAACACAGGGTACAAACGGGTGGACAACAGGTGGAACACATTAAGGTGATGAGGACACAGGTGAAATCCGTGATGACAACCAAAAGGAAGCTAGCATGGCTAACTCCATCTTTTTATTTTAGCATGTTAGCATGTTTACATTCCAGTTTGCACAAACCATGAAGTGTAGCTAAGGCTTTGTGCAAACAACTAGTGAAACCAAAAATGATATGCCACAGTTTTGCCCGTGTAGATAATCTAAAAGCACTCTGATATAGTCTGAACCACCAGTTGACTGGTATTGCCTTTGACAAGTGATGCCAACAGCGTAGCTAAAAATGTGTTACTTTTCTTAAAATAAGCTAATTAAGGATTCAAACCAAAGACTGATTGATAGGAGAGACATCTTACAAAATATTTCTGCTCTACCGTCCACAAATATGCTCCATTTTGGTCAACTGTCACAGAGGTCAGAAACATGGTGACTGTGGTTTGATATTGCCAGTGGATGCACATGGACTCTGTCAAGGCAGCTGTGGCTCAATTAGTCCACATGTGCTATTACTTGGGGGCGTTTTTGCAGCTGGAAATAGCCAATTAATTAGAAAGGGGTGCCATGGCTTCTATATTAACCATTAACACAAGAGCACACCCACAACATCTGGTTCTGGATGAGGACGTGTTTGGGGAAATCACTTTTGACAGTATGAAGGCACTTTGACTTCATGTTTAAAAGTTTTAGACAGATGAAGCTTAAAAAAAAGATATTCTAACTTATTTCACAAAACGATTTTTCAGTTTTTGCCTACTTGTTTGCTCTTCTGCAGCCGAAGGTTGGTTCTAAAAACTAAAGAAAAAAATAAGAATTGAGATGCTCTGTTGTCTGAACAACTTTAAATCTAGTATACATACTTTGCAAAGTCTGACAGCCTTGTGAGGCAAGCTATTTCAGCACATTGGATCAGGGCCAGAAAAACTTTCAGCTACAACTGATAAAAGATTTCTTTTGAGCTCTTCAACCCAGCAGACTCAAGCAGGGAGGGTGTCAGCTAGAGATGGACTGAGGGAGGAGGTTCAAAGGTGTGGGGGTGGGGGAAGGGTCTGGACAGAATCAGGAGCGACAGGTGATGTAGCTGTTCAAGGAGGAAGAAAGAGTCTGTGCTAATGTAGAGGAAACCATGTCTGTTTCCGGAACATGCAAGAAAATAAAGATAACAGGTCAAAGGGATGAAGAGTGGAAATTAGCTTTGCTATAATCTTGAATAGTTATATCATCTATGTACATTAATATACTCTTTTTGAAAAAATAAATTAACTCAAATCACAATGCTCACAGTGACCTCAAACACTAATATTAACTGTGTACAACTATAATGACATACATAAGCATGCAGTTGGAAATAATGGATCTTCATGACATCATTGATTTTTGGACTTTTATTTTCAAGTCCAAATCAAAAGCTCTGGATATTACGGTGATAGTCACAATGCTCACTTATCACTCAAATATAGCCTACATACTGCCAACTGTACCTTTGAGTGCTAACTATTAGAGTCCGACCAATGTAACCAGCTAGAGTTTTTCTGATTATGTGTTAATATATTCCTAATTTCCCATAAAAACTCCATTCAGTCCTCAGTCCTCACCGCTGTCTTCTCACTAACTACAGCAGAAAGCTGCCACCAGGCAACTCTACAGGTAGGGGCGGAGCATGACGACCGGTATGTTCATAACAACGTGTCAGTGGGTGCTCCCACAGACCCCTCCCTCCTTCAAAAACAGAGAGGCTCGGTCCTCACTCAGTAGCTGTCTCTGCCCTGTCAGAGGAGGAAAAACTTGCATCTCTGCTCTATGAACCGGACTGAAAGTTAAATGCTCAAAGCTACGACTGATCTCGCCCCGGCTACTGTCAGATATTAATGCCTATTAATAAAGAGTGTGGACCTTTTTTTTAAAAAAAAAAAAAGTTAAAAGTACTGTTGCATGTTGCAGACTGTTAATTGTTAACCAAACTAGACTTAATAGTTTATTAAGTCTAAAAAACGTAGAAAATGTTGACAGTTTTGTCAGTTTTTGCTGTTCTACACATATTTAGGGTGTCTTTTTTTTCCCACGTTTCCTCTCCCACGACATTATTCCCCAACAAGGGGAACTTAAACTAACAAAGAAACAAAAACTATAATTGAAAGAACATTTTAACAACACGTTAACTGAAATAAAAATAAAAACGACAGTTTTTTGAAAAACGATAGCTGACTGAAACTGTATTGTGTCTTTACAAAACTAAATAAAAATAACTAAAATTGTTGCAAAAACATCCTAGTTTTAGTCTTTGTTAATTTCTTTAATACATAAGCCTTTGGAGCTTAACTAATTCTATTAAATGTTTTTACTCTGTTGTACTGGTTTTACTCCAAGTGACGTTCCAATGGGTTTTGAATGTCACAATGTGACAAATTTGTATAATTTACGTGAAAAAAACCCAAAACTAAAACTAACACTAAAACTAATAAACACTAAACTAAATCAAAGTCTTTTCCAAAAAAAAAAATACTAATAAAAACTAGCAAACATGCTCAAAAAACTAACTGAATTGAAAAAGAAAAAGTCAAAACTAAATAAAAACTGAAACTTATTAAATATCAAAACTATTATAACCTTGTTCCCCACCACTACTCCGGCTATTAAAATCATATGTAGCAGGCTGATTTTTCAGTTTAGATGATGATATCATTTGGTGACTTTAGGACAGTCAATAGCTACTTTTCTTACAGAGAAGTAGGCAACAGTAATTAACGTAGACTTTTCTAGATTACAAAATACAAAGAGACATTTATCAGCATTGTGCAAATTTATCTGGCATCAGCTGTACACTGATAATTAAATTTAATTAAATTAAAACATGAGTATTTAACATTGTGTATTTCATATCTGAGGGTACCATTGTGATTCTGCAACTGCTTGATGCAGTGTTTACAACCATTTTCTTTGAGGCCCCCACCTCACTGTTACTGACATAAAGTAAACATTTTGAATATTTAAATCTCTCCATTTATGAGCTAATAATAATAAAATAATAATTTTTTGCCTGACTAACAGAGGACTCTTGGATCATTTGACCACAGATCCAACATGGATGTTCATAGATAGTCCAAGTTATCTAGAACAGTCGCTGTGGCTGACCTACAAACGTACTCTCACAATGCACAGACCTGATTGAAAAAAGACTGAAATGTATAGCACAGCACAAGGTAAATAGGTGCTTATGGTGGCACAAAGATGGAGAGAGACAGGAAAAAAGAGAAGGAGAGTAAGGAGGGTGGAAAAGTAGGATGACTTATTCAAGAGGGAAGTGGGCAGCAAAATCATGAAATTAGCACAAATGGATTATCTGTCCAGTACAGGCAGGCCTAAGAGCAAGCCAAGCAGTGTGGGGGGAGAAAAAGAGAGGAAAAAAAAAAGGGATCGACTTCTTGTTTGCTCCTCCCTGAGGAGAGTTCAGATGGAGCCATCATTCACCAAACTGCTGATCTGTAGTTGGAACAGCTGTATTCAAAACACACATGCACTACATGGAAATGAGAATAGTATAACCTATGCACTGTGGGAAGGATAAAGTGACTAATCTCTCACAGATGCTGTTTTTTGCTTCCGTTTAGATGTTCCATTCATCTCACTTTTGTTCATCAACACATTGATGTGGATTTTATCCAAGAATTTTACACCATAGTGGCATGAAATACTCTTCAGTCATGTACAACACTGCAGGACACATTGCAATCATTGCAATATTTGCAGTTAATTAAATATGTCAACAGAAAAAATAAAGAAGTCTTATTTTAATTTGTAAAAATGGCTGGATTAAGCTTTAAAATCATCGACTTAAGCTCATGTTTGAAATAAGCCGGCAGTAAGAATACGAATAGCCCAAGTTTTGACATAATTTGATACTAAATGTCTCCATTCAAAGATCCAAGTACCTGTTTTTGCTGATCAGTGTAAAATGTATTTCATTACATCAAAATAACTTTTGTTAATGCTGTCTGGCTTTACTAGAGCTTCCTTTTATTCTATTTTCCTCTATTTGTAAATCTAAAACTTATATTAAAAGTGGTTTGAGCAAACACTCTCAAAATCTTCATCTCCAACATTTTTGAAGAAGCTAATGACACATTAGCTGTCAAGTGGACTAGCTGTCATCCACATATGTTTATTTGAAAAGGTGAAATAATAGCCAAACTTAGAGGGATAATTTTGTTTTGTTTGTTTTAGCTACGTTCTTTTAATTACTTATAGAGTTTAGCTTGTTATAGACAGCAGTTAGCATAACCTGAGTTTGGTAAAGTTTGGTAACATCAAGTTAATACTGTAGTTAGCATACTCAGAAAAAGGACAAGAGAAGCACATTTTTGGGCATCTCAAACATCACAGCTTATTTACAAATAGCTATAGAATACAAGTGAAACATATGTTGTATCAAAATTACAACATACGTTGTAATGTAATTAAGTAAATGCAACATGTTACAACCCACCTCTGCTTTTGGAACCAGTTTCAAAGGTTTGTGGTTTTGGGATTTCCAAAAAAAAAAAAAAGAAAAAAGAAAAAAGAAAAGAAAACAGTGTAGACCAGGGGTGTCCAAAGTTACTCCTTGAGGGCTTCAACACAAACCTGACTGATATTAAATGGATCCAACAGCCTGTAAAGTTCTGCACAATGACTCATCAATTGGAGTCAGGTGTGTTGGAGCAGGGACACTTAGAAAACCTCCAGGACACTCGAGGACCAGAGCTGGACACTCCTGATGCAGACTAAACATCCAAAGAACTCAAGCACAAACTTAAACTCTGTAGGGACATTTGCATGAAAACAATCCTTTCATCCAATAAAAAGAGACAACTTTGTAATCCTGCATGTTAATCATCTGGGATATTTGAAAATACAAATTAACCCAAACTGTTCATTCCATCAGTTATTACAAATCCTTAACAATGGATAAGTTTGTTCGGTTTATGTGTTGAACACTGATGTTCTATGAATGAAATTAAATCAAATTAAATGAAAAAATACTTTACTAATATTAAATCAACTCTACCTTTTAGGGATGCACCAATGCATCGGCTGGACATCGGTATCGGCCGATGTTTGCCTTGTTAACTGCCATCGGCCAATAAAAATGATATTCGCCGATGGCAGTGGCGGATTATTATATAGCCTATAATGATTTACATGTGTCATCAACACTGTGCTTGAGAAAAACTCTTTTTCCCCCTCTTTTTTGGGCGGGTGGGGGGAGATACTAGTAGAAGGCATCCGCACACTTTCCTCAGTAGAAAAAACAAAGATGGCGGTGGTCGTGTGCCAATATTTTACCGTTTCATAAAAAGATCAGCGCAGTTTGCAGTACATGCTCCACAAATATTTTTTATTGGGCCATGAAAATAATCTTCTCACTGAGTATGTTCTTGTTTATTAGGCTAAAACCACTCAATTTTGTTGGGCAATATACTGAAGCATTCTTTTTAGTGATTATCAGTCCCAGGTTTTTGAAAAGTTTTCAGAAAAGAGCTCGTTATAACTAATGTCAACCACAAAGTGACATTAAAGGTTGTTTCTGTTTTATAAATTGGTCTGATTGAATTTGTGCTCATTCAAGGATTGACTGATGAAGAGCTGAAAGACTTGTAAATTTCTGTGGCACAAAGGAAGTAATAAATAAAAATAGAAAACATCGGCCATCGGCCAAGTTGTTATGTTAAACATCGGTATCGGTATCGGCCCAGACTTTCACAATCGGTGCATCCCTACTACCTTTAATAACCAAATAACATTTCCAAAAGTTTTATATCTGTGATATCAAAGGCAGGGTGGATAATGTTTTCTAGGAGCATTTTTTATAATAATGTTTAAAGTCTCTTTCATACCCTGATTGCAGCCAATTAATCAAATGTTCTAACACAAAAATTTAAAAGAATAGTCGCCTGTGGAACAGACAGGACTAAAAATACCCCATCCAATGAAATTGTAACGGCCCGTGCTTATTGATTTATGATTATATGTCCATCAAACTCGGCTGCCATTTGTCCCCCACCAACCCTCCCTCCCTCCCCTCCCTCCCCGTGCGCACGCTTGCAACTTGCCATGAGCATCTCACCTCAGCCAGCATTCCATCTGGGACCCATGTGGGTAAAATTTTTGGCTGCATATGAGGGACCCAAGTGGGTTTGTCCACGGTTTCCATGGTGGCCCCACCTGTGTTTGCTCATGTGGGCTTCCACATATGGGGCCCATGTAACTTAAACTATGAGATCTGAAAATTTGCCCAGTTCAAGCCAAATGCCTAAAGGCTATATGGGAAAACACAGGTGCGACCACCATGAAAACCCACTTGGATTCCTCAAATGCAGCCAAAATTTAACCCATATGGGCCCCACATGGAAATGCTGCCTGCCTGCAGTGCACATGAACATGGCTGCTCGCTGCTCTTATCGATGATATTTATGATAACATCTATTCTTATCTATGATATTTTAAGAGCTGTTTGCTCTTAAAATCTACCGAAAAGAAAAAAAAAAGGATGCGGATCAACTCATGGAATAGTGTTTGCAGTGTGAATGTTTTACTCTGCAGAAATAGTTGGAGGTGAGATAATTATCACTTTTTTAGCTTTTTCCTCTGCTGTTTACTGGCAAGCTAACAAGCTATCCACTTAGCTGTTCTCTGTTATCTTTGCTGACAGCCGCACACGTGCTAGAGGCGTGGTTTTGGGTGGGTGTATTTTTTCAAATGTAGCTTGCTCGAACCTTTTTTTCTAGGAACCCCTTACCCTGCCTGTAAAGGTGATAGCTTCATGTTAATTTCCTCCCCGCCAGTAGGTGGCACTCTAACACTAGCTTACTCAATTAGAATTAGCAACATTACAGAACTGGCTAACTGTTAATTAGCATGAATAAATGTTTATTTTACATGTTCGGGAGGAAAGTGAAAACCTCCATGGGGCTTTGAGCCCCTTTGCTACCTTCACCCTCATCTTGCCTATTTTTTTTTTTATCTGCTTGAATTTGAGAAATGTGACGCAAGGATGATGCTATTTCTACACATATCGATTAGGCTAGCAACTCCAGAGCTTATGCCAGTGGCAAAGAATCCCGATGTTGGCATAGATGTCAATATCTTTTTTCTGGATAAAAACATTTATTTCTATGCTGTAAAAATTGGGGTAAAATTAAAACTTTTATTTTGCACCCCTCAGGATGTTCTGTGGATGTGTTATTTCTTTAAAAATTACTGTTTTGGTGAAAAAGTTGTAGTTATCAACTTTAAAACAAGTTTTTGACACTGCTGGTGATCAACACTCAAGTCTCAAAACAAAGAAAGGAAATTTATTATTGCATCTTATAGCCAGTCGGCTCCTTCCTAGTGAATTACAGTAGCTCGCCTCCATCAGTTGAACTGAACTGTGCTGTTTCTGAACTACTCTGATAATGTGCCTCGGCACATATATGCTTTGGAAATTGAATCCCAACTCCCACAGGTGTAAGAGTAAACAGGTAAAATAAACTTTGACTATTTGAGGTTTTGTTTATGCAAACAGAAGAGAGGAAAGCTGGAAATATAATTCACAGCGTGAGGCTCACATTACACTCCGTGCACCGACGGGCTGCATGGGTTTGGAACTTGCAGAAAAAGTAGACATGCGTTGCCAGATTTGGAAGCTACTTTTGGTCTGGAAGGATTTTCCTGTTGGATTTTGGCACTTAAAAACTAACAGTGATTAAAAGAAGCACAAAAAAATCTGCCTACACTGTTTCAGATTTATTTTATTTTTAGCTTTAACAGGGTTTTCTGCAGATGTGTGGTCGGTTTTATCTCCCCAGTGGTGGTACAGGAATAACATGGGACAAGGTGTCTCTTATATCAAGTCTGAGACCCAAACCCCATCAGTGAAAAGGAGAACTAAGCAAGCCCAGGAGGTGGGGAGGGGGAGCAGGGAACCGAGAGCCAGAAAGAGATCTTTTAGTAGTCTGAATCTCCTCCAGCTTTAATTACACTATATTGATCACAAGCAGGAGGAGGGAAAAGGAGGGGGAGATCGACTGGAGAGGGAGAGACAGTTGGGGAAACTGCAGGCTGTAGTTACTGTAACACATAAAAAAGAAAGCCAGAGCAATTATTCCAAAGTCATACAGTAGATAATTAGACAGCCCTCCCCAAACCTCCAAGCTTCCTCTCTGTACGCAGCCATTTAGCACTGCTTATACAATGAAACAGTGAGGGTGTCAAATTCACTTAAGTCACCAACTAGCATGCACTGTTCACATCCATCTCACAGCTTCATGCCTGGTTTAATTTCAAATTTTCGGCATTGATTTTTCCCCCCTTGTGCCTTCAGTCTGGTCCTCCTTTGTAATCAACCATAATAGGATGGTCATGCATGACACTTCTGGCTTCCCCGCAACAACTTAAGCTGCGGGTTACCAACACAAAAAGCACTATTCTGCAAAAAAAATGGGGCCTGACCTACTTTGCTTTAAAGCCGAGGTTACTTTCTTTGTTTCTCACGCTGTTGTGGCAAGGGCAAGAAATCTGCAGGCTCCCCTACTGTACTTCCTTCCACACCCACTCTCAGTCCTGATCCGGACGGATGCTAGTTGAGTCCAGCACAGGGAAATCTGCCAGATTCAACCTCGCCGGCCCTGCAAAAGCTCTCCGAGAGTCTCACACAACTGTATTTGGGGGTTAAGGAGCTTACGTCTCGTACGCGATGCATGGAGAAAGGGGCTGAGCAGTGATTGTCTATGGGAGGGAGGAAGAAAGGAGAGCGAAGGCTCTCTGTAGAGAATGTATCTCATTATTGCTGAACTGTGCGTTACCTTTGGTAAACAGTGGGAAACATTTCTCAGGCGAGCCTCACTCGAAAAGCAGCAGGCTGGTAAACGACCGCGGTCCGATGGTGCTGCAAAGCCATTGCTCAAGTCTACAGCCCCACAGGGATGTATGAGTTCGGTCATGATTAGTCAGATAGAATAAATAATCTGCGCTTATGACAGCCCTCTTCATTTCAGCGCGTGTTGAATGGATGCCCCGTCCAACTCTTTTGTGTTAGTAAATTCCCTCCAGTTATTTTTTGCTGAATGACCTTCTCAATCACAAGAAAAGTCAAAAATTCAATTTCTGAGTGAGGCATTCATTATCATAGCCTCTTGTGCTCAAGGGTACCTGCCCATTTACTGTGCATTAAAGTGATGTGTCTTGTAGTTCTGCTCGATTTAATGGCATATTAAGGAAATCAACAAATTAGAGATTCATTAAATAGCTTAAAGGCTCTCAACAATATTAATGTAAATAAAGTCACAGCAGCAAGCGCATTATTCCAATGAAACTACATACTGGGCAGAGTAGGATGAGAGAGACAACATGATGTTAACCCTGATTTAGTTTTCCGAGCAACTACATCTGTTATAGTTATTTCCATTCGCCATGACTGAACAAAATGCTTCTATTTGTCATCTTCCCAACTTCATCTGAGGAACGCAGCGACACAACCGCAGTCTGGCAGCCCAACTTCAACACTTCCACCCATTTCCTCGGATCGCTGTGACGCTCCGCCACTCTGTGCTTCTATGCAGCGAGTCTCTCATGTGTGAAGAGTAAAACAAGAGTAATTAAATCTTCATCCCTTCAACCCCATAACCACATTTACATCTACTAATCTGAGAAAAAAAAACACACTGTGTAGAGTGGATGCACTTAAGTCTATGCCCCAGTGACTCTTGTAGTAGTGTCTGGAAGCAGAGGAAGCTTTTGTCAGTCTTTCCGCTAACAGCATTACGGCGTCTTGTTTTCATGTTATATGACCCTCTGTGGGTTCTGTAAATCAAACACTAATTACAGCGTGCGGTGACCTGATGGTTGAAATGCTACGTCTGAAGTCTGCCACAGGCCGACAGACAGCTGAGTGAATTTGCAGTCCCAAATAGAGTGCTTCAGCAAAGCGTAAGCAGCTTGGTTAATTAAGACATGCTGACAACTGGTGAACTCTGCGCAGCATTATGGATCCGCTGCCTAATTGGAAAGAATGGTTAATGGTAAACACATTTTTCTCACAAATGGACAGCTGTACTATAGTTGCAATAAAACTCAGAAAAACCACTGAGGTATCAGTGTAATAAATCATCTTTAAATGAACACCTCTAAAAGCATCCATTCAGAGAGTTCATCCATTCTGATGCTCTGGGATAGTTGTCTACTTTTAGTATGTGGTCATCTACCACTGAGTCCACCTCGTGGGATACATTTACAGCCCAGTCCCATTGTCCCTACAGCTTGGCTTGACTGCTAAATTTTGCAGAGACAAGTTTCCTCTCGACTTTTTGGGAACAAAAGTAGTGGTCATTTAGCTCCTCAGAGTTTAACTCAACTTTATTCATATACTGTAGTACCGCTACAAAGGGTGAATTCCAATTCCCCCTTGGCCCTAGCTCTTGGCCCTAACCCTTCGCTTTGCACAGTCATATGTAGGGGTAGTGGTGTCCCGATTCTGGTTCGGACTGAGGGGCAGGAGGAAGTCGTAGGGCTATGTGGTCCTGGAAATGGAGATTTTCCAGGGCCATACTAGAAAACGAGTGGTATGAATTCCATGCAAAACACAGGCAAAATGGCGAGGAAATCGGCAGCGGCAGCCAGAGAAACACACAATGAGTATTTTTTTTTTTTTAAATATAAAATTTGCTTTTTTATGGTTGCTTTAATGTATTACAGACAGTTTTATTAGAAATGTGAAAAAAATGGCTAGCTTCATAACGTTACGAGGATCTGCTGATGTTTGTAACAAAACAATAAGCTTGTCAAAAGGTGTCCTCTTTTTTCTTTCCCTTATGTTTTTTGGCCCACAACTGAAAAACATTTCAATCACCCAGGAAAAGGAGATTTTTGCTGCTGCAGACTGCATTTTCTTAAACAAATCTTTATTGGCAAATCAGTGCTGCAGACGGCATTGCAAACTCTCACGGAAACAGCCGGGATGTCAGTTAACTGTGCCACGGACGACTATTGGTGACACATGAGGACTTTGAATGCTTGTCCCATTTTGGGGGGGAATAATTCAATCCCTAGCATACGACCAAGGGGAAGGGCTAGGGTAAGGATGAAAATAGGAATTGGAATCAGGTAATTGTCACTATTCTGGGAGCGAAGACCTCTATTGGGGTGCTATGCAACAACTAGATATTTAAAATAATATAGCACCTGACCATATATGAATTTAAAAGTATATTCTTCATCTAATTTGGAATCCAAAGAAGAGAGGCTAAAAACAGAAGCACTGATCTCTCTGTAGCACCTGACAGCTCTATGGCTGCAGGGTTTTGGGTCATCATGATTTTTGATTAACTACTTGGGCATCCTGCGATAACTGCATTAAAGTAGTTGAACCTCGATGTGATGACTGCATGAAAAGCTTTTCCAGCACTACTTTGAGATAGGAGGCTTTTGATCTGGGTGATATTTTGTAATAATATTTCAATGAAAAAACTGTCTTAAAACCTGTTTAATATGTGAATGAGTCAGCGCTAAAAGTGATTCAATATCCCACACATGTAAGCCTTTCAACGCGGGCTCAAAGTTTCAATAACTCATCACCAGCGCTTATGGCACAGTTATGACACTGGTAAGTGTTGTGTGGGCCAGAAGTGGACCAGATGTCAGTTGCCCGCCTGGTTTGGATGGATTATAGTAGTGTTACTCAATCCTAAAGCATCAGGTGTGCTGGAGTTGGTAAAAACCAAAACATGCAGGGCAGTGGTACCCAGGGACCAGGATTGAGAAACACTGGATTATAGCAAGTCACATGTGGGTCATGTGGTCCAGATGCCAATTGTTGGCCTGGACAGGGATTTTAACAAGTATTTTGTGGTCCAGAGGTCATCCTAATACATGAATAGCTCCTTATGGCAATTTCCTTGTAGGCCACATGTGGTGGTTGTGTGGCCGAGTTTTGGCAGCCACACTCACATTTAGTCATTGCCGTAAGTTAAGGTCAATTTTGTCCCAAACAAAAATCCACAATTGGGCCATAACATTTTGCTATTTGGGTAGTTTTTCCTCAGTCTTCATACAACTGCATCAACATAACAGCAGAAATCAATATATTTCCTAATAATATTGGCCAATGAAAGCATGTTTGAAGAGAATAAGAAATAAGATGAGTCTAGAAACAAACAACATGGCTAACTGTGGTATGTTCAGAGGGCACATTAAATGCCACTGAATATCTCTCAGACAAATCTTAAATCAGTCAAAAGCAGTACCCTTGGTCACACTGGCTCAAGTTCCAGTCTTTGCAATAACATGCTGTGGTTGGACACAATGACACTGGGATCTAACAGGACCAGCAGTGAGACAAGACCTTCATCAGCAGCAAAACTAAAGTCATTGTAACTTTTGAGCAATGCAGTTTCAGTTTTGTGGTCCAATCTGAATGTGGAGATTAAAGTTCTCCATACAAGCTGTTATTTTGCAAATTAGAGACTAGATGATGTATAACAAGTTTGTCAAGGAATCTAAGATAGAAGCAATTTGACTTCTGGACTGGAAAGGAAACCTTTCAGATGAAAGGTGAAACCTATTCAAGAGCCAAAGAAACTAGTCCATTTGACTTTAGTACTATGATTACTATGACCCCAGATGACTGAAAATTTACACCAACTTTATTTATCAAGTAACTTACAGAAAAAATGTTGGATATTGGTCTCCAAAGAGCTAAAACATTGGGCTCTTTAGAATTAGTAATGGCACAATAACAAAAGAAAAACTATCCAACCAGCAAGAATGAAATGAAGGGGGGCAGGACCAATGGGTAAGGGTCATTGAAAAGCAACTCATGTTGGGTTCATGTCTTACCTGCCCTGAACTTTGATGTCAGAAATGGCATAGAAGTATCTAGACAGGCTGCTCTCGTCCACCATCGTCGCCCCTGTGGCAGGTCGGAGCAAACGGATTCTCAGATCGGTGATGGTAAAGAAGTCCCTCAGGTTCTTGGTTGTGTCCAGCTGTCCGTAAAGCGAAGCCATGTTGTGAAGCCGGGGCCCAGCAAACAGAGCAAACCGGTCCTTGATCTCAAAGCGCACCGTTTTGTCATTCTTCCACACATAGCCTCGAGAGTACTCCTCAGTGCAGATGATGTCCAGCAGGGTGTGCTGAGTCAGGTCCTGCACCGTTTTGGGCTCCATGGTGAAAGCATCCAGGCAGTCGGTGGCATAGAACTGGTACGGCTGCCAGCTTCGCCCATAATCCAGCGATTTCTCCAGGACCATCTGCTCGGGTCGACCAGACTCGAAGGTGATGATGATGTCGTCAGTCAGCTCGATGGTCTTGTTCCAAGATAGCGTGATGTTGACCAAAAGTGGCTTTGGGTACTTCTTCCAGGATGTGGACTGCCAGAAGGTTGTGGGGTTGCGGCCTTCCATGTCAAACATGAGCTCTGGAGGGTGCGCGAGCTCCTCAGTGCTGGCATCACATTCATTATTACACATGTAGGGATTCTCCTACAAGGAAGGAAAGAACAGCGAAGAAGAAGTGATGAGTAGGAATAACAGGCAGAAATCAAGTCATCCCCAGAATTGATTATTTGAGTAAGAAAGATATCTTATATCTCTTTTACGGTACAATCAATGTCATTAAGCAGGATTTAGAGATTTCTTCTGCACTGGGTTTTGCTTGAATCTGGGCGTAATGAGCACATGCTCACTGAAATGAATTCCTGTGTGAATATTTGAAACCACTTAGCTTTTGCACATTTCAATCGTCTCAGTTAACTCGTCATTATTGTGCCCGCCCCATGCATTGTCACACTATGTAACTACTAATATCATGTCATGTCTTTCACAGATGTCTAAAATGCCTCCAGTCTCAATTACTGTGATCACAAAAGCATGAAAACAAACTGTCTTTAAATAATAAAAAAAAACTCTTAACACGTCCTTCCTTCCAACTTCTACACTGTAAAATCTATCTAGTTGGCTTCATTTTTTAAAAAAATAAGCAAATTTGTTGGCATAGGAAAATGAAGTTTGTTTTAATGGGAGTGACTAAATAGAATCAACTAGAACGGTTTAAGTTTGTAGAACTTTTTGAACTTGATAAATCTGATTACGCTAGGGACAGGCATATCGATGCCCTGGAGTCGATACTTCGATACCTGCCAGAAAAAATATTGGAATCAATACTTTGAGTATCGTGATACCACTGTACAGATACAATACAAGCAGTTTGTTTCAACTTCTGAGGGTTTTAGGCGATGAAATGATGTGAAAGCAGCCAGATTCTAGCTTCCCTGTCACATGATGGTGGTAGCGTATCAAATGTCATGATGATGCTGCTACTGTTAGTTTTGATGATGTTTCGGCATTTTTCATCACTTTGATGCAGGTTATTGCACATTGTGTTTTGGTAAATATATATTACTATTAAATTTTATATTTGAGCATTTTCCACTGAATAAATTCAAATAATCTCAAACTGTACTTAAAGTATTTGATGATTGAAAAAGGTTTTTAATCTTATTTTTGTTTAATTTACTCAACAATATATCTTCTTGTTTTAAAAGCATTTCTTTCCGGTACTTCTGTTCTCAAATTTTACTTGTATCTAATATTGCCCTTTAATTCAAGATATTAATCCAAACTGAACAATTATGTGATTTTCTTTTAAGGGAAAAAAAGTATTGGTATCAATATCGGTATGGATGAAAAAGTACCGTAAACTACTGGTATTATATCAACAGGAAAAATTGTGGCATCGCCCATCCCTAGATTAAGCTGTAAGTGAATGAGGTTGTGGAGGATACTTGATATGATTAATTTCACATAAATTAGATGAAATGCTTCACACAAATTTTATTTTTTTTTGTACCAATATGATGATTGCAAATTAAACTTATAGTAATTGATTAACTCAAAATTGTTCCTTCTAGAAGGAACTTATCCTGGGTGGGTTTTTAGCTTAAACTAGTGTCAGATCACAGACATCTCTGTAATGGTGAAGCAGCTAGATAGTAGATATTATATACAGGAATAAACATTAAATTGAGAGCTTTCCATGACAGTACCAACATTATTTTAAAATAATGTTCATTTGTGAATAATCTCTAATTTGTTATTAAAAGAAGTGAACTATATTGTGGGAAACACACTGCTTACCTTATTTCCCTGTACTCATCTTAATTAGGCTACGCTGATTCAACTTAAGTAAATTCAGTTATCAAGCATTTTGCCTTTTGAAGTTCTTACAACGTATCTAAGATTAGTATTACTAACAACTAATTTAAAATTAAGTTACATCTACTGGATATATTCTATTAAAACCAATGTTACATTTTACAGTGTATTAGTTTTATTAACCTGCAGATAAACAGATGCCCATTTCATCCAAGTCTGAATTTCACCTGTAGTTTCGAGAGTATCTTCACTTAAATTTATCAATCCCCTTGCTCGAAAGAGGTCTTTCTGAAAACATTTGTCCGATTTACCACAAATCATTACCAGGCAATGTTCTCTCTCCTTGCTCCCTGGGGGCTCGATCTGGCTGTCAGTGGGAGGAGGCACTCCTCCAAGAGGACCTTTCAAGTGCTACAAGCTCCAATTTATCAGGACAAGATAATCCACTACTTGATTAGGTGGGATATGTCACCCCGTGTGTGCATGTGTCGGTGTAGAAGTGAGCGTGGTGATTTGGTGAGAAAACAGGGAGAGGAGACTCTGATGTAAGACCGTCTAATGAAGCGGTGAGGCACAGATCGAGTAAGTCGAGTTGGGTGAGGGTTGGGGAGAACAGCTCCGTTTGTCTAATAAGCTTTGCAAGTTTTTTCTCGTCCTCCAACACAAGGTGACAATGAAACAGGGCTTCGTCAGGCCTTCTGACTGTTGAAAGGGCCCCATTAATATCCTGTCTGGACAATCCCCTTACAGGCTTCTCTCAGCGTTGGACGGCAGCAGCTGCAGGGAGACGGTGCAGGAAGAAGCCAGGCTCGCGGTGGAAATTTCCACTTGGGTTTTAGTACACTATCTCATGGTGTGAGGTGAGGTGTGCCATTAACGGCAGCATCTGGTGCACCCTAAAATACACAGACAGATGTGCAATAACTCAGAGGAGACAGTTATGTGTGCTTAGAGGCTGTGGACAGTCTAAAAACACACTTTGCATGCACGACAGTCGTCTGCGTTATCATATCTTCTAGGAAATGAGGAACATGTTGGACATGTATAGATTTGTGCACAGAATGGAAAACATTTAAAGTCGTTTGCTATATTCCCCTTTTGAACTTTTGACCCTAAATATTTGGAAATTCTGAATCTAGTTACATATTTATTTCTCTGTCTTGACAGAAGGATTTAAGTTTTTTTCCAGACTTTAACCTTTTAATTTGTGTAAATATTTAGTCTCTCTATTAGAGTTATGTTACATTAATTCAGTGTAACAGCTACTAGATCTGTTTTTGACTCAATTTAATATCTAGCAAAAACCACTTCAGCAAAGGAGTGCAGCAATGCTTCATTTTGGTAACTTGCCAAATGTACCTGTGGTGCATTAAATAAATCCTAACAACCAATGAGAACTGAAATAAAACAGTTGTTGCAAATATCACAAAATAATCAAATAAAACTTCAGAGAAAAACAAGTTAACTGAAATTGTGATTAGGGATCGTTGATACAGATTTTTTTTAGGGCAGATACCAACACAGATATTTTCTCATCAGCCTCAGTTGATGGCCAAAACAACCTGCCAAATTTGGGGCTGATACTGCATTTGGCTCCACTGCGTCTGCTGTAGATCAGGTAGTTGCCCGAGACGTCACGTGGGCACGGCCTTATGACATTCTCATGTCCCGCGGATAGAAAAATGCTGTGGGTTTGTCCCCCAAACAGTGCCTGTTATTGTTAAACTGTTAGTCACAGTGGCGAAAAAAGTATTGAACACACCAACAAGAAAGACCTGGAACCAGCAGGTACATTTGTTTCAGAGAAAACAAGAAGTAATGCACTCAACCGCCATGGTCCTCATGCACGCACACCATGAAAGACTGAAGAAAAGCGTGTTGATCTCGTTTAAAGTTTGTAATACATCATCATGACAAACACATGACATTCTGGAAAACATAGTCTGGTCAGATGAGACCAGAACTGAACTCTTCCGTCACAAGACACAACATGTTTGGAGGAGAAATGGCACCGCACCTGACCCCCAAAACACCATAGCAACAATGAAGTTTGAAGGTGTGACCATTATAGTGGGGGCTGTTTTTCAGCATGTGGTACTGGCAGACTTCATATCATTGAAGGAAGAATGAATGGAGAAAAGTAGAGAGACATTCTGGACCAGAATCTGCTGCCATCTGCTGAAGATGAAAAGAGGCTGGATCTTTCAGCAACACAACCATCCCAAGCACACAGCCAGGGAAACACTCAACTGGTTTAAGAAAAAGAAAACAAAGCTGCTAGAACGGCCCAGTTAACCACCCCACTTCAATCCAAGTGAAAATCTTTGGAAAGAACTGAAAATCCGAATTCATAGAAGAGACCCCCAAAATCTTGAAGATTTGAAGGCAGTTTGTGAGGAAGAATGGACCAAAATCACACCTGAGCCACGTATTCAACTGGTTTCTCCATACAGGAGGCATCTGGAGGCTGGAAACACAACAAATTGCAAGAACCTAAGTATTAAATAAATTTCAGTAAATGTATTCAATACTTGTTTACTGTGTCATTTCACTATAATACACATAATTTATGGACACAAATGTTAGGATTTCTTTGTGTGTGTACATTACTTGGGTTGTTGCAGGCATCTGGTGAAAATTTCATGTCAATAGCTTTATTAGAAATACTTCTCTGAGAAAAATGTTGACCTGCTCAATAATTTTTCCCCCTTTGTATATCGATGGAATGGTCGATATCTGAGTTTTAAAGCCAAACCAGTTAGTACTGGGGCGATAATATCATGCACCTCTAATAATAATTGCTCACACAAGTGAATTCATGAAAAACATAACTTACTATGGAAACCGTGAATTCATCCAATTTAGTCCTGAACTAATTAATCGTATCACTGTGTGAACATGTAAGCAGTAATAATACCAAACAAACTACCAGATATAATTTCTACTACACCACTGACACATTTTCCTACTTCAACTATCTGAATGAAAAATGACGCCTCAACCACAACTGAGACATCTATAACTCTAAAATGTACTTTTACAAACATAAACCTGCAGCAACTGTGGTCAGTGGAGGTCAGTCCTCCATCTCAACTCACACGATCAACCAGTATACCAACAGGAGTGTTGCCACTATACACACAGAAGCATATGGAAACCACAGGCAGTTTTATGTGGGTTTGTGGCTGCACAGTGCTTCTCATCACTTTAATCACAAGGGTGACTCTCGCACACTGTAGACTCAGTTGATTTGAATATACAGTCGTATACAACTGAATATTTAAAATATGCAGCTTTGAAATTTATGTATATTTAAATAAAAGCTGACGTGAGGGTGGAGATGAGGGAAAACATCTTTGTATCAGCTCGGGCATAAGAAGACCTGCATTCCCCAGTTTTTGTGTGTTTTTAAGAGCAATGTGGTGAGGTGATCAGAGCCCAATGCACGCAATGCATCTCTAAATTATTTAGCCATGACTTGGTCAGAATAAAGTCAATCCGCCTCAACCTACAATATTTTCTGCTCCACTTTACCTGAACTGGCACGAAGACCACAGCGGTTTTAGTTGGCCCATCCATGTAAACAGTTTTCTCTGATTGGTACCTTAAAACTGCAATATGCCAGTTTGGGTTTCATGCACAGTTCCCAAAACTCAGCGGTTTTATGTCTCAATAAGGAGTAGTCATTGATCAGCTACTGCTGTGGTACCCACAGAAAACACACACTGGCTACTCACACACACAAACTGCCAACCTCACCAGCCCATCTCTGTAATCAGACAAAGATGCATCCCTATCGATCCCTGAGGCCGGGCAGCTGAAAATCTGCTGCGTGTAGCAGCTGGCAGCCCTGGCTGCTGGACCAGTGATCCCCCCCCCCCCCCCTCCCCTCCCCGAACACACAGGTTAAAACCTTTCATTAGTGTCTGCCGCACTTCTCGCTTAGCGACAAAATACTGCCTTTATGAAGATCAATAACCCCACCGGTCTACCGGAGAAGAGCGAGGAGATAAAACGCTGAGTATACGGCCTCGTGAAAATCAATAGCAGATTTCTGTGTTTTACTGTGGGGCACCACCGAGGCCTCTGCCGGCGAATTAATGGTTTGGCACACATTAAAACAATTGACAGCACCCAGTGCAACGACAGCAGCATTTCTGTAATTACTAAAGATGTTTCTATTAATCCCACTGTGATGATAAGTGGCCAGGAAGGGGGAGGGAGGAGGAGGGAAAGGGAGGAGGGGAGGCGGCCAGCCACCGCAGATTACAAAGCCAGCGCCGTGGCCTCTGGAGCGGATAGGTCACGCCAAATCAGCGCTAATAGAGATGCCGCCGACCCACCCAAAACACACTGGCTTAATCCGATTATTAGCAAATGGATGCAATGAGATGGAGTCAGAGACTAATTGTGTGTGTGTGTGTGTTTGTGTGTACTTGTAGAGGCAACACTGTGAGGACCGTTTTGTGTTTAACCAACAAAATGAGGACATTTTTGGACAGTGAGGACATTTTGACCAGTCCCAACTCAGGAAGCCCAGTAAAAACCCTTTTTCTTCGAGGGTGACGATTTGGTTTTAGAGTTTAGGATGCAATGGGTTACAACTGGACGATTTAATTAACCCAGGTGCTCTGGCCTCAGTAACCACGAAGACAATGGCCAGACACACCTGGATTGATCAGTTTGTCCAGCAATAAAAGACAGGAAACAAAGGAGCTGGCTTAAAGGATAACTTTCTTTTTTTTCAATCTGGACCTTATTTCTAGGAATTTATATGTGTATTTACTCACTGGTGAAATTTCTGCATCACTTTGACTTATTCGGAAAATATTATGTTGAGTAACCCTTCGGCGTATAACGCGTGAGACAGGGCAGCCTCTATATAAGACATCTGCAACAAAAACTACATTATTTCATAAATTCTTTAAGTAAAATGAAGAAGGAACGAGTAGTATTGTCCTGTGAGCTCAGAATTATCTTTCTGTTAGTTATTGGGAGGTTTTCTCCACACTACAGGCCGTGTGCGCCGCAGTACAGCTGAGAGAGCAGCTCGCTATCGATACACCACCAAACTAAAAACTTTGAACCTCTGAACTCACAGGACAATAGTATTCGTTCATTCATTCATTCTACTTAAAACATTGATTAAATGATGGAGTTTTGCTGCAGATAATGCCTTATATAGAGGCTGCCCCATCTCTCCCATTATATGGATGCACACCGAAGGGCAACTCAGCGTAATGTCTTCCAAAGAAGTCAAAGTGATACAGAAATTTTCCCAGTGAGTAAATGCACATATAAACTCCTAGAAATAAGGTCCAGGTTGAAAAAAAAGAAGGTTATCCTTTAAGTTTAGGAAATAGTGGAGTTGTGCATAAAGCCCATAATACTGAAAAAAAGAGTATCTGGGCTGTAGTTGATATGAAAGACTTATTTCAGTCCCTCCAGAAAGTTGCGATGCTGCAATTGTAACTATAAAAATAAACACAAAAAGATACAATACAAAATGTAGCAATCTCAGATTTCTCATATTAGCAGGAGAACAAGGTTTGCTACTTAAATAGATTTGAAATTGGAGCATTGCAACTTTCCGGAGGAACCGAATAACTTAATCAGAGTCAGAAATTTCACTTGAGAATTCTTATTTAAATGCATGTAACAGAATTACAGCAATTTAATTAGTTTATTCCAAAATGAAAAATTAAGTTGTAGCAAAGAAAAAAAAATTGTTTACAACGTTTGGTATAAATTATATTTTTACTTTGTGTCATTTTTGCAATTTGCAATTTTGTTCTTTGTCTCAAGGTAAAAGATATATTTCAAGTAAATCAAAATGTATGGTTTCAACTACATCATAAATTTCATTTAACAAAAACTAATAAATTTAGATGTAACAAATTATGTAGTTTTTTTCTAAGCTGGTACAAAGTATAATTTTTTTCAGACTAGGTTTTGGTTAAAGTGGGGATAGGTTCAAGTTTAGGCAGTCAGTTGTGATGGTTAGAGTTAGGGTATGGGGCTAGGAAATGCATTATGTCAATAACGGTCCTCCCAAAAATAGAAGTTCAAATGTGTGTGTGTGTGTGTATGTGATTTTGGCTGGTCCTCACTAAGAAAAAAAAACCCTTTTTGAGAGTCCAGATTTGGTTTTAAAGTTTATGTTACAATTAGGTTTTGGTTAGGGTGAGGGCAAGGGGATAGGGGAATGCATATGTCAATGAGTGTCCTCACAATGATAGAAGAACACGACTATGACGGCATGGGTATAAGTACATGGTTGGAGGTGGAATTCACACACTATCAGCTCAAAGCTCAACATCATCTCTGTTATTGTTAAACAATCAGGCACAGTGGATGAATTAGTTTCATCTCATTCAGCTGGACTCTATTAACCAGCATTATTTGCAGCATTAAACCTTTATTGTTCCAACCTTTTAACCTTTATTTGAAAAGAAATTTTCCCCATCTGTCATTTATTTTCACACTACAATCTGCAGCTAAAATCCACAGTAAGCAGATCTGAGGGTACGGACACAAAAAAGGAGGAGAGCAGATGGGTTAGTGAGGTTTCCAGTGTGTCTAGTTTTAAAATAAGATACGACCACGGTGGCTGACAGCCTTGGCTCAGCCACGCTGTACACACTGATGGAGGATAGGACCTGCAGGAATATAAATTTACCGGCTGCAGACAAGCCATCTAAGATAGATGGGCTCCCACCAATCAAAGCGATCCGTTTGTGTGACAGATGTCTTGGAGGTGGAACCCGGATCGCAAATTGAATCCACGCTCCATCGTTTCTTTTTTTCTACCTCCTTTTCTTTTGCTTCATGACTCTTCGTTTCTTGCTGAAATACACTTAATTTTTAAGATCAATCAGTCTCTTAAGTCTTAACTTTGTGTTAGCTTGATTAGCTGCTAAAAATGTTGCTTAAATATAACAAGCAAGAGTATTTATACGGCGTTTCTTATCACTTTCCAGATTTGTTTCAAGTAAATGATGCACCTGGACCTCTGGTACACTTTAGATAAAGAGCAGTGATAACATTCAACAGCCTCAAAGTCCTTAAAATAAACAGCAACTCATTCTGTTTCTACATTCTATCTACCACCATTTAATTGCAAAATTCTCCACATAGATGGCCACAATTAGTGATTTTGATGAGTAAAAAACAAAGAAAACCAAGCAGCAGTTCAGTCTTTGTTGCACTTCGTTTTGTATGAACTCTGACATTTTAAAGCAACATTACTTAACTTTGGCAGATATTTTGCATGATTAGGATAAAAAAGAAATCCTTTTTTTCCCCATTTCTCCCACTAAGTTCTGGGTTTTACTATGTGCTCATAATTTTCAGGGGGGGGTGTGTCTAATCATAGGGGAAAACTGTTTGATAGGTAAATATCTTTTTCTTCAAAGACATTTTAGGCCTCAAGCAGTTTCAACTTGTGAAAAAAGGCATAAAATTGGCCTTTCGTGACATAAAACCAAAGATGATGGTTCTGAGCTTGTTATTTTTTGAGTAATTTTCCTCTCACAGATACTACTTCATTTCTACTTAAAATCGTTCATTGAGAAAAACAAATCTATATATTTTTTGTATTATGCTCACAGTGAATTAAATGCTAAGACAAATATGTCAATAAGTGCATAACATATTATCAAATGACCCTTAAATCCTAAGCCTCACTTAGCAAATCATGTAGAGGTCTGGATGCTGCAGCAAAGGATTACAAATCAACTTAAGAGCATGAATCTAGTTAGGAAAGAGAAGCTGCAGCAGGCGGACAAACATGCATTAAAACACAACTCACACATGCAGCTTTTACCTCAAACAAAGACCGATGACAGCAGATTATCAGCTGGAAATGATATAAATAAATTATTTTTCAGGAAATCGTAACTACTTGCAATCTTTACAAGCCTGATATGACTTATGTTATGTTACTCACATATACGACGAGTTTTTGGGTCACATGCGACCATCGAGTAGTACCTTGGACATCACTGATTCACCACAGTATGTCTTGTCTGGCATTATTTACCTCTCCTCTCACATTTCTGTGGTTACATATGCAGTAAAGCCACTTTGTTGGGCTTGAAAAATTTAAATACCTGTTCAAATTTGGAAGGTAAGATCCTCGTTAGTAGGCCTGGGCGAGCAGCTGCAGCCTACTCTGTTATCAGACATCTGCTATTCACGTGAACAAGATGTGCAGAGATCCAAGTCTGAAACACTACCGTGTGAGATGATGCACCGTGGTAGTCGGAACTAAACTGTGGTGCAACCGGACCTTTTACGAATTGGCTGTAAGGCTTTGAAGATATTGTAAACTTCATAAATAAGGAGGATAAAGTGTTTTTTAGTAGATTTGGTTCACCATTGAATCAAAGCACCTACAATTCACAAAACAGCTTTTGAAAATGCCAAATACAGATTTTTAAAATGTCATCAGTAATGATTTAGTTATTTATCAAATCAACGGTGACCATGAACTGGATAAGGGGTACAGAAAATGTATAAATGAATGAACAAAAATTAACAGGTCAACATCACAAATTAACTTTCCTGCAAATTAACTTTGACATTCCTTAGATTATTATTTATCTTATATGTTTTTACAATTATTTGGTAACCTCCTGAAATTAGTGAGACCCCCAGTATAGATAGGCTACTGTAGGCTATCATAGGCACGGTGCGTTGACCCCCAATTACTATTTAATTATCGTCTTTATCGAGACAAATGCCAGAAATGTGATATATTATTGTGATAAATAAGCAATACATCAATCTATATCGATACATTGACATAGATAAATGTATCGATCATCAATTGATCCAAGATACAAAATTGGCAAAAAAAAAAAAAAGGACGTTAGTCCCATTTTATCATGAAAATAGCTTTATTTTGAACAAAATAAAGCATGAACATTTTCAGAACAAAATCCATGATTGTAGTTGTGCAGTGGATAGATGTGGCAGAGAGAGACTGTACTACATATGCACTTTCAAGTAAGTTGGAACTTACAGTATGTTGAGAAAACAATTATCTTGTCTATTGCTTGTAATATTGTTTCATATCAGTGGACCCTAAATCGAATTGAAGCAAACTTGTATCGTGACTGAATTTGAAATATCGGCAAACATTGAATCGCTATCCACTGTATGGACATACTGTAATACTGTATCTTGATCAAACCAGTGATTTAAACCCATAATATTTAGGGTTGGACAGTAAATACAACCTGTACATTATTCAAAAACCATCACTGTCATTTGGTGGCAGACACTACCCTCTTTTTAATGATAAGTTAAAGAGTTACTTTTCCAGATAAGTTAAGCGACTTCGTATTTCTCAGGAGAGCTGCTCGCAAGAAAATGCATCTAACCTTTGGATCTGCTTAAAACAAGCGTGCATAATCCACCACTAGTTCTGCATTTTGCAGTTTTAACCAAAGTGATCCTGTTCTGCTCTAAAATCTGTACAGCTCTGGCTCTTGCCTTGGCAGAGAACTCATTATAAATTGATGCATTCACTTTGCCTTGCTCAGGCTCTTTAAGTGCGTCTGCAAAAGTATAATTGAAAATGTTTACAGCTACAGATGGAAACTTATTACAATTAAAGACCACATATGACACTTGGACATCCCCACAACAAGGTTAGCATTGAACTGTTGCTACTGTGTAAGGTCCCTGACCCAGTGAAGCCATTTCTTCCCAAATTACCATCTTTAATCTATTTATTTTTACTTTGTGTATATACTGTCAGGATCGCTTATAAATGATGACAATTACCGGAAAAACGGTACCATTTATCCTGGACACATCAGGTGTCGCTCACAAGGCTAACCATCATTTATCTTCATTTCATCACTGATCTGACAATAATCTGATCTGGTGAGCAAAAACCACCTCGCAGCATGCACACGCCTCCCATAATTCCTGTGCTGAACCCCCAGAAACCCATAAAAGGCATAATCTCTTTTCTCATTTTTCCTCTGCCTTCGTTCCTCTTTCTCATTGGAAAGGTGTATGTATGTATGTGTAGGTGCATAGCACAGAGGGTTGGGGGTTAAAGCTATCCCTGCTGCATTAATGAGACCTTGTGTTCCACAATAGATTTCTTTACCCCGATCCAGGAGCCTGATTGAGGCAGTGCTCTCTCAATTTCAAACCCTCTGCCCCTCTCTCCAGCAATGCCAGCACCTTTACTGGATGGTGATGGGTGGTGGAGACAGAAAGGGGAGCTTAACCCGGTCCTGGAATGAATACTGCATGCCAGTGTGACAGATTACATAGGTAATAGACACCCTGGCCAAATCCTGACAAGGATTACAAACATATTTTCAGATGGCTCAGGGCTGGCTGGAGGTTGTCCGGTCCGCACCGAGTCAACAAACCAAAGGGAGACCTGAAATCCCAAACCCACACTCCCTAGCACAGGTTCTCTTGCCACTTTTACAGGTCAGTAATAGATTTCTACAAAAACATGTCTTAAACAAAGTAAAACAAAGTTCTCCTCTGAAGTCAAAATTATGTCATTGAGCTTAGCTAGGCATAAAAATGATGCCTATGAACTTAGTCATAAACTCTTATAGCCACTAAATTATGTAAGTCAGTGCATAGAATAGTGATAAAGTCAAAGAAGTAAGAAGTTAGAAAAAGGTTTAATTGATAAAGATGGTTTGCCCTGTGCTGGGGTCTGCTCAGGAGTCTCGAGCTCAGAGTTCAAATAAGAAGCATGATCTATTTAATAAACTGGTCAATCACTGGGTCACATAATGCCTCATTACCTGTAGTTGTGTTTAGCATGAAGTGGTGCTCAGTTTAGCTCATTTCGAGTCTTTATATTAGTGTTTGCACTGATTTTGACTAGAGATGCTTGATACTGGCTTTTTTTTTTTCTTCCTGATATTAGATATACCGATGTTGTTCAATTCATAATTTGAAAAGCCTTAACTCATTCAAAGGAGTTCATTTTGGACATCTGGCTGCCATATATCAGATACTAGCAGGTTTTAGCCAACATGTGGCTAATTATAATATTTCTGGCAACTTGGTAACTTGACCAACAACTTAAAACCAGACATATTATAAGCAGCTTCAAAGCAAGTCAGTCTGTAGCAGCAGCAGCTGCACTGCAGTCACAGGACTCTGAAAGGAATGCTGGGATATGAAGTTCTTCTAGAATAACAGGGACTTTTCTACATTCTAGACCAGTGCTAATGGAACAACAAAATTTGCTAACAAAATCTCGCAAAATTTCGATGTTCCATTATGCAAGGTTTCATTTGCATGGTTAAAAACTGATGGTTAATGTCCTTTGAGACATTGGTAAAAAGGAAGAATGATCAAGAATTTCACAAAATGACTGAGAAATACAGCATGTGAGTCCTCATTGGGACGATAAAGAGCTGGAACAAAGCATGCATCAATCACCTGATTAAAGAATCATTTTACTTCAGTTGGTTAGGGTCCTCTCTTGGTTTCTGCGATGTTCTGGACAACTTAAACATCACAAATGACTGTGAGATTGCTCACATTAAGATTGTGTGAGTTGAACTAAATTGAAACTAATGTTTTTTCTTCATTCACCAGATGTTCAAGCAATCTGATGATGACATCCTATGAAGAATCCAGGCCAAGGTAGAGTAAAATGGATGACTGTGGTTTATTTACAGCAAGAATGCAGCGGAAAGTCCAAACTTCGAATTTACAGGAGCAGAAATAGTTCTGAATTAGTCATGAAGGGTCTTAATCCCATCTGGGTTCATCCATACACATACAAAGAGGTTACTGACTTCCATATATTTCCATGATTTCACCTGCTGGGCCTTGTGGATGCTGGTCTGAAGCACCACCTAGCTCCAGATATTGGGGATCTGAATTATTTGTCCAGGTTGCTGGTTAAATCTTTTTTTTAACAACGTGTAATTATCAATGCCAAGTTATGCAATGTGCAAACTTGCATCTAAACTGTGAAAATACTTGGACATCTTTCTGCACATTGACGACCACTTTGTACGAGGATGTCAACCATGAAGACGTCCTGGGCGCTTTCGAAACATCAGGAAATATTGCGGGAAAGTCAGCACAGCCCCACTCTCCCTTCAACTCTGTCCGGAACATTTTCTTGTGCGTTCAGCCAAAATGACGTACCACAACATTTTCGCTCTTGTGACATGGGTTCCAGCCAGTACATGTCCGCTACATCTCTGAGGAAAAAGATCAGAACACATGTCTGAACGCAAGCGTTATAGAGAACAGAGTCTGCAATATTACCACTTTCCAGTGCAAGTCTGAAAGGGGCTCAACTGATGCTACATACGCGTCGCCAACAGCTGGATACAGGAAAAGGATGGTCACGGTGGATTCAGACACTGTAAAGCAGTGGTGTCCAAAGTCGGTCCTCAAGGGCAGCTGTCCTAACGGTTTTCCATGCCTCCTTGCACCAGCATAGCTGACTCAAATTAAATGAATCTAATAGCCTATGAATTTAAGTCACGTGTGTGTTGGAGAAGGGAGACATGGAAAACCTGCAGGATTGTGGCCCTCGAGGACCAGAGTTGGACACCCCTGCTGCAAAGTATAGTTATGGATTCTTCTAAAGTCAGAAAATGACCCTAATCTGCTGAAAGCCCACTAAAAAGTGGTACTACAAAGAAAAGTAAGACTTTATCAGTGTAGTAAACAGCGTTAAAGCATCAGTTTTTGCATGCTCCTGTGCTGGTGTTGCAACAAGGACCAGTGCAAAACAGCAATCCTGCCAAATCCAAGTGCAATAATGCAATGAGTAGCCTTTATAAACTTCAAAGAAGGTTAATGACTTTTTTTTTTTTTAGCCTATAAGGTTAGCCTCAGCATGGCATTTGTCACACCCCTACACAGATATAAAGAATATCTCTGCCACAACCATGGAAACTGTAATGTAAGTGGACTGTAGAAAAACAGCTTAAAAAACTGAACACATGATTTTTTTTTTTTCCCCCATTTTTGTAGCACTACTGGGGGAAATAATGTAGTCATCTAAGGCTGTTAGACACACCATTCAACCATCTTAAGCACCACCAGTGTGGATCATCCAGTCAGCTGAGGGAAGATTATGAGGTGAGAGGATGTGCAAATATCTACGTGTTGCAGTCTTCGCGATCACTGCCATCGATTTAGGCGATTCATGAGCCTTAAAACAATAGTAAGAGCCTTCAGCACGTGGCCTCTGCACATTCAGAGGATATAAAAACAATTTTATATTCCATTATCTTTTTATATGCCAATGCACGCCCCACTGAGCACTGCTGTGATGTGGTTTAGAGGACAGGACGAGGTCCCCTGCTTAGGAGATGGTATATATGTGAGACTAATATAAGTGCACCCATTAAAAGGCAATGGTCGTTTGATGGCTTTAACATAGATGGTTAAGCTTGACAGGTGAGTGTTCCAGTGATGTACTCTGGCACAGTGCGGTGAATTTAATTTTAAGTTAGGAGACATAATTCATGCAATAAAATGACTACAGTTCTTTTTATTTTAATTGGATCCATACACAAAAAACAGTTTCATTTTACATATTTTTTTGTTTTCTCCTAGAGTTTAATTTAATCTATACATGTATATCATTGATAATGTTGGAAAAACATACTGCAAATCTCAGATTTCATGCAGACAGCCCATTTGTTTCATTGCATTTGTGCCATCAGCTACATTTTAGATGCCTGCATTGCTGCCTGAACCAAAACAGGAATAGATCACAGCTATATTCAAGTGTCATTCATCTTTTATTAAAATGGCATTTCAACATCAAGCTAATACACCAGGGCACAATCGATCTGCTGGCTGCTGCAGAGCTGCAGCTCTCGCTCAAACTGTCCTTCCAGATAAACTCAAGACTTTGGAAGTTTTCCACCGCACATTAAGACTTCAAACAAGCCTAGCTCACAGACATCATCACTCCTTACATTTAAACTGGGATATTCTTCAAACTATTCCCATTGCCACCTCATGCTCCATTGCTTCTCCTTTGCTGGTATTTTTAATGTTATAATAGGGCTACATATCCGACATAGAAACCCTGCAGAGAGAGACATGGATCACTGTCACCTTGACCAGGCTGAGAGCCTAACCTTAGTGCAGGGAGCCGCCCCGGCTTCTTCCCCGTGGACACAAACCCCAACCTGCCTCCAACATAAGCCTACCTAACAAATTAGAGCTATTCTTTGCTGTCTTCATGCTTCGGGGAAAAGTGGAAAACACTAAGGAATAACTGAAATATAACTAAGGGCTTGTGTAGCACCCAGTATGAACATGTGGTGAAGGAATGTTGGATGGGCCAGTTGGCTTTATTACTGCAGCACAGTGGAGTGTTCAAATGAGACTCAGAGGCAATAATGTAGCTCAAGTTGTGCAGGTTTTGGTTGGAATAAAGGAAAAAACAAAAATAACTAATATCCAGAACAAATACACATTTGCTGGCAGTGTGTACAATGATACCCTTAGAGACAATTTCTCAATTATCAGGTTTGGCCAATTCTATCTCAGGAATATCTGAACAGGATTTCAACACAAATTCAAACAGCTCACATCTACTGACCAGCCTTAAAGGAGGATTTCCTGGAAATCCATTCAGACAGTCCCAAAGATAGAGGAGGTTATATAACTGAATCCAAAATTAAAGAAAAATTGCCAAATATTAGTTTAAATTAAAGTTCTTTGATAAATAAACAGAGACATTCTGCATTCCCTGCATATCTACATATATATCTACATATTACAGCATTTTTAACATAATTGTCCATTGTAAACCACATTTTTTAATACCATGCATTATATATATATACATATACTGTAATGTTAAGACTTTTCTTAAATATGAAATAAATATCCCATGGACTGAATTACGTTGTCTTCATCGACAGAGAAATTTCTCCTATTTTTCCACGGCCTATAAGGGATCATTTGGTTATCCATGTTTTGCAATACTGGAAGTATATAAAATGGGAAAATGTGGGATACATTGGTGCTAACCAGTGACCTTAATCACACTGTTAACTTTGACGATACTGTTAGCTGACGGCATGACTAACAATAGACAGAAATAACACTTTTATTTGAAAGCAGAAACATTCAGGAAAAGATGGTTTTGAAATTAGAAAAATAAAAGATTTAAATCAGGACAAAAGGACAATTCCCATCTGGCCTGCTGCTATTGAAGAATAAGGAAAGCTGTATTTTCCATAGCATGATTTTGCTCTAAGAACTCTTACAGTCGTATAAGTGCCCTTAACTTTCTCTCCCAGTGAAACCTTTTCAATCAAGCTCCTGTCATCAAGCTTCACCCCTCATTAGTGGCTCTGCAGACCGACCACCACGAGAACGTCAAGGCTCTATTCTTGTTAATGAGCGCTTCTGTGACTCGGTCAGCAGCGGCCAGGGCCAGGTTTAAATTTAGAAGCTGATAATTATCTCAAAAGTCGGTCTGAGAATGGTCAGGATGTCACAAAAAAATTCAATCAGTCCTCATCTTTCACATTCACAGGATTATTATTTATTTCTATTTTCCTGACTGGCCTGCAGGGTCTCTTATTTCAATCATTTCTTAAAAGTCTGAGCTTTTAAAAGGATAATTAAAATCAATAGTGTGGCAAAGCTCAGCATTGCTAGTGTGGATATTCAACGGTGCAGAGCATAGTTAGGATGCAGCTCCAGGCCTCTCTGTTAGATCACTGAAGGTCTATTTAGTCATTCTACAGGGAGGCTTTCTTCTTCTTTGTCTTTTTTCCCTTTATTCTTTTCTCCCTGTCTGTCCTCTCCTCCCATTTCTTTTTTTTTTTTTTTTTAAACAGAATCTGAGAAAATGATTGGCAGATGACTCCTGGGAAAAATAGCTTGGGCCTTTTCCTCTCTCACAGCTCACAGGATCACGACACTCAAACACACTGACAGGCAAAGACGATGCACACAAACACACAAAAAATCATTATGAAAGCAAGTCACACAGAATACTGAAGGAAAAAATAGAAATACACAAAGATGAAGGAACAGACATGAGCGTGGTATATTCACAAAAACGAAAAAGGGCTTTTCTAAAAGTTGAAATTTATGGAATGTGCACCTTTTGAATTGGGTAAAAATGAATAAATCTTTTTTTCTTAACAAGGAAATATTTTCTAAACTGTCTCCAACAAAGAGGCATAAAAAAAAATCTGAAAATAAAGTGAATACTGAACGTTATAAGTTATTAGTCCAGTTTGAACCTGAGCATCAGGCAGATATCAAGCTTGTTGACTGCTTTTAGCCTTATTGGTGTACCCCAGGGGTCAATCATAAAGCCTCTTAATTTCTACCTCCCTATGCATAGATTTTAACTTGTTCAAATACAAATTTCCACAATCATAGGAAAATATTTTACCATCATCAAAAGACACGTTTTAAAGCATATTTCAACTAACCAGAGTCCACCAAAGTGTTGTAAACAATATTAAGGAGCAATAACAAAACAAATAGAGAACAGCAACAATCGACAGTCAGTCCTTGTTAAGGAAATTTGTGAAGATGTGAGGTGTATTTATGAATACAGTTTTGGCTGTGACTGTCTGCTAGCCATGAAAAATGGGAAGGAAGTGTGTTTTTAAATATATTCACAAAGTCTTGATTTTCATCCACTGCATTTTGGACAATGCAAGATGTTTTGTCACTGTTAACTACAGCATTTTTAACATAATTGTCCATTATAAACCACATTTTTTAATACCATGCATTAATTCAAAGTCCCCCAAAAATTGCTTTCTATTTTAGAAAGTTTCTATTTCTGGAAAGGAAGCCCTGTAAAATTTTGAGAATGAAAGAAAGAAAGAAAAAAAAAAACCTGAAAAACATTGATCCTTTATCATTTTACTGCAGCTTAAAGTTCAAAATTCAAATCATGTGATTAACAGTCACAACATTACTTTTTCTTGACTGGGCCTGATGGTTAGATTAACACATAATGTTAGAAGTTTAACATAAATAAGTAGAGATGCACACAAAAATAAAGGAATGGATCTGTGTATAGTGCAAAGTTAATTCTTTCTTCTATATCTTAAAAGTACAGTGTCTATTAATTATTTACAATTAGTGGTAAAGATATAAATTACTTGAAATGCCAAGTATACTTGTGAGTAGATGGTGGCCTTCACTGGCTAAAATTCTTTCATACAAACATGTTTATAGCTCTGCGTTTACATGGCACAATTTTGATCCAGTCAAATGCCAATCAGAATAAAAATGCGTCATGTGAGCATGTCAGCTGATCCGACCGGCCTCGATCTGAAGGAATTTTCAATCCGATCGAGACGGGTGGTTTCAACCTTTTTACGATCTAGTCAGCAGGAAAAGATGAGCATGTAAACACTCGTTCCGATCATTTCTGTGGAATTTTTTCCCTGCCTATGCTTGAACCACGTGCGGGTTGTCGTGGCAGATTCAGGGAAGACGGCGACTGTGGAGAGAAAGGCAACCCCAGACAACAACTGGACGGTGCTGCGGATCCGTGGCAGCTGCACTGTTAGCCACAGATCCCCCTTTCGGAGTCATATAGGATCCACTTGCACAGCGGAACAGATCCGCCGATGATCCGCAATCTGACTGGAAATTCTGATGTTGGGTGGAGCACAGGCAGACCTAAAGCTACAGCTGCACCTTTGTCCCAGATAGGCCTGGACAAAAAAATCGATTGAATGAATTAATTTCCTCTTTTTTTTTCTTTGTGGGGGACTTAAAAACAAGTATATCAAGTGTATTTTTGGCTCCCCAGACCTTCCAAAAGCGTTACTTTGACATTGCAGTATGGCAAGCGACAACATCAGAGCACACATGAAACAGCAACAGAAAGCGACAACATGGCTACTGATGAAAGTACGAAGTGTGACTTAAAACACAACTGGGACTTTGATTCATAGTGTTCATTTATCTATTATTCATCCCAATAATGGGGGTTACATTCATCTTGTTTTCGATTAATTAAAAGCAAAATTTGTTTTACGCTGTCTGTCGTTTGTACTGCTTTCCTTAAAGGCCTCCTTCCACTGAAAACCCGTTTAACTTGCTCCTTCTGAAATACGGAGGATTTCCCCTTGTTTACTTACACATGCTGACTTGCTAGCGTTGCGTTGCCCCCAGTCGGCTGTGCTTCCTCAACAGAGAAACAATACGAAGAAAAGAGCGAATCGGGAACAGCCTTGCACTTCTACGTCACATTGCAAATAGCGTATCCCACGTGGGGTTTCTATCTGTCCATTGGAAGGCAGGTAACCCTCCACTACACACTAGAAGTAAAGACGGCACAACTGTAGCTTCGGAGTTGAGAAGCTAATTAGCTAACTGTTTGTTAGCATGGCGGAACAAACTTGTTTGTCGGCTCTATTTCCTGTCTGTAACAAAATAAGAGCGGACGGCGGAGCTTCCTTCATACACTGATGGGAGCCAGCCAATCAGACGGAAATTCATGAGAAGGACCCGGAAAAGCCTGCCGTTGTACCACAAGCCTCTCTTCTAGTATACAAATACAGCTGGATACAAAGATACCAGAAGGTTTTTTTTAACAGAAACGATGCAGAATGCATTCAATAACAATGGAGAACACAGAAATATTAATGAAACGACCATGGAAGTACAACTTTAATATGTAGGGAAAAAAAATCAGAAAAAAAATCGGAAATCAAATTAAAAAGAAAAAAATCTGAGATTCTGTTTTTAGGCCATATTGCCCAGACCTATAGCCCCGAATCCATAACGGATCCGTTCACAATCAGGTGCTTCAGCAGCGGGTCCAGTACAGACCAGATATACTGTATGGCAGTATTCTTTCAACCCCTACTGAAAGAGTTAATAATTATTGAGCATTTCGACGGTCAAAAGATTATAAATTAAAAGAAAACATCTCTTCTTCCGAACTAGGAGACACCACACATGTCAACTAGGGATGTAACGATATGCAAATTTCATATCATGGTTATTGTGACCAAAATGATCGCGGTTAGCATTTTTATCCCAGCATGATAGAAACCCCCCCCCCCAGCATCCTTAAAAATAATCAAAATGAGTCTAATTGTCTACTTTGTCATTTTTAAAGGGGAAAAAAAATCTCAAGAGAACTGTCCATGTGGGTGCCTTCATTGCCTTCTGCCATGTTTTCATAAATGAAACATTGCAAACTGCGATAGCTGCTGCTTTTCCAGTCAATGAGCAGCATCCCTGGGAGTTTTTCAAAGTGCAGTAATCAGTCACGGTTTTTATGATAATCAAAATTTGAAATGGTATTACTAATCGTTGGCATTTTATCATGGTTAACCATTTTACCGATAAGCGTTACTTCCCTAATGAAAAGTAGGGGGGGGGGGTAGGGGGGAAAGGGGGAGACGGGGGGGGGGGGGGGGGGGGGGGGGGGGGGGGGCGGGGGAACGGGGGGGGGAAAGGAGGGCGGGGGGAAGGAAGGGAGGGGGGGGAGGGCAGGCAGAAGAAGCCGAAAGACAAAAAAAAAAAAAAAAAAAAAACAAGACCCGCGCCAGCGGGGAGGAAGAAAAGAAAGAGAAAAAACCAAAAAAAAAAAAAGGGAGAAAAACCGGAAAGAACAAAACAAAAATAAAAAACATAAAAAAAAAAAAAAAAAAAAAAAATCAACAGCATCACAAACATACAAATCTGTCCATCAAGTAAATACAACCAATCGGATCACTTTTCCTACTGTCCACGTAAACACGGCTGCTGGAAGCTCTGATCGGAAAGATTTTAATTGAGTAGATGAATTATTTGTCCATGTAAACGCAGCTAATACTGCACTGCACCCGAGGCTGCGGTAACTACAACACTGTGTACATGTAGTGTCCACATGTGGCTTTTAAGGCATTACTCATCCCAAACATTGCTCTGGCACCTATCCAAGACAAATACCTACACAAAGTCAGAAGTGTAGATTTCTCACCTCACACATTGTTTGTCCATTCAGAGACACTTTTGTAAAAATGAAGGTACAAATAAACAGCTGCCATGTATGTGAACCCACAGAAAGTAGAGAAATGATTTGTTCCAAGAGAATAAAACATTAGTTATTTTAGTAAAGAGATTAGATACCAACATAAACAGTTACATGTCTCTGTTAATTTTGTTACTGCTGCACCCGCATACAGTCTGTATCCCTTTGCCTATTAATGGCAAAATCTTTCTTCTGAGAAAACATTGTGACCTACAAAACATTATCTCCTATAAATAGGAATAAAAACATCTGATTAGATAAGAAAGAAAAAACTGAAAGATTAGATTTTCCTTTCTGATACATTAAAATGAAGTAAAAAGAACTCTTCAAACAATCCAGCAAATCTAGGAAATCCAGCTAATGTATCACTTCTCTGAAAACTTGTCGCGCCTCTCCTCCTCATCACCTGTGGTGCTAAAAAAACTGAACAAAGCCCATTGGTCTATAAAATAAAAAGCCACCGAACACACAGCCAGCAACAATGAAACACAAGTGGAGCTACTTGATTCCACGACAATAACATCGAGCATCTGCTGCTGTTGTAATCACGGCTCTCAGAAGGAAGTCAAGGGTCCTCCTCCAGCGGAGCTCATGATGAGCCGTTATTAGACAAGATAAGAGAGAGGAAACTGAAGCGGGTGAAGGGGTTAGGGGGAAAAAATTATATTAAAGGAAATCAAAAACTTTAAACGGGGCCAGAGGGAAATGCTACACTAATCAACTCCACTCTGCTGAAATTAGATGAATTAAGCTCTCTACTAGTGATTAATTAAACCAAGAGATTTAAACTAATGAGGCCACACAGAGAACCGTGTGTGCACACATGCGTGTTTTAGTGCATGAGCTTGGAACATGCACATGCAAACATAGAGGGGCGCATTGGGTTCAAGCAGCAGACAACTTTAAAGACGCCATGGTTCAACTTGTGATCTCCACCTGGAAGCTGAGCTCATTATATGACCAAAAAATGGGCTTATAAGAGCTGAAGGAAGAGAATACCTGTTAATGCTTCTTTGGACCCGGGAGAAGAGAAACTGTTTATACTCTGAGGACAGTAAAGTGTAAAACTGCTGTATTTTAATGTGAAATTTCTCATAAATGCAAATATTTAACAGCAATATTTTGCTGAGAGGGAGTAACAGCTTCCCCTCAGGATGCTACTCGTACAGTTAGCAGCAGGTGTCCATGTGGTTTAGGGATGAAAGGACTGTGGTGGTCTGCTGAACCAAAACACATGGATTTTATTTACTTTTATCTGAAGGCTTTCAAGTTTATTTTATTCATATTCTATATTCTAAATCAGCATGCATTAAGGCTATAATGCCCTGCTACTACCTGTCAATTTGTTTTATTCTGTAAGTGGCATAAAATGAAACTAGACTATCCACCTGCCTTTAGAGAAAAAAATACCTAAAAATAAAAGCTCAGAGGAACAGACTCATTTACATTATTGTACTTAGTGTAAACCGTAATGATGCTGTACATCTTGTGAATACAAAACTGAGATGCTAATAAGTATTTCAAGCATATGATGGCAATAATTAGAGCAAAATATTTTATACTTTGGTGCTGTTTTTGCCTGTTTTAGATTAAATAAATGTGTTTTAAACTGGTTAATGTGATCTCATGGTAGATTTGATGTCTGTTTGTAAAAAAATATGTTGAAATTTTGTCATACAAAGTTATTTCATGGCTCCTATCCTGCTGATGTAACCTTTCTGTTGCACTGCAGCAACATTTTCAGTCGTGACAATACGATGTCACAGCTCTTTACTAAAATATAAATTCCATATTGGGTTAGAAGAAGGTGAAATTAAATTCCTGCCCCGCAGATTATTAATTCAAATCCCTTAGTTCAGTCATATTCGATTGAGATTTTCACATCTCTTCAACCTGCTGGTGGTCAGTTAATAGTTACGTAGAAGTACACAATTAACCCTGTCCCATAGCAAAGATGTGCTATCTTGGCTCAATCTCATCTCTTGAGATCAGTTTGAGCTTCTCATCATGGTATCATTCTGCGATCATTTGTTTCTGAATTACTTCTCCTAAGGGTACCTTAGGAGCAAGAGGTGAGCTAAAAAAAAAAAAAAAGACGGACATCACTGAGACAAAGGAGGTTGAGTTGAGATAACTATTTGAGCCATGCTTGAGAAGTGGGATAAACAGAAGAGATCTCGTAATTGTCTGCCCCTTATCTCAACTATCTTAGCTGAGACATAATTGAGATCAGGGGCAGACAATTATGAGATCTCCGCTGTTTATCCCACTTCTCAAGCATGGCTCAAATAGTTTTCTACTTTTTACGAAATCTCATGAGATTTCATAAAATACTGCAAGATTTCGTAACACAACGATGAAATCTTGCAGTATTTCGTGAAATCTCATGAGATTTCATAAAACGATGATATTTCGCCGTATTTCACAAAATACCGCAAGATTTTGTAACAGAACGATGAAATCTTGTGAGATTTCATTTGTAAAATAGATTGGTACTGTGTTTTAAAATATAGACACGATATCGGCATTTGAAAATACTGCAATATTTCAGTGTCTCAGTATTTTTTCCCACCCTTATTACTTAAACTGTCTGGAAGACGATCCTCCCCAAGACTTTTACAAAGAAATCATCAAAAACAGGTGCTTGATATGAAATGAAACTTTCAGACATATTAGTAAAAATACTGGTATATATCGTATATCGTCATCTAAAATTATTATGTTGTGATATGATATTTGGTCCATATTGCGCAGCCCTAACAAGGAGTAAGAGAAACCTGAAAGACATTTCTCTTAGGTTGGAAGTCTGATGAAAGCACAGTGGGGACATTTAATTCTAATATCTGGAATGCAATAATTTGGGTTTTATTAAGTCATTAATGTCTCCATCCAGCTGTCAGAGGCTATGGGTGCACAGACAGCAGAGTGGGAAAGAGGACGTGTTGCAGTGCAGGTAAATATGTAATCCTGGACACGTCACTGACAAGCAGCCGAACTGCTTCCTGAATATTGAATTGTTGGGTCTCAGTTTCCATCTACGCTGTCCACCAGAGGAGTTTGTGCGTTATCTGTCAATACTGCATGTGACATTATCACTTCAGCTGTTGCCAAGCTACAAATAAAGCAATCCAATGAATCTCTGACAATCTCTGGAGATTTCAAGCTCTCACTTTGCGTCACCTTCGATTTCCACTTTGGTTTTTATTCTGTATATTTTTTCCTTAATGATATATTTTTTATATATTTCAGCAATATGATTTCTTCTTCAACAATTTAAAACTGTTTTATGTATCCTTTTTTTCTTTTACCCTCAGTACCATAGGAGATACCCTTGACCTTGTGTTTATGAGTTTCTTTGTGCTTCTAACCCCGTGGTTCTCAACCTTTTCTCAACATTGTAGCCCCTGTAGAATCACTTTTCAGCAAAGTACCCCCTAACCCTGGGGTGTCAGTTTACATTTTAGACTAGGGCCCATTTTCAGGCTGATCTAGTCTCGAGTGGGTTGGACCAATAAAATAAAAGCATAATTACCTATAAATAATGAAAACTCTACATTTGTCTCTAATTTTAGAGAAAATAAGTAAATTTCCAAGATGTTTCCATTTAAATATCCTTTCAGAAAACATGATAAACAACTTGAAATTTCAAGAGAAAAATAAAACAATATATTCACTGTTACACTTTTACCTTTTATTTCATACATATCTTTATTTTATATTTCATATTTTCATATAAACCTGTATTTTATTAATTAAAATATAAAATATGGTATATATATATATATATATATATATATATATATATATATATATATATATATATATATATATATATATATATATAAGAAACAGTCACCCTCAAAATCACTCAATATATTTATTCAAATGTCATGAAACTAAAAAATTAATAAGAAATTAAAACTTTAAAAAATTATTATTTAGTGAACAAAAATATTGCTTTTGAATTGTATTTGAAAAGATTAAGAATAAAAAATAAACACAGCAAAACGGTCCCTGACAGTAAAAAGCACCTTGCTCATGAACAGTGGACCAACATATCTGTCAACAGGTGCAGGTCGTCTGATTGGATGTTACAGAAACCACCTGAATGCCTCAAAATGTTGAACCACTATTCAAAATCAATGTCATGATTCTCATAATTATTTTATATATTATTACTTTGTTTAATTTTAACTTATTTCACTGATGGTTGATTTTTTTTCCTTTATTTACTGGGAGGGTATGAATATTTGAGGGCAACTGTATACGAATGCAAGAATTTTTGTTTTCTACTTGAAATTAATTAATAAAATTGATCAATTTTATGTACCTTTTAAATAAATGTTATCATACATATTACAATTGATTTTGCATTTTATTAAATGCATGATTTTTTTTATTAAATCTTTTTTTAAATCATTTTTCAACTTATTTTATTATTTTTTTATTTCATTAACATATTCTATTTATTTTACATATGTGTATATTTTTTTGTTTTCATGTGCACAACAATTTCCAATCACAAAACATTTAATCTCGGAAATCTAGAACAGAAAAATTCAGTATTTCACATTATGATACGAGGAATTTTTCAAGATCTACAAGTTATTTTAAATGTACATGCGTGTACATTTCCACATGTGTGTAGTCATCCCGACCACATGAAGCGACTCACCAAACAAGCTGAAGTCAGAAGAAGTCAGAAAGAAAAAACAAAACAAGTTATCCCTTTATCTTCAAGTACCCCCTGGAGTGTCTCCAAGTACCCTAAGGGGGTACGTGTACCCCCATTTGAGAAACACTGTTCTATCTTGTACATTCAGCCACCAGCCGATGAAGCAGATAGCTGCTCATCCTGATTCTGGTCCAGCTGGAGGTTTGACCTGTTAAAAGTAAGGTCTGGCCCCCACCGTCACCAACCTGCCCGATGCATTGTCAGGACAGGGGACTGAAGAAAACTTAACATTTAATGCATTATGTAGGTTTCCTTGGAAATTTTACAATGTACAATATTATAATGATTTAGACTGAAGTAATTGGATAAATTGTTCCTCGGTCCAAAGTAACTTGAGATGACACATACTGTGAGCTGATGCCGTACAGTCATCATCAAAATTATTCATACCTATAAGTAAAAAAATCAGATCTCAGTGAAAAAAGCTGAAATTGACAAAAGTAATAACAAATAAAATTTCTATGAAAATCATGACATTGACTTTGAAATATGGTTCATCAAAAACATGAAAACAAACACCAAAAACAACATAAAACAAGCACACAAACATGATGGAACTCCAAAGGTAATCCAAAATAACATTTTTTAGAGTAAACCTTTGAGGAAATCACAGCAATCAAGTGTGTTTAGAAAGACTTCTACGCCTGTTGAAAGGTATTTTGGTCCACTGTTCATTGGAAAAGTGCTTTAATGTGTTTGGGATAGTTTTGTTTGTTTGTTTGTTTTCTAACTTGTCCTGTCCAGCATCGTAGCAAGCAGAATAATGATCTGGCTGATTTAGTGTGTTGAACAGATTTGCTTTGCCAAGGGAGCTTTATGAATATACAGTAAGGCTCCTCTTGATATTTTATTAATTCTATTTCTTGAATTTTTATGTTTTTTTAATTTTCATTTTCAACCACAATTCAAAAGTGGAAATTATTTCACTAAATTATAATTTTAGAAATTTATTCATGATCAATTTCTTGTTATTTGAATTACCATTTTCAATTTAGACTTTTCATAAATTGGAGGGTCTGAATAATTTTGAGAATGACTGAAAATAAAACTACTTAAATTGAATTTAATCAAAATCAAAGCAGCAATTTTAGCCTCTCTCATGCTTTGACCAAGAAAACATGAGATGAAACTAAAAAGTGGAGGACCTGCAGCTTTATATACAGAAATGGCACCATACAGCTAAAGTTTTATTTTTTCTGTGCTTCAGTGTTTTGCTCTGAAAGGCACAGTTAAATAACACAGACCAATTATGTTAGAAAGGACAAAACTCAGCTTGCACCCCACTAAAATTCAACACAGGTGTTATATCATACAGTCCACACAGGTCAAACATGACGTCATAGCCAAGTTCATGAGGTGCCTGTCACACAGCGAGGTCTACCTGCAGGTTTATTGAGGCTAAATGGCTCATTTAAGCGTGTTCAGCAGGAAAAACCTGCTGGTAATTCAGAGCCTTCAGAACATTAAGAAGTTTCATATTTAAGGTCATTCTACTTTTAAAGACAGCCATCTTGGGAATGTTACCAACAGCATCTATGCTTCTTCTCCAATGTACCAACACTAACTGCTGAAAAGTCTTCTTATGGTGTACAATATGATCTGGGACACAGAATAGAGTCATACCACCTGGATCTACCTTTCTTGTTTGTGGGGATGTCAGTAGTTTCGATTTTTTTTTTTTTTTTGTAGACTGGGTTTGTAAAATAAAAGAACAGTGCTGACTGCAGGTTCCGTGTCCTATTTTGGTGCTCAACTATTTATGAACCTCAACAGAGATACATGCAATCAAAACGGAATCTGAGTAAGAAACTTCCCTTTATATTTTAGATTCTGAGGAAGGTTTGCTCATTAAAGAGCATGCTGGGAAGTCTTTTAACCACAAGAGTGTTCTCTTCCAGGCAGACGCGTTTGTTGGTGTTTTTGAAGACGCGTAGAGATTCCTATGTGTACAACTTGGCATCAAAAGATGTGTACATATTTGCAGCCGAGTCATAAATTGGCCTGTACAACCAGAAATAGAGAGGCAGTAATTAATGGAATCAAATGCAACTAAATGAAAGCTTTAAATGAATTTATGTGTTTAATTACGTTTATGTGCAGGCTCCAGCAAACACCAACAAACCACAAGTTGCTACAGATGTAAACAGGTTCCCACATACGGTCCTCAGTTCTATTGTCAACCATGTAAAACCAAAACAAGTCATATATTTCAGGGTGAATTCAGGGCATTATTATTTTCACTCTAAAAATAAATTGGTTGCTTTTCTAACCAACCTAGTTGGTTACACCAATATTGGTTACTGTAGATCAGGGCTGTCCAATTTGGGGCCCAGGGGCCAAAGCTGGCCCCCGAGTGATTATTTTTGGCCCACTGACGATTGTCTTTTTTTTTTTTTAAAGATTTTTCCCAGCAGTGTGAAAAGTTCTTTGAGTTTTAGTTATTGTTGCACTTCCTTTCCTGACCACTATTGGCACTGTGGTTCGTCTGTCAGCTCAGATCTGAAGGCCATGATCAGAGAATAACAATAAAGAACAGTGTTATTCATTTACCAGATTACTTTTTATGTGGTTTTATTTTGAACAATTGCACTATGGGCTGAGCAAATTTCATTTCTGATACATGAATTTATAGTTTTTGCCCACGACCATCCACACGACGTCATTTTCGTCCCTTCAATATAAAAAATTTGGACACGTCTGGGTTAGATAACCCAATAGTTGTTGATCACTTTGACCAAAATATCTGTTAATCTAACCAATCGTATGTTGTTTTAACCAAAAGATCGGCCGGACACATAACTACCAACCATATTGGTCAAATTCATCCAAACCAATCTGTTGTTAGGGGGTTGGTTCTCTTTTTTTCTTGTATTGAATCCAGATATGTGGGTAAACCTCTGAAACCCTCCCGGTTTGAGTTGATGCACCATCAAGGTCAGAACTAAATGGCGCAACTGGTATGTGGCAAACACGGACCTGTTGTGAATCGGCCATAAGGCTTTGAAGGTATCATAAACTTCATTAATAAGGAAGACTGTTTTTTAGTAGATTCGGTTCACCATTAAAACCTGCTACAACTTGCTGCTCTGAGGGCTTTCCTATTACAAAAAGACGTTTGTAACATTTCTGTGTTTCTCTGATTGGTTCTCTCCAGTTTAATTTGTTCCTAGTCCAGCCTCTCATCTTGAATTTGAAATCAGTCTCTAACGGAGGGATCCCAGATTGGCTTGCCGTGTAACTCATACATGGTGATATGCTGCGTTCCATTTACCTCAGAACTGAGAAGTGGGAACTGGGGGGGGGACGTCACACCCGACCACACTGCGTTCCAGTTCACTGGTCAGAAAATAAGATAGCAGCCTAGCAAAACAACGTGTTGGCAAAGGCTATTGTTATTAGCCGTTGTTCGTACAGCTTCCTCCAACATCTAAATAAACCAATTCTACATGTATGACTGATTTAATGTAACAAAAAATAGTAAGAAGTGTAATTAAATGTAAGATCACAGGAGCTTCTACAACTGCTAACACTGGGAACGGCCATGTTTAAATCTGTACTCAGAGCTGAGAGGATTCTCCAACTTTCTGAGTGGGAAATCCGACTTCAGGGGGCCGTTCCAGTTGAAACTTCCTACTCAGAACAGGGAATTTCCGACTTCCAAGTTCAAATGGAACGCCGCATTAGTCAGGCTAGTGTGCCAAGCTAGGATTGCTGGATTGTAAATCTCCTGGATAGAATATAAACACCTGGAATACTTCCATTTTCACCTATTCATCTGGCAGTTACACACTCCCCTTCCCAAGAAACTGTTGACAACAAGCTATCCAGTCATCTAGTGGAATTTTAAGAGTTAAACACCCAAAACTATGTTGGTTTGTCTATGCTGCAATCAGTATGTGACTGATTTATCAAGACACAAACTGACAAGTGTTTGTTATTGTAGCTTTTCTATCTGAGGGGGTGCCAGAAATTGGTATTGATTGATGCCAGTTTACTTTTCCTACTAAAAAAATCCTAAATTTTAACTTCTGTGTTCAAATATGTAACATGGAAACTAATCCCTGTGGAGCAGCCTTGGAAAACCAGACTCGTCCATTTTGGCTGTTGAAAAGATTCCCTTCTCAGTGACACAAGGACCAACTTGCCTTTCTTTGTTGTTTTATCTGCTCATCAACTTCAGCACTAATTAGATCAATCTACCAGAAAAAATTCTCTTTGATTTGGCTGTTTCTCCTTCAGGATGACGTTTGAACAGTGCTGTTGTTTAATTCCCAAACACTCAATTGAGGGTCACAGTTTCAGCACTTAAGGTGCCTTTTCTGTTTATTTTTACCCCTGGCTTCATGTTCACACATTGTGCACCCCCCCTCGCAGCCACACACTGAGGCGAGCCAAGGCTAGACTGCTTCGCCTGTGACTGACAGCAATAACAATACATCATGAAACCAGGGTGCAGAGCCCATGTTTTCTGCCCCGGCAACGTCTAAAAGCCTCCTTGCCAAGTAGAAAAAGATTTAGCTTTTATTCCTGTACGAGCCTTCCTCCCGTCTTCCCTCTATTACCTTTTCCTTTCCTTCTCCTCTAGAAGCTGATTTCATCTGACATGACAGAGTTGTGGAAGCCATGGGCGGAGGTGTAACAAATGCTCTGTCACAACACTGAACATGGCAGGAAGCGAACGCCTCAACAGCTCTCAGAAGCAACTTGGGAAACCGGTGAAGATGCTCTGCTTTGCCACCGCCTGTTTGACTTCAGCCTTTATCTTTCATTTCAACAACAGTAACAAACTGCTGTGAGCCTCCTCTGCTCAGCTAGCCTACTTTTAACACCAGCAAGGGAGCAGGAGCTGGTGGTGAGGAGAGGCACGGCAATGGATGCTAAGAGGGAAAGTTATTGGTCCAAATGATGCCTACAGAAAGTAAAAGTAGTTCACTGCTTTTTTAGTCTGAACAGATCATTTGTCTGTGTAACATAAAACTCCAAACACCATCCTTAAACAGGACATAGGAGCTTTTTAAAATCTAGTGTTAATAGTAGGGATGTTCAATACTGGCTTTTTTTTTTCTTTTTACAGGTATCAGATATTGTCCAACTCTTGATTTCCGATATCCAATATAAACCGATACCGATCTATGCTGACAATTGTGAGGTTGTATCTCTCATATTTTGAGAAATACAATAATATTCTGCTCCGAGAGCAAAGATCCTAAAATAGCCTCAACTCAGACAGAGGAGTTCATTTTGGACATCTGGCTGCCAGATATCAGATACTAGCAGGTATTAGCCAACATGTGGCTAATTCTAATGTTTCTGACAACTTGGTAACTTTACCAACAACTTAAAACCAGACATATTATAAACAGCTTCAGAGCAAGTCAGTCTGTAGTAGCAGCAGCTGCACCGTAGTCTGAAAGGAATGCTGGGATATGAAGTTCTTCCACAATAACAGGGACTTTTCTACATGCTGGACTGGTGCTAATGGAACAAGGTCTCATGTGATTTTGTAACGGAACAACCAAATTTTGCAAGACTTTGTTTGTAAAAAATTATCAGTCTGAAAACCCAACACCAATATCTTAATGCTGATATCGGCCAATTATAATGGTAGCCCGACAATATCAGACAGACCTGGTTAATACCATTCAGACTGACATTTTCTTTCATTTTTAGGGCTGGGCAATTTGAACAAAATTCATATCTCAATATTTTTTTTTTGTTTTTTACCTGAATCATGATTAACCATTAGGGCTGGTGTGACCTCGAATCAAAATCATGATTAATTGCACATGTTGCCTCGATTACGATTAATTGGCAATTATTTGAGTATTGTTTTTTTTTTAAATCCTCATAGCTTACTGCTTACATAGCTTACAGTATTTGGTGCAAATATTTTCATTGTAAAATAGCAGCAGATAAGCCTTTTTTTTTTTTACCTTTTCCATTTCCAATAGTACAGATATTAGTATTTTTGTGGTGTCACAGTGAAAACACGGCACAAGATTTTGGTCCAAGATGGCCCCAAAAGGCGCCCTTCAGACAAAAAACTGAAAAAAACATAAGAAAAGTTCTATACCTTTAACATCTCAAAAGACTGAATCTGACTGAAACCAAAAACAAGAAGACCAAATGAATAAATTAAAAAAAAAAAAAAACTCCTCTCAGCCATAGCCCTCAGTCTGTCACGGGGGGAAAACAATTGAAACAGACTGAGGGCTGAAAATCTAGGTTAATAATATTAGCATGCGGTGAGCCCATCCATCCATTTCCCTACACCTGGAGCAACTTGCTTTATGGCTTGATGACTTCGCTATCAGCTGATCAAAGTGTTCTGCAAACATGACTCTGCAACATGGATAGAGACCGTTAAATTTGCGACAGTTGTGTGGCCTGGAAGAAGTGCCCCTAGTGGCAGAGTGGCCAAAGGTTGCACGCTATTCCTTTAAAACAAATGTGACCTGTTGATCTTAGTTGCATTCAGACGGAACATTTTATCATTTACAGTAGTTTATTAAATGATTTTCAAACAAGTTCTAAATTGAATATCAGTTCATGTGTTTTCCTGAAAGATCTATTCATTTACATTCATGCTGCCTTATTTCAGAGAGTGCGAGAATGTAAAATCCACCTACAGATATTCTATTTTCATACCATTGACTCTTGTATACTGCTGAAGAAAATAAAAAATGATTAATTAGATCAATGTTCCATCAATGCATTAAATAAAATGAACTTAATGCAAATATAATTCACTGAGGATGAAATGAGAGCAAATCTTGTAGCTTAAATAAAACCAACTCTCTGCTGAACTACTAACATCTGTGACAGAAACAGAAACTTTATACACACCTAAAATAAAAAAGAAAAAAAAATCAGTGTAGAAAGTTAAGTCATTTACCCTGAAAAACAATGAAAATGATAGAATAATGCCTAAAAAGGGCAATATTTGCCTTGATTTCACTCTTCTTCTTGTTCTTTTGGTTGTTTTCAGTACTGAGCATGTGGCTTTACATCTTCATTTGATGCTGCACGGCTACCTGAAACGTCTTCTGACTTTTAAGAATATCAGCTTGGCATATGACTAGCATCTTTTATTATTAGTAGTAGTAGTAGTATTTTTCATTCATCCCTGTAGACCACTGTCTTCCAGCTTCCTGGACAATAAAACCTGGAATTATAGAACTTTTTTTTTTCTGTCTTTTAGTACTTTCTGACAAATAACCGTAAAATTACAATTTACAAAACTTTTGGGTTGTAATATTCTTCTAATCTGTAAAACCGTGTTCGCACAAGAGGCTACTTGCAGTGCCACAAGATGAAAGCAGTCTTGTTGTACCGGCTGTGCACGGTGAGAGCCGGTGCCTGCCTGCAGTTCCTGACTGAAACCCTGGGAGAAAGCCTGTTGGCAGAAACACAAAACAGTCTTGCCAAAACTGCTCGCAGTTTTAACTTCTTAATGGGAGTGCGGCAGCCAATCTACCTGAATTAATAAACCTGTAAATATCAAGGAGCTCAAAGAAACAAGCAGCACGTGAAAATGTAATGTAATTATATAGTCAATATCTATCTTGCGGGGAGATCCAGTGGTAGGCTACTGTCAACAAAGCTGTAAATTAAGAGTTCAGCCTCCTTTTTCCTGAAGAGGACGACACAAAAATCCAACCTGGTGAAAACTGTACCAAGTGTGTTTCACATGAAACCGTTGAAGCAGAAAAAGTAAAATTGTAAACCATTAAAAAGGCTGAAACACAGCAAACTGAGTAGCTGTTGCACTTCATCATTTTAAGCAGGGATGTCCGAAATTAAAGGCCTACTGATATTCTCGGCTGATATCAGCATTAACATGTGATATTGGAAAATATTGGTATAGTTTTTTTCAGGCCGATATGTTTAATAATGAAATTTTGCGAGACTTTGTTGTTCCTTTCCGAAATCTCACGAGATCTTGTTCTATTAGCACCAGTCCAGCATGTAGAAAAGTCCCTGTTGTTGTGGAAGAACTTCATATCCCAGCATTGCTTTCAGAGTCATGTGACTACAGTGCAGCTGCTGCTGCTACAGACTGACTTGCTTTGAAGCTGCTTAATATCTGGTTGTCTCTTCAGGCCAAAATGCGTTGGCATGTTTTTAACCACATTAGCCATGTATTAATAAAGGCTTTTTAATAACTTTCCTCCCGAGTGCCTCAGACCTCCTTTTCAATTCCTCACTTGGATCCCTCACTGAAGAGCACCAGAGGAAAATCTTTTCAGTCCCTAGAAGCACTCCATGCCCAGCTTTTTTGATTTTAAGTTACCAAGTTGTCAGAAACATTATAATAGGCCACATGTTGGCTAATATCTGCTAGTATCTGATATCTGGCAGCCAGATGTCCAAAGTGATTCCTCTGGCTGAGATAAGGATATTTTAGGATCTTTGCTTTTGGAGCAGAATATCATTGTATTTCTCAAAATATGGGAGATGCAACCTCATAGTTGTCAGCATATATTGGCATCAGGTAGATATCGGAAATTAAGAGTTGGACAATATCGGATATTGGTTAAAAAGACAATATCGAACATTCCTAGTTTTAAACAAGGGAAGACCTGGTAAGGTTTTCAAAATGATGCTGCTAAGGTAGGGATTTTTTTCTGGATCTGCGTTACAGTTTTTAGCACACTGGTGGTCATGTTTGGGCAGGGCAAAAATATTTATCAGGATATAAATGAGAAAATTCACGATCATGATACAAAATGATAAAAAAAAAATACTTAAACTGCACAAATTTATTGGTGCAAATGAAAAAAAATTACATTTCATCTCACTTTAACAAATAGCTGTTTTTGATGAGCAATAAAGCTTGAAAGGGATATTGTGTAAGTTCTCCTGTTATCTCATTGCAAAAATTGATTATTTCGTTCAAAGTATTTTCCCATTAATCAGTAATCACCATCAACAGACTGAAGTGCTCCTCTAAGCTCTGAATTTGCTGTTCGTATCATTCATATCTATATCGAACGGGTCGGCTCGGTGATGGCTGCCATGTCGTGTCGCCATGTTTTTACGTTCAGTGGAAGCGTGACAGCAGGAAAACACAGAAACTCACCAGAGTTGTCAGCTTAGTTCGGGGTAATGCCTTTGAAAAGTCACCGCGGTGCAGTGAGGAGGAACCAGCGTTACACTGATCCTGGGTTCACGTGCAGTCGGGCAGACGGCCGTCAGTAACAAACAAGATGTCATTTCAATCACAGAAGCCGAGAGGAAGACAGTAAAACATGGCTCAGGAAAAACAAAACGACATTGCCATGACAACATATCAGATGTGGACTGAAGTCACTGTAACTGACAGACCACGTCTTCACATAGAGGCTGTTTATGCCTTGACAAGCAGCGGCTGTCGTCCGTCTGCCCGGTTTCACGCGAACGCAGCATAAAAAGTACGAGGGAGCTGCTTGCGAAATACAATTGTTACACAATGTCCCTTTAACTTTGTATAAAATCAACATTGCATATAGTGCAAATTCCTTGCTGACAGTTAGTTTAATGCAAACGCATTTCAAATGGAAATGGGCCGACGTTTACCTAGCATAACCATGTATAGCAGTGCTGGAAGATCCTTGGCCTTCGTCCTGCAGCGGTTCCATCTTTCCTTGTTCTAACACACCTGATTAAAGATAATGAGTCACTCAGCAGAATGTGATTATATTCATAAGAGCAGAGCTTTTTTCGCACGGGAAGTACAGAGTGATTGGTCGGACATTTGAGGTGGATGTGGTTAATGCAGAGAAGCTTGAACGTAAAACTGTAAAGACAGGATTTACGGCTCTTTAAAGGAAGTTGGCCTGTGATGAGCCAATCCTTTTAAAAAACAATTTAAAAGACTGGCTCATTATTTTTTATTTTAGAATTCAGTCAACTAATTTTTATCAATTAAATAATCACTGGTAGCGATTTAAAACTCTCATGCAAACCCAGCTAATGAGAGAATGTTGTTTGGCATTTTCATGAAAAAATGTCTTTATAGGAGTATAATTGAATACATTCAACAATCTGATTTCCCCCAAACTGTGATTGGCTATCTACCAGATAATTAGAAAAAAGTTTATTTTGAAAGAAAGTAAAGGAGTTCCTCCTGTTGGTTTGCAGTTTTCTGAGCTCAGAGAGATGACCTGATTGGATTTCAAAGCCTCGGCTCCTCGACAAGGGACGGTCTGGTGTTCAGCTGGATCATAAAAAGGTTGTGTGCTTGAGTTTAGGAGGAGTTCTGATGTGATCTCAAGAAAAACAAAATAGACAAAAAATAAAATAAAAAAGGAGAGGAAGCTGAGGGGCATGTCAGTATTGCTGATGCATCTCTGCTCTGTTAAAAAAAAAGAAAAACCTGTTAGAATCAAAATAATTAAATTTGATTCCAGAGAAAAAATGATTGATAGATGGAGTGAGATCTGGAGGAAAAAGCCTGGTGTTTTTAACTTCATCATCGCAGCGGGATCTCCACCAGGAGAGGAGGAAGGATGAGATCAGCAGCTGGGCTGCTTTTCAATAATTCAGACAGGTCTGTTCCTCACCCCTGCGTGTTTCACAAAAAAAATAACCAACTCACTTCCAAAATCCAGCTTTGGCTCATGCAGCACCATCAGGAGACGCCATGACACTGTGGAGCCTGTTAGCTTGCATTAGCACCACGACATCACAGGTCACGGATGCAGGAATGAGTTCAGGGGGGATAATCGGAGAGGTGAGCGACTTTGGATTGACACACCTCTGCCCTCCAGCTCTGTCAGCCTATTTAGAATTATGGCTTGTTGGTTACAGAACATTAGCTGATTACTTCACAAGCTCCACTTAAGCTGTGTTTTATGGCCTGCAATAAGCCTAAATCATCGCCATAATGCTACTCTAATTTTACATACTGATTGTTTCTGCTTTTCTCCATGCAGCTGAGGTCTGCAGGCATGTTGATGTGACACAATGCAGCTAGCCTGACAACTCAAATACCAAACAGCTGTTTTATTTTTTATTGTTAAAATGGGGAATGGCAAAATGAAAAATCAAAAACTAATGTAAATTTTAAAAATAGACACTACGTGCTTCTCATATAATAACAGTTTTTGCTGTCTTTACTCATAATCTTGTCAACAACTAACTTGGTTGTGTTTCTAAATAAGATAGAGAGCTTTGTTTCTGTAATGAACCAGATTAATTCACATGCAACAGCAGGGAGTTTATACCATGTACAGTGCACAACAAAGGAGATTACGAACCACTAGTGTCTAGCAGACAAATCCTAACTGAAAAAAAACAGTCAACACTTGCATAATTGTTGCTGCCAACATCAAACCAAACTGTCAGTTTTTCAGCAACACAACTGGCTGCCTGGTTTTATTCCCTGCGGGTGTATTTTCCCTTTCCAGACACGAAAAACAACAAAATACAAAGACCACTGTGAGAATATCCACTCACTAATTTGAAAAGCAAACTAAACAGAGAACACAACGGACTTGATGACAGCTGTCAGTGTGACAAGAGGCATTATCAGGTGGGATTGCAATTGTTATGCTGGAGGCAGCCAGGCGGTGTCCAGAAGGGATTTGAGGGTGGTGGTGGTGGGGGGAGGGGGGAGGGGGAGGGGGTGGGTGTGTTTGGTGGATGTCACTCAACCAATATATCATGCTTCTACCAGGCCTTTATGCTTTCACTGCTAAATATTCAAATTGTTAAAAACTTATAACAAGTAAGCAATGAAAACGCCAAAAGCAATTATATGAGAAGAGTAAACAATGGAAGGTGGCAGCGTGTTTCGTTCTCTGATGTAGAGGAACTGCTTCAGGGAATAAACACGGTGGTTAAAGAAGAAAATTGGGTTTGCCATTTTTGACAAATGCTTTAAGTTTGTCATGTTAAAGAGCACAAGGATGAGAGCAGGGATGTTCCTGCTGAAGCAATCCCATCTTTTACCATCAGCAGCCCTACAACAACAGGAGGTTAAATTAGGGCACATTCACATCAGCCTTTTTGATTCGAGTCAGGGCTTTGGAAAGTCTGCTTCATTTGGGGTATTGTGAGTGCACAAACGGACTCTGATTCGGACCAAACAAGAGGACTCGTTCCACCTACACACCAAAGACTGTAAAAAAATGGACACAGTATCTGGTTACAACTGAAGAGCTGAAAGTGAAGCCAGTTGGGCGTTTCCCACCGCCGCCATCTTGCCGTGTTGTGTGTGTCATCACTCCCGGAAAAAATACTAAAATGGACCAAGTGTATCGATCTGTGGCTTGCAACCAAGGGGTGTGTCCAATTGTGGGCATGTCACATAGTGGGTGGGTCTTGTTAGTTTTAGGGGAAGGGTCAGAGGTAGGGTTAGATTTTACCATGCTCTTATAGGTCTGGTGGGCGTGTCGGCGAGTGACGTCACTCGACGACACGCCCACTTTATGACATGCCTCTGTCTTGCGAGCCACAGATGGACCCTACTCAGATGGACAGCCAAGCTAATGCTAACCAAGCTAATCCGAAGTGAACAAGAACAGAAGAAGATAGGGGGTCTAAAGGTAATAAACGCTCAAACTTGCTGTTAACCACTTAAAAACCAACATTGTGCAACTCTGCTACAGGCTGAGGCCTTCCGGGGAACAAGCAGGATGCTAACTATTAGCCTTCACAGCTAAAAACAGCACCAATCAAAATGACAAGCCCCTAATCATGTCTACTTTTAAGATTAAATAGCATCTACATGGATGAGTCAAAGAAATTCACCCCCCCTCACGGTTGACATGAAGTGAGGGGGGCCAAGTTAAACCTAAAATTTAACTTGGCCCCCCTCACTTCATGTCAACTGTGAGGGGGTTCAGGTTAAATTTTAGGTTTAACTTGGCAAATTAAACCTAAAATTATTTTTTGAACCAGGCTGTAAACATGTTTATTTCTGCTGTGAAGTTGACCTTTTAAACATAGGAGTCTATTGAGATTTGCTCTGTTTTGGAGCCCCAACAGATGAAGAAAGAACTACCTTTTTTTAACTCTATTTCCAGGCTTCACTTTTCTCCAGCAGAGTTTGCCCCTTGCTACAAACGCAGGTCTTGGTGCAATTGAAGCTAACCAAATGCAGGAAGTGGACTACAACTACCACTCTGCATTTGGTTCCACATGGTGTTGTGGGTTAATATTATGGTTTATATTCTAAAGTTTGGCACTGTTGGTAAATGCTACCAAATCAAACACGTGTGTAGGACTTCTTTACAAATGTGGTCAAACGTGGAGTGACAACGATGTGAAAGTTTCAACTCAAATAATGCAATGTTTTTGATGTAATGCAGTTTTTAAATAATTAGCTGTGAAATGGAGGATCTGGAATATGTTCGTACAGTAAACCAGTGCCGCACTTAGTTAAATAAAAAAAACAAAAAACTATGTCAACATTGGGCCTATATAACAAACATGACATGCTTAGAAGAAGTGGCAGCTCAGGTAACGAGACTCTGGCTCGTTTGGCTGAAGTACAGCGTGAACACGATCTCGGACCGGGAGATCACCCCCACCCACGATCTGCGCTGAGTCCCCAATTGGACCGAGTCCAGTGTGAATGCACCCTTCATCAGCAGATTTTTCCTACAGGGTGAAAAATGAGGTGAAACCTGGACATCATAAGGGAGTAAATTACAAGTTTGAAATCAAAGGAGCATACTTTAACCCGAAAGGAACTTAAATCACAATACGATTAGGATAAAATATATCCATTTAGTTTATAAACAATATGCTATGATGCTTGATTCGATTCAGAATCCAGTGTAGGACATGCTGACTTAAAGCCCCACTACTGAACGTTTGCAGATATTCTCACTTTGGCACCCTCTGGTGGCTAATTCAGCATCCATCTGTCATCTGTTTTTTTCTCTGAGATCTCTCCAGCCAGTAAGTCAGTTTGATGTTGACTACTGCTCTTCATTCGCTCCGTCCCTCTCTCTTTCTTTTCCTGGCTTCCTCTGATAATATCCTCTTGTGCATCTTTGCTGAATCAGCCACGGAACACGTATAGAACTGCCACTGTGTTGATATCCAGTTGCTAGCTAGTAATATGGTGCTGTAAAGTTAAACACCAGGATAAAAAAAGTAAAATAGGTTGTGAAGTCTGATTTGTCCGCCCTGGGATGCTGAGGGGAGCAAAAATGTGCACAACATGTAAACATCAGGGTGGCATCAAAACGAGTCAGAGGAGTTTTTAAACTGGCCAGTTATGTAGTGCTACTTTAGCACCATCAAGCTTCTTGTTTGCCATGGTGACTCCTTCCACAAAAAGACCATCAGTAGTGAACTTCACCACATGTTTTTTTTTTTTTTTGGTTGTACTTGTATGATCACCGAGGGGAAATTAGGGCTCTGCATTTTACCCATCTCTGTACTGTGAGTATCAGAGAGCATCGAACCCGGGTCCTCCACGCCCAAGCCCACGACGCTACCACTGGGCTATCCACTCCCCATGTTCAAGAATTATGTAACAATAATGAAGCATGTGGCAAATATGAAGTTGGTTGAGCTGGTTTAGAGGATGTCAAACTAACACAAACATGCAAAATGGAGCTAACACTTCCAACAGTACACCATAGCAGCAGGTATTGTAGCAGATGTGAAGAACAAAACTAAATTAAAGTCCGCATCCAGGCAGCAGACGTGGTGCTTTGTTATATTGGGGTTGGCAGTGCATTTCATACAATCTTGAGTCATGTCTGCATGTATTACCTTCAGGTTTTATACAGCCCTCAGCAAGTTAGGGAAGCAATCAGCCAGTAAAAAATGAGGAATAAATAATTTAGAGTTTGAAAGATGAGGAGCACATGTCCACTTCCCCAAAACCCAGCGGAAATTACATACTTGAATACACAAGAGGAAGTAAAGTCCATAAACTGGACAAGGTTAAAAAAAAAAAAAAACTTTAACAACAGTGCGATCCTTTGATCTGGTGTTGCAAAGACAACACCACAGAAGATGGTGTTAAATAGCATACATCCTAACTTTTAGAGAAGTGGTGAAGTTTTCTAAAATACAATTCAAAGAAACAACTGCTCCCACAGTGTCACAGGACAGCTGCCCCGTACCATCACAACTTTCTCTGATAGTCTGGATGCCATCACTCGTCTTTGACACAGAGAAAAGACTTTGCAGCTGAGACATGGACTCATATGCCCACAGAGCACGTCCACTGTCTTTTTGTCCATCTGAAATGAGCTGGTGTCCAGAGAACCCTGCACATAATTAAGGACATCTTTGTTTGGTAAATTTTTTCTTTGTTGTACCAATGCTTCATGACCCCCTTTAGACTTGCTCTGACAAGTGGTGATAGTGTGAACTTTGTCTTCAATATCGTTTGTATTCAGGCAAATGTTCCACTTTTTTACCTCATAGCTATATCAGCTAGCCTCCATGTCATAAGAGCAGAAATGTTGTGGCAGGCCTTTTTGGCTAAACGCGCAAAAGTGAACGTAAAGATGAAAGTAAGATGTACTACTGTTTAGGCTCTAAAAATATAGTAAATTATGTCGTTTCGAGTAAATTCTGGACGCTACCTACTCAGGACACTTGGATTTCATTGGACGAGCAGTATGGAGGAATATTGACAAGTTTTTGTGGACTTTTATGGACCTTTTTGGCTCCGACACCGGCAAACTCCATTATATGAAAGTAGGGGGAAAACGACAAGCCTTCCTGATCGCCGGCTGCATTTGAGATATTAAAAAAGTGCTCCAGTGTGTTGCTCACCATAAGGGTAAGTGGAAATTAAAGTAAATCATTCTGTGGGTGTACTATTCCTTTAACCAGCTTCACATGCATACCCTCCTCCCATTCAAGAAATCAGACGCATCCATCCATGTGCTCGTTCACCAATAATTGTGAAAAATATGTCCCTCTCTACCAAATGGACTTATCAAATCACATTTCAATTTAAATACATCTGAGGGTTTAGTGTTGGAAATCCGGTAATCTACCGGAATGACACCATGAGCTTACTGACCTTTTCGCTTAGCAAAAGAACCAAATTATCGCTATGGGATGGATTTATCTCAGTTATGCACCCTTGAGTCAAGCTAAAAAGGCGGCCAGACAAGGGTAAGCGCTGGTGAGGCAAAAGCCTGCGAGCGCCATCGGCCATATGCCAGCCTCCACCTACACTTCTCAGCGGGCACTGCCCTATTGTTGCAGACCTGTTTGCTGACTGCTGCCAACAGTTCACTGGCAGAAATCCTCTGCAAGGAATGCATCCAGTCAGCACAACAGTCTAACACGTTTACTTCAGGAGCCAGTCTCTCTTTATTTCATGACACCACTAACTGATTTGAAGTTGGAGATTAAATAGTGTTGCTTTCATAAAGTGTGATGGTTTGAAGTGCTTCATATTAAAGTACAATACAATTAGACCTTCTGGTTTCATGCAATATTTCAAATGTAAAACTATGTTTGTTTGTTTTTTCATTTAATATCAAACATTTAATCTATTTCCCTTTTTGTCTCTAATAGTTTTAAGACTTTTGTCACTGATCAAAGATGTTTTTCTTGTAAGCATGAGAAACATGTGAAGTCCATGTGGCTAAAATGGTCCCATTAGAAATAAAGCAGTTGTCTAACTTCCAGTAAAGATGATTCAGGGGTGGAATCCAGTAGGCTGGCACAGCGAGTGGCTTACCCTGTGTTCTTATCTCTTGGCAGAGCAAAGCTGAGTTGCTTGGTGCCACATGGCACCCGGATACACAGCGACACACAGTAACACACACACCAACATGCACACAGATACGTTGGCTTTGTGATCTATTCCCCAAAGCACTTGCACAGGTTCAAAAGAGTCACTTGCAATGAATCAGGGGCCTGAGGCCAGGTTCTGCTCGGTTATATCATTAACATGAGGATGAAAGCTGGAAATGGAAATTTATTTACTTTATTTTATTTTTTTGTGGCTGTTCGAAATTCTATTTCATCTCAAAATAGCATTTTAAACAAAACAGATCTTGTAAAGGATTAAACTGCTCTGCAGAGGTGCAATGCAGAAAATTGATCATGCAGAATATTTAACAAGAAAAGATCATTCTTTTTCCTTTTATTCCATGTGAAACATTAATGCGTAGAGCATGAATTAACTGAAATGTTCCTCCTCTATATTAGCAGCTAATTGAATTTCATTATTAATTCTACTTACAAGCAGATTAAAAATAAAATAGTTTAGTCTTTAAGTGGATTAGTGTGCATACAAAACTGTACAACATATATTTCAAAAGCTCCGTAAGGCAACAGAAAAGTATTTTAGTGCAAATTCATCACTCACGATGTAAACACAATGTCCTAAGATTAATTAATGCATTAAATTTAATGCTATTTTTTTTTTTTAAACTTACTTACATCAAGTTTTCTGTACTTACTTGTCCAGTCAAGTATTGTTTTCTTGTCTTTTTTTGGGTGTGTACAACACCTGTACACACCTGTTCCTGGTAGATGGGCTTATTTATATATTCCCATTGTGCAGGGTTTCCCCAACCCTGGTCCTTAGGGACCCCTGCCCTGCATGTTTCCAGGGCTGTGTCCGAATGTCCCCCTATTCCCTACATAGGGCCCTATATAGGGATCACGCCATTTTGTAGGGGTGTCCGAATGTCCACCCTATTCCCTACATAGGGCCCTTATAGGGATCACGCCATTTTGTAGGGGTGTCCGAATGTCCAGAAAGAAAAAAGTAGTGCACTCAAAGTTACCCACAATGCTCTTGAAAACTAGTGAGCTTCGATGGTCCCTAGACGGGACAATATAGACCACAATGCATTGCGGTCAGAAGAGCTGAATGGCGTGAGGTGTTGAACATATCGAGCAGCAGAAAAAAAGGAGAGAAAAAACAACAGAAAAGCGATTAAACACAATGGCCCTCATTTATCAAACGATCGTTGAAATGGTCGCACATCTGATCGTAAAAATGGTCGTACGATTGTACCCACGTGTGATTTATTAAAACGTTCGTATCGGTCCAATCTCGTCGTACGAACAAAAGAGTCTTGATAAATTCCACTGCTGAAATCCATCGTCATTTAAATGTCACGCCCACGGTTTCGCCCTTAAACATGCATAATGATGAGGCTTCCCCCAGCGAGGTTGAACCGTGGAGAGGAGAGATTCTGCCAGAGAAGAAACTTTTGGAGGGGATCAAGACAGAATTCCTCATTTGTGAGGTGGGAAAGATTAAAGATGTGCTGTTTGGCAGCTTAAAAACCGAAGTCAGAGACGTGAACAAAAACGCTGCACGGAAGAGCCCAGTCAGCCACACCGGTGTGAACGACCGGCTGAGATATTAATAAAAGTCTCAATCAAGGCCTGGTTTATATGGTTTATTTGTTTTATTAGTTATGAAATTTAATATAATAGCCCACATCCGATGGCAACGTCACAAAAAGTGGTCCAATATGAAACTTACCACCAAAGGATTTCACCGGCACCGTCCCCCCCCCCCCCTCCCCCTCCCGTCAGCAGTGCAACCGCTGCACTCTAACAGGTGACAGGTGGAGCCTGGCCCAGACAGGGACAGAAAAAAGATAACTTGCATTTGCAAAGCTAACAGACGGTCTACTGACTGAGCACTTATACAACTTTAAAGTATTGATTAGTTATTAGAAATGACGGGGATCAGCTCCGGTCTCCTCCATAGCCCAGTGGGGGCTGCAGGGCGGCTCCCGCCGCATCTTCTCCGACTGCGTATCAAAACTCTCCAGCGGTTCGAGCAATGCGCAGCACTGCTCAGGACAGGAGTGTTGTAGATTTTCTCTGAGTCTAAAGCAGCGTTTCATCCCGCCGGGTCCGAGTCGGACCGTCCGACACCCACCTGCCTTCCTGCAGCCCCGAAGCAGCGCTCCACCTGTGCACCTGCGCGTGTGCGTACTGATGCCTACCTCCGCTTCTATGTGGCAGTTTTACCGGTGGGATGAGGAGATGCACGAAGAGTGAAAAGCACTTGTCTCCTAGAACTATATGTTAATGATTTTAATAATTTGTTGAGATAAATGGAGGAATTAAATTCAGTCACAGCTATTTTTGTCATTTTGGGAATACATTCTACATTCCCTTTTTCCCTTTCTTTACAAATGGGTTCATTCTTAGTGTTGGATATGTGAATACTTATGTTTAAATGAAAGTTTGCGGTTTGGTTAATAAATATTTTCATGTTCTGCTGCGCTGCGCTGTTAACCCTCACTGACTCAAACTTGCGTACACGAACTCAGAGCTGTCGTGAGATTTGATCGTATCCTAAGATCACGTTCAAATTGATAAATGCCGAGTCTTGCGTGGAAATGGTCGTACGCACAGTTTTTCGTCGTACGATCGTTTGATAAATAAGGGCCAATATAAGTAAATAAAATACCTTCATTTAAAATTACAGATTTGATTTAAGATTAAATCTTTTCGCGAGTTGTGGAATGCCGCCGTGGTTGCCACGGTGACACCTGGTAATCACGTGATTTGCGGCGAGGAAAAAGTAGTCAGCTTCGTGTCCGAATTACAGGAAGAATGAGGGCACTAGATAGTCTGCTATGTAGTGCAGCCCTATGTAGTGAATGAGGGGTTAGGGAGTAGGGAGGACATTCGGACACAGCCCAGGTTTCCAATTCCACCACACCTGATTCAGATCAACTCAACTGCTCATCAACTTTGCAAGCTGCTAACGAGCCTTTCATCTGAGTCAGGTGTGTTGAAGTAGGAATATCTGGAAAACCAGCAGGGGTGGGATCCCTGAGGACCAGGGTTGGGAAACCCTGCCATTGTGCTTTTTGGCACCCTCCCTTAAGCCAGCATGATTTTGACAAAAAAAACCCTGATTGCGATTTTTCTGACAAATATTGCGATTGCAATTTGATTTGTTATTTTTACATTTGATAGTTTTAAATGCATAAAACTAAAATTATGAATGAAAGAAGTCGTTACTTTTACAACAATAATCTACTTTAAAAACTATTGTGTCCAGCATCCTCTTCTGGCTTCTATCTGCTGTTGAACCTGAGAAATCTCTAATAAAAACTACAGTTGTAGAGGTTGTTCGATGTTTTGTTACCAGCTGCTTCCCTCCCGTTACCGAAGAAGTATCTTCAGCCATTTTTATGTAGATAATCAGTCACTGAAAACATTTCGCTCTCAGCGCAACGTCAGGTACATGTGCAGTGTTTGTTGTTAGCTGCTCACTGCAGCCGGTGCAGTGCATACAAGCTCGTTTTCCATCACCATTTCTGATTGGCCAGCAAGCCAGGAACGCGGGGCTCGACCATTTTGATTGGTGAATAGGTTTGTCACTCAAATGTCAGAGACAAAAAAAAAAACGAAAAACCTCAGGCTCATGAGGTTATCGCAGTAGTTAAAACTTCAATATCGCTGCGGTTAAGGTTAACCGTGCAGCCCTACCCTCTGTTCTGCACCATGAGTTAAATGTCTAATAATGGACTATATGCACAACTCCACTACTATTTGCTCCTGTGTTTCTTGTCCATCATCACTTGACAAATTGATTAATCCAGGTGTGTTTGACCTCAGTAACCATGACGACAGTGGCCAGACACACCTGGATCAATCAGTTTGTCCAGTAATGAAAGACTTAAAACAAAGGAGCTGACTTAAGTTGAGGAAGTAGTGGAGTTGAGCCTAATACAACTCGTGCAGAGCCATGTTGCAGAGGTCTTAACCTTGCTGATATTATGTGCACATTCCAGCATATCTGGGGTGTGAGCTTGTGTTAAATACAAAGTGCAGCTGTTGCCTTATGACCTTGAGCGTTGTGTATTGTAGAATATGCATTGACAAAAGTATAATTACATTTAGGGATATCCGATATTATCAACCTACCAATATTCTCGGCTGATATCAGCATTAAAATGTGATATTGGAAAATATCGGTATCAGGTTTTATGAACCAATATTTTTTACAAAAGAAATCCCACAAGATCTTGTTCTGTTACAAAATCTTGCAAGATTTTGTGTCTTTAGCACCTGTCCAGCATGTAGTATAGTTCCTGTTATTGTGGAAGAACTTCATTTCATTTCCCAGCATTCCTTTCAGAGTCATGTGACTACGGTGCAGCTGCTGCTGCTACAGACTGACTTGCTTTGAAGCTGCTTATAATATGTCTGGTTTTAAGTTGTTGGTTAAGTTACCAAGTTGTCAGAAACATTATAGTTAGCCACATGTTGGTCAATACCTGCTAGTATCTGATATCTGGCAGCCAGATGTCCAAAATGAACTCCTCTGGCTGAGTTAAGGCTATTTTTGGGATCATGGCACAGAATATAGTTGTATTTCTCAACATATGACAAATGCAACCTCACAGTTGTCTGCATAGATTGGTATCAGTTGATATCGGATATCAAGAGTTGGACAATATCGGTAAAAAAAAGCCAACATCGTCCATCCCTAATTACAATAGTACTGATAGGTGATTATTGGGCCCCACCTTTGGCACCCTTACCTTTTATGTAGTGAATAACAACTTTCAAGCACCAACCACTTATTTTGGCAGAATATTTTAAGTTCTTGTGAACTTGGCAGCTTGGTAGGACTGGTGTTAAAGTGTTTAAGTTGTAACAGCTTTATCTGAATTTACCAAACTCAGATACATTAGGGGGTCATAACTTGGGGGGGGGGGGGGGGAGTAGACCTAACTCAAATTTTCAGAAACACTTCTATGTGCAGCTGCTCATTGTGGCCAGGACACTCTTGCAAGAGATTTTTAATCTCAATGTGTTTTCGTCCTGGTTAAATAAAGGTTAAATGAATAAATAAGAAAATTATGTCACAATAATCTCCACAATTGATTTTATTTACTTACTTTTCCCAAGTTTAATGGGTTTCCTAAATATTTTTAAGTAAATTTAACTTGTTAGAATTTACAGTGCAAGACATTTTTACATGCTGACATTCCCAAATTATCAAAACCTCAAATGTAATCCACTCCAACCATTTCATAAACTAAAGTTTTCTTCTGTGCAGCAAGGAGCAAGTGATCCACTGTTTCTCAGAGCATAGCACCTTGTTGTATTCAAGAAAGTCTCCAAGAAAATATGAATCTGGTTGGACAAGTTGCAGCTTCCATAAAGACCCTGCTATCTTGGATCATTTGGTGCAGTTTGTTTTTCCTTGCTTGGTAGCAACACAGCTGGAAAATGTTTGGATTTGTTTGCTACACTCCTGGATGACTCACAAATACATGAATAAAGCCCAGTGCGATGCTGGCTCTGAAGGGAGACAGAAGCTCTTGCTGAAGGTTGTTCTGATTCTCAAAAGGACACAAGACTGAACCTCGAGTGTCTTGTTTTGGTATGAGGCTATAAAGTTTTTTTCTTTGCTTTCTACTGATACAGTTGTTCACTTGGTAACCAAAAATTTCCATTCGCTGCAACTTCAGAGGCTCAGAAACATGAAATTACACCCAAAACTATCAGAGTTTGCATTTACCAGCCCCCTCAGGTCATGTTACACTGATGTAACCAGTTTGTCTAAAAGGAAATATAACAGTTCGGTGGCCATAAAGTCAAGTTAGGTTTAGTTTGGTTTGTTTTTACTGGCAAAAAAAACTGTCAGAAAATTGTTTGGATTTGTTCATTGCACTTCACTGATGACTGTTTTATGAACAAAGCTCAGTGCAACGCTGGCTTTGCAAAAAAACTGCAGCTAAATTCAAGGTTGTTCACCGTGATTTTACTGGCACAATGAATGCTGTAAATGGACTACTGCTCAACCTAGTGTAGTCTTAGGAAGGTGCTGGAAATGGAGAGCAACTTGTAAAGTGAGACTTGTAGAGATGCAGTGTGCGGAAATCTCCTCTTTTCACTATTGGCACAATGAATAAAACAGTATCTTAGGGTGCATTCCCACCAGGATAGTCTGGTGTCTGATTGGGAGGGGATTTCTGAAAAATTTTACACCTTTCTTTGCTTCGGTTTGTGTTCGAACTGCAGTAACCAAAGTGGACCAAACTGCTTGCTTAAACCACCATAACTTCAACTGCTCGCTCAGGGGTGACGCTTCCCAATACAACCACTGATCAATGATGGAAAAGCAGGAAGAAGAAGAAAACCAGACACTAGGGGTGTCCCCAAATAGTCGACGATTCGTTTCAGGACTGTGCTTCGACTGTGAGTCTCTAAGTCGAATATTCGCAACATGTGGTTACCAAGCAAAGATCATACCATCCTGCAGTAGGAGGAGGCTAAACGTTTGATTTTTACAGAACATTCATTTGTTCTTTTAGTAATTCATGTCATAGGACTGTTAGCAGCCGAATAAATCTGTTATTATAAGTGTGGCATAAAGCAAGATGCACCGGGCAGGCAGGTTTAAACCGCAGTCTGCCGGTGAGTCGCGCGCGCTGACCATTCAGCCAGAGACGTCTCCATGACCAAGTAGCAAGAGACATGATGAAGGACCCTCACCTGTCACATCATCATCATCATCGTTGCAGTTTCTTCCACTGATTTATAGCATCAGTCTGTGAAGGTGGAAACAGTCTGACAGACATGAACATCGCGTCTACTCCTGTGCGTAATGCGTAAAGCTCTAGATGGATGCGCTGGTGCTACTGGAGGATTATTCAGATTGCATCATGAAAGAACGCATTTTTAAGAACCATAATTTCCTGAATCATGAAGCCTGCGGCTGATGTCAGACTCCCTGAGCAGCGCTTTTATCTTTGTCCTGAACTGGACCGCCGTCTCGCTGCTTCAGCTGTTGAGCGCACATGTGGAGCCGTTCCCCGTGAACGGGAGAGACCAGGAGAAGATGCTAAACTATCCAGCAAGTTGTGGAATAATCATGGCTGTGATGTTCTGATCATCCCCCCCCACCTCCACCTCCATCCAGAGGAGATTCTCCTGTCGACTTTATTGTTAACGAAGCGAGGAGCGCACTTCCAGCTCATCGCCATTTTACTAACTTTTACTTTCCATTTACATGGATATAACTTTGTACTTCGTTATGAGCCTATTTTTGTTATTGTGTAATTTATTTATTCAGTGAAGGTTTTTCTTTTGGAATTCCGCTTAATATGTTTGACATTTGGACCGTGCGCCGCGCAAAACGGCTGTTACGCCGTTTTAATTCTCCTTTCCAGACTTTAAATTGTTAAGCAAAAAAAAGGAAACAAAAATATTAGGTTTATGCCTGCAGTGTTAACTGAAAGATAAAAATCTAATTAATGAACTGTTTTACACCAACATACCTTCAAATTTTCTTTTTTCTTAAATATTTTAATGGTTTTAAACAAGCAGACATGTTTTATAGCCTAATCAATGATATAGAAAAATGAAAGTTCACAGAGACTGTCCCGTTGTTATCTTATGCCAAGTGAAAAATTAAATTTATTTAATGAGGTGTTAGAGCTCTTTCTCTGGAGCAGGAAAAGATGCTAATGAGATTATCGATCAATAGGGGGAAAAAACAAAACATGATTCGACTATCGTCGACGAATGACATGATCTGACGAATCAGGTTCGACTATGAAAATTCTTAGTCGGGGACACCCCTACCAGACACTGTCATTACAATGGAAATCTTTCTGCTTTTTAATACTTCTCTATTTCTGTCTACACATTTTCCAATTGGTTTTTGTTGTTTTGACTACAGCTTCTTCGAACATACACTGTTTGCATTGTTTTTCCTCCTATCCAAACAAGAATCTACCCCACTTCCTGCTACTTCTTCTCCCTGATGCTTTATTGCAGTCGACAAAAATCATTTCATTGAGTGTCTATGTGCTGGATAGTCCGTTTGCAAGTGAACCGAGACGCCAGGCTTTCAAGCGGACCAGACTCCACTTCTTTGGTGCACACCAGAGTACCGTTGGTGTTCAGACTGCGCCTGGTCCTGTGTTTGCTGTTCATATGATTGTTCAATTTACAGCTGAAATGGTCTATGTGTTACCTCTACTACCACGCAGAAACACAGTTAATTCAAAATATTTACTCACTTCTACTCAGAGCTCTTTAGAGTTGCACGGTACCAACGGTGCCCCACGCTACCAGATCATAACGGTTCCTACTATACTAGAATTTATACACGACGGTACTACCGTGGATTGCTTATACCCGGTCCAGTTTCGCTAGTAGTGTCCGCCTCTACTCTCCTCCCGGCTTCTCTCCTGCATGCTTCTCCCTGTCAACAAACCCACATGGCAGCCACTGCAACCAAACCAAACAGCTGCTGAATGATTGGCTGTTTGCCGCATACTGGTGACGTTCATGGATATGATAGGCTGTTTACGCATGTTGGATCCGCCCGTCTGCAAACTGATGGCTGTTCGTATGTTTCTGCCTGCAAGAAGGAAGTCCATGAAGACGGCTCCGCTTCGATTAAAAAAAAAAAATCGGTGAAAAACTAAACAAAACAACAAGCAGTCTCACTGTGCACACGCAGCACAAACACGAAGCACACACTCGGCATGGCAGAAGCACCGGGCCCGAACAGCGAGTTTGCCGTGGCAGCAGCGGCGGGGGTGGCACCAGTGGCACCCCAAATCTTACTCAAAAAAACAAACTCCAAAAGTCACATTTGGAACTATTTTGGCTTAAAACAAGGCACAGACGGTAAAGTAGTAGACGATAACCGTCCACTGTCCAGGTGCTGCCACCAAACTATAGGAGCCAAAGGAGGGAACACATCCAACCTCAAAACACCCCAGACTTGTATGTCGAATACCAGGTTAGGCCCTGTTTGTTTGCTCATTGGCTAATATTAATAGCCTATATAATATTATAATTACATTATATGCCCCGTGTACAGGCTGAGGAATGAAGAGTTAAAGGGTGTCAAAGTGTAAGGCACCTAGAAAATGCATAAACATATTATTTCATTAGTTATTACAGTGAACCAGTTCCTGTTTATTGTACTTTGTCCTCTGTAGCTTACAGACCCTTTCCAAAAAAATATAGTATATTAGAATAAACACCTTTTCCATGATATTCAATTTTTTTGGAAAGGGTCTGTATATAGAATTGAGCTACAGTTCAATGAAGTAGCCTTTGATATGCCGTTGCACAAGTTCTATTTTACCTCAAAGAATACCTCAAAATTTGACTGGACATACAATCAGTGGATCTGTTTTTTGTTTAAGTATTTGATAAATGTTGTTCATAACCATATTTGTTTCAGTCTAATTCTTACTTCACCAGTGTTATGTTTATTATGCACCAAACAGCATTATAAGTAATTATATAACTTGTACAAACAAATTGCAGTTCATATAAAGAATAATAATTAAAAGGGTGCGGTATCGTGATACTACCCGGAACTGTGATACTTTGTCTGGTATAGTATCGTGGTTACTCATTTTGGTATCGTGACAGCTCTAGAGTTCTTTATACAGTTTGTCTAAAGAAAAATAATTGTTTTCAACGCTCCAAAAGGTGAAATTACAGATTAAATACCCCTAGCTCTGAGACATGGGTAAAATGACATCTTCTGTTTTATGAGATCTTCATTTGGTCATCTGGTTGCAAGAAAGTTAAATGTAATGTTAAATATTTTGTTAATAGTAGCAACACTGCTTTCATTTTTAATCAAATTTAAAAGTCTTCAGTCAGACAGGAATGGAGGACGTGGTTCCAACCGCAACTGCAGACCACAGAGAGCAGGAGGGAGGACGTTAGAGGAGCTAATTAGGATTATTAGCAGGATGTATTTTATTCAACTGGGACCTCAAATGAACTGTTGCTGTGGAGAGAAATTGAAAATGAGAGCTGAAATACAGACTGAGTGGGCTCAAACTTTGTAAAAGCTGCTGTGTGTGTTGTGAGAAGCGGCGCTGCTGAATGTCGGATGCGTGTTTACGATCCTTAATAATGAGGCCCAGTCAGCAACTCAAGCCATGAGGACAGTGGTCTTCACCATTCACCCTATTAAGACTAATGATAATAATAATAATCTAAAAAAAGTTCAGGTGACAGAAGATGCATTAATATTGTGTTGGACACAGTTATTGACATGTTTATATTTGGCTGCAGAACCTTTGTTGATATGTATAGTCTTAAATTTGTTGTTTTGCAGAAGCAGTTTTTAACTCTCGACCGAGGTTTTTGCTTGTTTCCAGTTTAGTTGGCCAATTCAGTCCATTGAGAACTTGAGAATTCAATCTTTACCTTTAACCATCATTTTAAAGCAACACTACAGCAGACCTGAACACTCTGTGCTTCCAACACATTTTGATGGCACACCAGTATTCATTATGACCATTCCTGGAGGCCGCTATTGCACGTCATACTTTATCTTTCCAGCCCAGGACATCTTGAGGAACCTCCTGCTTAAAGATCCAAGAACCTACCTCTATACCTTGTGCTCTAAATGCAACTTTGAGCACCAACAGTACAATATAGCCACCACCATGTTTGACTGGTTTGTGTACAGGTGACAAAATAACCTTGAAGAAAAGGAGAATCCACCAACACGCCCAAAGAGCTTTAGTTTGGTTTAATTTGCACAAATCCTCAAAAAGGTTGGATTATGTATGAAAGTTTTTGTAATCATTTCTTTCAACACTTAAAAGTCTTTCAACTGAAACAATCAGAAGTTGCTTGTTCATCCCCTTCAATGCAACCTTTGGGGTTTTTACAGCCTCGAGAAACAGCAGGAGGGAATTATGGTGTATGTGAACATTTCCATATCAAAGCAGACATTCTCAAGTTTTAAGTGTTTTCTTTGAGAAGCCACAAAATCCTCATGAAGACTAAAGGGGTGGAGGGGAATAATGCAGTAGTTTAGGAGTCTGATGAAAACCTTATGAGAGTCTAAATTAATTACACTCTCATAGCGCCACACTGAAAAAGACAAATGTATCAACTATGTTAAAATCTGTTGTTGATTTAAGCAGCAACTACTCTAACACTGTGTTTCAGTATTTCCGTATTCTCGTTAACAGGACAGGAATCCAGGAGTAAAGCCGTCGCTGTGATCCGCTGGGATTCAGGCAAGGATGGACTGCAGCCTCATACCCAACATCAACCCTGCCTCTGCGTTTGCTACCTGGCATGTTGCCATTATGTTTACAACGGGGGGACGAATCTGAAGCCATGATGAACATGGCTGAGGGAGAGCCCTCGACCTGACAGCAATGTGTTTCCCGGAGTATCCGCCTCTGCCTGGCACCTCAAACAAAATCATTTCATTTCAGGCCTCTGATGTGCAGTCAGATGCATTTCCATGCCAAGCTTCACAATCACTTACTGTCCAAGCTAACAAGGAAACTTACACTGCAAAAACAGTCTAACCAAGTTTCACAGTCTTATATTCAGTAAAAACTGTCTTAATGATCTTGATTTGAGTAATAGACTTGACAAGAACAGAATATGTAAGATTTTTAATCATGTTTTGAGAGTATATGTCTTTTATTTCTTACTTAGTAACTGAATCCTAAAACTGGTTATTTTATATGCATATTAAGTTAAATTATCTCACTAAGACTATTTCAGATCATTTTGTGTCTTTCACTCCCAATTTTAGCTGTAAAAACTTGTTTTAAGACCTCCACGTACCAGTTCATATACACAGGTTTCTTGTAATGATAATAAAATATCTAGACTTTAGACAAGTGGGAACTAGCATAAAATAAGCTGCGAAACATTCGTTTCAAGTTTCTTACAAAGTGAAAAACACTTAAAACTAGTCTGGTAATGCTTCCTGTTAGTGTTGCTGATTTCTCATTTTGAGCAAAAGATCTTAAAATAAGGGAAAATAACCAGGAATTTAAGAACTGGTAGCAAAGAGGTGCAGTTTAGCAGTGTGAGACAGCGGCTCAGGTGGTACACTGCAAAAACATTGCTTTTTCATTCAAAATTCATTGCTTCTTGTTCCTCCGAAACCATGTGTCCATGGAGATGATGCCATTTTCAGACAGTTGACTTCCTGTCTAGTCCGATCTGAACTACAGAGGTTAGCGTGGTGTCGGTGCGTGCTTCGTCAAAAATAGAGCTGGTGCATATATTTAGCGCAGCGGTGTGACATGACGGAGCGATGACGGACCGCACGCTGCGGCATACTCGTTGTAAGTCAAACCATTTACTACAACGGGCGTGATTCGGTGTGCATGGCGCAACGTTGTGTGACGCTGCGCTCACGGACCCGGTGTAAAGCCAGAGTTACAGTCTTATATTCAGCAAAATCTGTCTTAACTATCTCAGTTTGAGAGTGATATACTTGACAAGACCAGAATGTGTAAGATTATTCATCTAGTTTTGAGATAAATGTCTTATTTCTTACTAAGTAAGTAAATCTTAAAATTTTACATGCATATTAAGTTAACTGATCTCACTAAGATGCTGTTTCAGATCACTTTCGCTCCCATTTTTAGCTGCAAAACCCTGTTTTAAGACCTCCACGTTCCAGTTCATACACACAGATTTCTTGTAATAGGAAAATTATCTAGATGTTAAACAAGTGGGAACTAGCTTAAAACAAGCTGTGAAACATTCATTTCAAGCTTCTTATGAAGTGATACACTTACGGAAGAGGATTAGGGCCACTAGAAAAAAAAAAAGAATTCTGAGAAAAAAAAAGAATTCTGACTTTAATCTCAGAATTCTGAGGAAAAATTCAGAATTCTGAGATTAAAGTCAGAATTCTGAGAAAAAGTCAGAATTCTGACTTTTTGGAAATTGAAAAAGAAAAATCCTGAATTTTTTTTTTTTTTACTGTTCTGGAAAAAAGTCAGAATTCTTTTTTTTTTTTTCTAGTGGCCCTAATCCTCTTCCGTATACACTTAAAACTAGTCTGGTAGCTTAATTTTAGTGTTGCTTTCTCATTTTGAGCAAAAAGATCTCAAAACAAGAACAAATAACCATGAATTCGAGAACTGGTAGCAAAGAGGTGCTGTTTAACAGTCTTAGACAGCGGCTCAGGTGGTAAAGCAGCTTATACAGTAGCCAGAGGATTGTAGGTTCAATTCCTGTGTCATCCTAATCAAGCTGGCCCTTTGCAAATTCAAAATCCATTCAGGTACATGGGTGGGAGTTGGCAGGTATCATGTGGTGCTGCCCCTTTCAAAAAAGGCTTTTAAGCAATTCTCAAATTAAGAAAAAAATCTTGTTTAAGATCTTTTCTTTTAAAATTAGAAAGAAACACTGAAAAGAAGAATTACCAGACTAGTTTTGAGGGGGTTTTCAGTAAATGAGGGACATGAAAGGAGTGTTTTACAACTTGTTTAACGATATTTCTCCCTGTCTGGAGTCTCAGTATTTTTTCTTATTTCAAGAAATTTTAGCAAGTGTAATTATCTTCCCCTATTGGCAGATTATTTCACTTGAATATAGTCTGATTATTCTCAATTTCAGTGTTTTTTTATCTTGTTTTAAGACCACTAATTTTTGCAGTGTACTTACTACACTCTTGTCATATTATGCTTGTCTGAAAAGTGCCTGGTTCTTTGTGGAGGATACTTTCAGTGTAGGTCCCTGCAACTCAGACGGCGAGGCCAAATAGAAAAGAGTGAAAACCAGTTTAGCAGCTTCAGGAAATAAAACAACTTACTAATTAGAGGAGCAGTGGACCGAGACAGACAGCACCGCCTGAGCGGACGGCTAAGGAGGGGATAGGTTGAAATGCCAAAAGTCTGCATTCTTACACCCTGAGGCCAAAGTCCATCACCCCACAAGTCTATAACCAATTTCCCAATAGTTCCTGCTGCACCATCTCCAGATGATAAAATGTTAACCATCTCAATAACCATGACGGCATTTTGCTAACTACCTTCCCCTGCAGTTAAATTCAACCTCTCATGTCTTTTTCCTTCTCCTACAGAAAGAGACTCTTGCCTCGGCGTAATCAGAAAGACTGCTTATTAGGGAAAAGCTCTCGGGTTCTTACTAAATTGGGGAGAAGACGGTCTCAACAGTGCGATAACTGCAGATTTATGTCAGAGTAAGGTGTAAATAGCTGCACTGGTTATTCCCTTTCTTTAATTAAGCAAGCACTTTCTCCAGGTCTTTGTCTTGTGCACTGACCACTCTGGTTCTCCCCTGCGGTGCAGATGCCAGCTTACAAAGCAACTCATGCGTGTGTAGGAAGTGCATAGGGAAGCCTTTTTAATGTGTGATATTTTGGGGGAACATATACCCTTGCATGGGTGTGATAGAAGATCACAGCAGATATTTTACTTCATTTGGCTTGTTTTTCCGTCTGCTCCTTCTGAACTAGCAATGCAGCCTGTTTGCAGCCATCACTGAGGAGTCATCCTAGATGATGCATGGCAGCAAATGTCAAATTACTTCTCGGTGTCAGATCAAGCTGAGTGCACAAGAAAATAAAAATGTTCTATGAGTGTAATATCATTTTAAAAGACTGCCGACTCCGTACTTTGAAGACAATTCCATCTGTGGCGCCTCATCTCACTGACTTTTTTTCAGGCTTTTCCCCCGGTGCGCCCCAACAAACTTTATTTTCTCTCCTGGATGCAGTTGTTTTTTATATTTGCCGGAGAAAACTACCTGAGATAAGCAGTGGGGGGAAAAAAAAGTTTCTGCAGTTCATTGTCCTGCATTCAGTTTCCATCATTAAAAGCGTTTTTATTGATTCAGAGTTTGGCCTGTGCTCCGTGTTGGACAGACACAACAGATCTTACACTTTAAGAGCTGTCACTCAGGGTAATCCAGGATTATTATTAAGAGCCTGTCAGTGTTACATGTACACATTCAGTTTTCCTTCAAACAAGAAGGATGAATGACTCACTCTATAAATAAAAATACACATTTCCTCTGAAAAACATGCACCACACTGTAACATTTAAAAATAAAAATGTATATAATCATTAGATCTCAATGATTTAATATTTTTGTCAGTGTCTTGCATTTGCAGACCTCTGCAGCTTCTTTGAAATATCACCATTTTCCATCGTCTTGAAAGCGGGAAGACTCAGATGAGGGTCCAATTAGAAGAAAATGTCTCATTTCAACACCTCGAACGAATCGGAGATAGTCTGGCTGAATCCAAATGAATTTTTAATCAAGAGGGATAGTATGAACCGTTTAATCTGATGTAATCATGTTTTACTCGTCGGTGGTAAACTGAAAGAATGGGTTTCCATGGCGTTATTGATACATCTGCATGCTCTGTGACAGATAGCAGTTTTGTTTGGGCTCTTGGATGCTTAAGTTGCTGATGGAAAAGTTTGGTGAGGATCAGGGATGTTAAATATTGACACTTCTTTAACCAATATCTGCTATATCTATTGTTCAACTCTTAATTTCCGATATCAATATCATCCGATACATGCGGGCAGCTATGAGGTAGTATCTCAAACTATAGTCTGGCAATTTGAGTGAGAGGAGAAGTAGCTGAAGACTTTAAATGTATAATATGTGCATGCTGTGTAAAATTTGTGTCATTACAAAAGTAAAAACCGGTACCGATAATTACCAATATTACATTTTAACGCCCATATCGACCAATAATATCAAACATCTCCAGTGAGGATCATTCTTTACCTCATTTTCAGCCACTGGCTCTCAGATGATCCGGTAAGAACCAAGTAGTAAAGGTCCAACCACTAGTTTAGAGGCGGCTAAAGAAGAACGCTTATGAATAAAGATGGAAAATAGCATTTCAATTTGAAAAAAAATGTTGGATTTTCCATAAATTCAGAGGCAAACTCTCGTCTTACATATTAGAACCTCTAAAGCATGTAAACACAACTAATGCTTTTTTTTTTTTTTACTGTCCATGTAAATATTATGTTTGAATCTCGACTCAGAAATAATACAACCCAACTAAAATAGTATTTGTCTATTCATGCATGGTTATAGATGATATTGAAGGTATATGACCGACAGGTGGGTTGGTATATTTCTAAATCTCAGACAGGAAATAAATGTTACACAAGTTTAGCATTTTTAAATAATTGTGATGAATAAATCATTCTGATCTGAAAGTCGTCTTTGGTTTAATCAATTTCATTGAATTTCTGTCCACATTGAGTGGACTGTTCCAGCTTCTTTTTTAAAATTTGCTTTGTGACCGGTTTTTGTATTCTCCCCAGTTCTAGGCTTCCAGGAAGAAGCGACACAAGGTACCAGGAGATGTGCTCTGGTTTCCCAAACCTGCTGCTTTAATGCAGCCCAGCATTTCTTCATTCAGACCAAATTTTAGGTTTTAGATGTTTATTTATTTTATTTTAACATGTTTTAACTGTAGGGATGATATCATGATATGTTTTAATCTGAATTTCCCTTCGGGGGTGTCCATCATTCATTTTTCACCACCATATAATCGCCCCCCCCCCCCCATCGGTATCTGCCTATATTGGCTTTAAAACTGAGTATCAGACATCGGCCACCCCACCGATATTTAACTTATCAGGCTGCTGTTTCTAAAGTCTAAAAAAAAAAAAAAAAACCTTCTTCTTCCTCTTCAAAACCTTTTTTTTAGGCCAGTGGTTCCCAAACTTTTTCTGAAGGGCCTCCTTTTCATTGGCAACTAAAATGTGAACACCCCCCCCCCCCCCCCCCTTCCCACCAACGCTACCACATGCACCCAATCATTTACCATGAGATGCATGAAAAAATATACTGCATTTGGGACGGGGGCGATGCCTTTTGTTGAGTCATCATCATTCGTTCATTAGTACTTGAAAAAAATATGCCCATTTTTTGTTAGAAGTCCAAAAAAAAATAAAATTCTGAATGCGCTCTGTAGCTCAATTTGTAATAGCTCTCCTTAACTTTTTTCATTTCCATTTACTTGTACGTAAATGGCGACGTCTGCTTCTGCGTCGCCCTGCGTGGCTGCTTTCATACTTCCTTGCGTCTTCTGCGTTTCCATTGCTCATAAACCAGTTTGTCCGCTAGGCGGCAGCGCTGCCTGACCCCGTGTCCTGGCGATGTGATGTCATATACAGTATAAGTGTATTTTCAGACACACTCGCACAGCCTCTCTTCAAAAGTTCCATCCATGTCTACAGATTCTCTGTTTGTTCGGCGTCTTCTTTCTCAGGTGCTTTTATTGGGCTAATGACCCCGGCTGTTTTTTTTCCGGTTCCTGTTCTTCTTCTCGCTGGCTACATGTCAGCTCCACAGCTCAACACTGACCCCACAGTTTCCGGTGGCATTGTTTCGTCTTCTGCATCGAGTGATGGACCAACAAGCCCCTCGAAAACGTCCCCACAGTTACGGAACCACTGCTTTAGGCTAATGTTTGTGTCAAAAGTTAATACGGTGTCCCTTTAAGTAAATTAAGTAAAGCTCTGCACACTGATGTATGTTAATTATCTTGCATGAACACATCATATTGAATTTTGAAAAAAAGGTCTATTTTGCATAGAGATGTCATCTAAAGAAATAAGGCTGCAAATTTGAAGTGCAGTCAGTGTCACTGAGTAAATTAGCTTCATCTCGGACAGCTATCAGGGTGTATTTGTTGCATTGTGGCTCGTCTGACAGACCCAATGGTGTTAAAAGACCAAAACGGGCAAAAATAAAATCAATCCTGACATGCTGCAGACTGTATTGTGCATCTTTTTTTAAACAACATGAATACAGCCTATACTGCATCTCAGATCCTAAAATAGATGTGAGGAGTCATCAGAAACACTAAGATCTAAAACACCAGTTCAGAATTCATGAAAGCGTTGTGGTTGTGGCTATGCAGACGCAAATAGCCCCGGACACACACTGCATACACCAGTCACTCCAGAACAGGTACAGTATTTGTTACGCCGATAAGAGATGAGAGGCCCCGCTGCTCTGAAACGCTAAGCAGAAGAGAAAGATCACCTGACCCCCCACTACGGATGAAAATGAGGGAGGGGATCAGTGAGATTGCTCTATTCAGAGCACGCCGCTTATCTGCTGCAATTAACGTTAAACGCCCCCAACACAAATAAATGAAAACATGAGTGCCTCTAAATATGGATGACTCCATATGCCGCGCTCTGGGCCCTCTAAGCTTGTCTGCGTCGGCTCCCATTTGTTACCCATGTCCCAAAGAGGTGTGAGGGTGGGGGGGTTTGTGAAAATCAGTGTTCAACCATGTGAGCTCTGAGGGGGAAATCCACCTCAGGAGGTTTTAAAGAGCAATTAAAAGTCCGCCAGTTCTTTCCAGCAGCCTCACAACGGGATCTCCATCTATTCAGCAGGACTAGAGGGGCAGGGGGGTGATGGAGAAGGGGAGGGTTCCAGACCATAATTTTCCACGAGTGATGAACTGTGAAATGCAACAAAAGCTCCCATTACTGCATGAGGGATTTAGAGCCCAGCAAGCAATAGATGAGAAAAGGAGTAAAAATAAAGAAGAAGCCGTCATCAAATGAAATACAAGAGAGATGGAATAAAAAAAAAATACCCCCCGCGTCACAGAAGTCACACTGTAAAGGCCCACAAGGTTGGCTCGTATTATGCACGAGTCCTCACACACTAGCAGCGCAGTGCACATTAAACAAAGAGACAATGTGATATTTCTGGGTGACTTATAGTCAATAACAAAGGTCTTAGAGATGCTCAGAGTCTGAAACTGAGCTGCAAGAGATCGTTCCTTCCTTGACTTATGCTCAATACCAATTTTCTAGGAATTCTTCATTTCAGTATCTGGACACCAAAACTGAATGAAACTGAAATAAAATGCTTTTGCTTCTCAAAATGAAACATTATCTCTTTCTCTGCTGACCCAATGCCTTCAACTCTGAGATTATTCATGCTTTCCTCTCTATTTTGGTCCAAAATATGAAGAAAACAGTCAACAGAAAAGTATGTGGGAGACAGGAGTCGCAGGGCCCCTTGTTATCTTGTTGTAGCAGCGTGAACGATGAGGCAGCACCCAACGCCTTGATGGAGCCCAGATAGACGAATCACACAAACTCGCGCAGCATCACAGTCAAGCCCCTGATGTTGTCTTCATACCAACTTTTCACTGACTTTACTTTTCAAACTTTTCTTTCCATCCTGGGAGGAAATATTTTCTCCTGCTGCCGCTCAAAGAAGAGGGAACCATCTCATTTAAACGCTTCTCACTGAAGCCACAAACAATCTCATGTTAATGATGCGGTGAAGAAGATACGAGGTGATAATGGAGAGGCTGATCAAGTTAAATAAAAACAGCTATAAGCTGCTCGTTTACAAGCCAACACCATCGCAGTTTCTGCGCCTGTCGAGACCAGAATAAAAGAAAAACACGGCCTCCTCACCAGCTGATCACTTCTGCTAACAGTCCCACAATTCAATGCTTCAATGAGGGTGTTTCTTCAACCGCAGTTTTGTGACTTCACTCCTGAGGGTGATTAATGTACATTGTGGATCTCAGTCTAATGCTGTCAGCACTGGTATTTATTGTAAAAAGGAGCAGTAGAAGTACACATGTTTTTCTAGCGCATATCTTTGTGACCCTCTCACTTTGTACCATTTCAAACAACATTTCTGTTCACACAAAAATATACATGCACACAAAATCTCAATGAATTCCCACCGTGAATCACAATTAGACTGAATGCACCAACTGAATATTAGAGTGCATAAATCTGCCAGATAATGCCAATAACAGCAAGTGTGAGAAGTGTGTCGTCTTAAAAATGACAATTTTCATGCTGGCAAATGCTCATTTTTCATCATAAACTGGCAAATTATTATAATTTTTTCTAATTACCATATTTTCTTGACTATAAGTCAAACTTTTTCATAGTTTGGCTGGTCCTGCGAGTTATAGTGAGGAGCAATTTACATAACAAAATATAAATAAACATGAATAATTAGCATGTTTTAAGCATGTTGACAGCCTGGTTCAAAAACAATTTTAGGTTTAATAGGTCAAGTTTAACTTCATGCCAACTGTGAGGAGGGTGACTTTTTTTTATAACATCCATTTAGATGTTATCTAATCTTAAAATTACACATAATTAGGGTTGTCCTTTTGATTAACATGTGGCAGCCATGGGAGCTAACAGTTAGCTTCCTGTTTGCTCCCAGGAAGGCCTCAGCTTGTAGCAGAGTTGCACCCCAGCGGGTTTTGGCTTTTTAACAGCAAGTCTGAGTATGTCTTACGTCCCAATGATCTATTTTTGTTCGTTCCTGTTCACTTGGGATTAGCTCAGTTAGCATTTACCTTGGCTGTCAATCACTTGCCCAGCGGCTCAGAGTGGCCCTTTCTTTGTCAATTCTAGCTATTTTCTGGAAGTGATGACACACACAACACGGCAACGGTGACACACGCCCAACTGTCTTCACTTTCAGCTCTTCAGAAGTAACCAAATACCACGTCTTTTTTTTTTTGGTTTACAGTCTTTGATACTGACTGACATGAACCAAGGAGTAAACATTACCGTCTTCAGCCACAAAGAGGCGCACTCTAGGCTTGAGACAACGACATGCTGCTCCAAGAATGAAGATCCTTAAATGGCCTTATTTCAGCGAGATGAGTTCATTTTAGATATCTGGCTGCACTGTTTGTGTGGTGGAACATATGTTCTGTGATCCAACAATGAACAGCAGCTACAGTGAGCAATCGTCTGTGATGTGTCTGTCAGGTCAAAACTGGGTTAAATTGTATAATCTAATCCAGGCTTTGCAAGTTTAGCTGCAGAACTCAAAGGTAGAATCCAAAGTGTTCCCCCTGAAAATAAAAACTAGACTTGGGCAAGTACAAAATCCATCTCAGTCTGCACCTTTGGGCCTCTACTCTTGTGTGGTGGTGATTTTGTTTTCAACTCCCTCTCCCCCCTGACTGTATTTTGTCTTTTTCTTTGTTTTGGTGTAACTGGGATGTTTCTGGGCGGAGATTTGCACATTTATCTCCAGCCAATGACGGAGCTAAGGGTGTGGTGCTCTGTGGGGATAAACTCAACTGGAGTAGAAAGTCCCTCGAATTCTCAAAAACAACAACAATAAAAACAAAACAACAATGGAAGCAGCAAAGAAAAGGAAATACTCTGTGGTGAAAAGAGCTTTAGATCGTGCACGCTCGAAATCCAAGATCAAAATTGGTTTGACTTTCACCCGCTTCCGAGCTTTGAAGGATTTGAAGGAGAGGCTTGGGGCTAAAGAGCGATGCGGCCATTACTCCGAGGGGAGGGGCTCTCAGTTTGAATAGTGTTGAGAAAACAAATTTGGGGAAAACTCCGGATTCTACCCTTAAAGTTTTAAATTAAGTACAACAACAGAGACAATTAGCTGATATCATCCGTGGAGACTGTGCTGTCTACAGTGGTGACGCTGCCATTTGGTCCAAATACTGCACAAGAACTTCTTTAATACCCATAGGCTACATTTTTAATCATTGTGGAATGAGATGGCTGTAAAAAGAAGACACATTTTTGGTGCTGGGGAGAAAACAGAGTAATCATGGCATGGGGGAAATATTGCATTATCAGTGGGGGGCGCAATGTAGATGTAGCAGCTTAACAATTATTATTCATCAGTCTGATTAAACTCAGTGACAGTTTGCTGTCATCTATGATGATGCATCAAATTCAATTTCACTAAGTCTGATTACATTATAAGAGCTGAAGTTTCAAGTTTCTGCGAGTTGATGAATCACAGCACCACGTTGTATATTTAGTGGTTCCGTCGGTGCTAATGTGACTGCAGCTTTCAGCTTGTTGACATACTACAGCGCTTTTTATGGCTCTTAGAAGATGAAAAGTGCTCAACCCATAAAACAGAGCGTGTATCCATCAAATGAACTATAATCATGAATGTACTCTGTAGCGTGAGCAACTTTAACTTCACACTGTTGCTGAGAGTTGATTGCACTAATTAAATCACATAAAACAGATTTAATCCCTGAGCAGATTAGAAATGTGTAGGGGGAAAAAAATGTTCAGTCAAGTCTCGAATGCCGCACCTTGTTTTATGCAGAAAAATAATTCCACCTTTGTGTCGGACTCCGGAAAGCCATAATTAATCGAACAAAGAAAGAAAAGACTTTTGAATTCGTCGCATTTTTCCTCCTTTTTAAGATTGTTTTGGTTCGTGTCCTTTACCTCAGTCATGAATCTGAAAAACCTTTGATTTTGTTTGGTCTGGGAAAGATGAAAGACAGCACATGAAACGAATCATGCTGACACAATCCTCTCATGTTTAACAGTTCTATTGAAAGAGTGATTAGTTATTCATTGCAGTTTGATTGCCGCAACAATGCTTTAATACGACCTTTTTTAAACCAAACAGCAGATCAGAATTGTCAAGTTTCCGCTTATGTTTTGATATCTTGCTCCTTCACACACAAAGAGCCAGTATAAACAAGGTTCTGACGGAATGTTACAGACAAAACTGTATCCCTGCAAAAAAGAGAAAAAAAACCCTCCATCTCCTCTGCCTCTCTCATCCTCTTCTAGCCCTCACACTGACTGAGTGTTGCAGCATGAAATGAGACATATTGCTGCTGACAGCGCACTCATTTCTCGAGGAAATGTCAGCGAGGAGCTTGTTGAGAGGTGGCACATTGTGTAAGGGTGGTAATAGGGGAGGTATGGGGGAGTTAAAACGCTTTGTCTGACTGAAACTGCTAATCAGGATCTGCTTTAGGGAAAGGTCAGATTTGTATACTACAGTGTAAATCTATGACAGGAGACAGGAACCCTGACTTGCATGTTTACAACAGCTTCCACGTGGTGCTTCAGGGGAGTATTATCATGAAGAAAGTATGTAAATATAATTGTGACCCTCAGTGAACATCATGACTAAGTATGCAGCAATCTTTTTTTTTTTTTTTTTGAAGGTCTTAATCTAGAATGATTAGTCGTGACTTAAAAATGGATTTCAGATTGAGATATTAACACCAAGGAAATTGAGTCTGAAGCTAGAAGGAAACAATGTCACTTATAAAACTTATGTTCATCTGAATTAGGTCAATTCACACCAGGTCCGTTCCATGTGTGACGCAACCTTCAGAGCTAACCGCGGCCCTTATAGTTTAGTTCACACGTGTCAGATCCATCCCAGATGCATCTCGCTGTGGTTCTCTGCTATATATAGGTGCCGGGAAGGACTGGTTGATTTAGCCTCACATCTATATCGCGGTATAATCTGAAGTATTCTGTATCTATAAGTCAGACTGACTTTCTGAACATACTCACATACACTGCAGCAGAACAAACAATTCAAAAAAGTATAGAAAGCCATTTTAAGAACACTTATTGTGCAGATCTTAAAAAGACAGAAAACCATTCAGGTTCTACAGGTTTTTTCTGTTAAATATAAAACTTCAAATTTCAATCGTTCAATATCTAGTGCAAATATCAGTTTTTATGCTTTTTGCGTGCAGTGATTAAAGATTTCCGTACATCAGAGGTTGTTCACTGGGAACAGCGACAGCTTTAACTTTGCCATCAAACTCATGCGGGTGCTCAGTATTTTTCATGGGTGCTCGGGCCCTAAAATTGGTGCCTGTTTACCTGTGTTAACTTTATCAGCCTATGGTAGCGTTCAACTTGTACAGTAACATCTAAAGTAACTTATCAGCTGCTACCGTTCCTCTCTCCAGACTTCACACCGGAGACCGTAAAAACAAGGAGACAAACCCTCCGCTACGCCACCCGCTGGCTTCTGAAAAGCTAAAAGTGAAGCCAGTCGGGCGTTCCAACCATCGCCATCTTTGCCACGTCGCCTGTGTCGTCACTCCCGGAAAATACAAAAATGGGCAAAGCTCAGCAAACAGACAGCAGAGTGTCTGACTGTCATCATTAACATTCGCTATCGCAGTAGGCTGCTATGGTCAAAATCTCTACCGTTGGCCAAATTTATATAGTTTCTACCGTACACTGTTTATACCACCCATCCATAGCACCAGGTCTATTTTTGACGGAGCACGCTCCCAGAACAGGTCAAGCTCTGCAGTTCAGATAGGACCAGACAGGAAACCAGACATGACAGCAGTGTAAATTATCTGTAAACTTCAAAATAAAAGCCCCCTGGAGAATTGCGATGGCCTAAACCACGGATGGGCAACTCTGGTCCTCAAGGACTGGCTTCCTGCAGGTATTAGGACTTTCCTGGCTGCAACACACCTGACTCCAATCAATGGGCAATTGTGCAGAGCTTGATGTGAAGCTCTGCACAGGTCACAAGGTGTGTTACCACAGCGAAACTCCTAATACTATGGTTAAAATCAGAGTTCACAGCATAACCTGCTTTCTGGAGTACCCCTCAAGTTATAAGTCAATAGCTGTGTCTCAAACCGCACACTTGCCCGAGTGCGCTGGAACTCAGAGTGCAGTGCACACTGTGTAGTTCGTCTGTAGTGCGCACTATTGTCGCCAAATGCTGACCCAAACAGAGCACTGCACTTACCGGAAGTGACGGACTAGCTTTGACTGCTAACATGAGCTAACTCTACTGAGTCTCAAACAAATGACCAGATCATAACTGTCATCAGGGAGTGGACAGCTTGGTAGCATGCCACAATACACATTAGTAATTATGTCTGAATAATTCCATAAATGTTACTTTAATCAGTAGAACACGGCCTCCGATGCTGCAGGGGTCGCCACTGCTTCGTTCACCGCCATTATTCAGCTAAGAAAACAGTTCGAAAGTCCTGCCTCTTCTGCTACATCAGCAAAATGGCATCCATTTAGTGCGAATAGCGTGCTTCATTTCACACTTCGTTTTTAGCCGTTATTAGGGCAACATCCGGGTATTTTCAGTGTACTGAACTTTGGCTTAAATGACAGCATGAATGCACTACACACTCAAAATTAGTGTTTGAAGTGGTCAAGTGCGCGGTTTGAGACACGGCTAATCAGTCAGGAAGGTATGTGTTTTTTGTTTTTGTTTTTATCATGTACTGCTGGACGGTTATCCAGCCCTCCTTTCATGTTTGTTATCACATGATCCTGCAATTCTATGAAAGGGCCAAAGGGATCAGAAATGAGCATTGTGAGCTGGTGAAAATCCTTTGTATGCTTCACCAGACTGGCCTCGTATCCATCATCACAGGTGCAACCCATTAAGACAATCAGCACAATGACGTTCATGCATAGCTTACAGGCTAAAGGTGTGGCCCAATAATACATCCTACAAAAAAAAAAGATGAGTTGCTCATCAATATGGAGCATTTACCTCCTCTTTTCCAACAACATGGACAAAATCCAATTAAATTTTACAAGTCAGATTTCTGAACAGCTGGCTTTGTTAACATGGTTTATCTGAATTTTCCAATTTAAGCAAAAAAGACAGTTTCCACTGAAATAAACCCGAAGGCAGCCATGCGTGTCCCTTTACATTCTTTTTAGAGTTTTACTTTGTCATCTACACACTCAAAAATAGAGGTACCAATTTGTACTTAAAAGGGTACAAAGCTTGTTGCTGGGGGTGTTCCTTTTTGAAAGACATTTCTGCACCTTTGGTCCTGGTCCATTTTTGTACCTTATCAAGGTGTATGAGTTAATAAAGTACAATTAAACCAATTAAAAATGATGAATAAAAGTAAATAAAATAGAGAATATGACAACAATCAAAGATGCTAATAATAAATGAATAATTATCATATAAATATTAGGCCAAACACATATATAATTATACATAAAATTATTACTATGATTACTATGATTATTATGAAAATCATATAACTATAATTAATCTACTGTTTAGAAGGACAGCTATTTATAGTTATTTTACAAGCTACGCACATTTTTTAATGCTGCAGGTACCCTTAGGGTTGAAATGGTACAAATTTGTACTTTATATTACTGTGGACCCTTTTTCATAGTATACCGGTACATTTCTGGACTCATAAAGACCAATATTGTGCTTTTGAGAGAACATTTGCAAAAAATTTACCTACAGGTACAGAAATGTTCCCGTCTCGTACCTCTATGTTTGAGTGTGTATACATAAACTTGCCATGGCTAATATTCCAGGGAACAGGAGGAGAATAATAAGAAAAATCTACTGTAGGCTATGTACTGTATTAAAACTAAAATGCACCATCTGCTCAGGGGAGCACAGGCGTGATATAAGTCGTACAAGTGGTCAAAATCTGTACAATTGAATAACAAGAAGAGGTTAAAATGTATTTTAATCTGAATTTAAACACACAATAAGAACACTTGTAGCAATAAATGCCGGATTTGAATAAATTATACATCGCTGCAAAACGGTTCTACCTTAATTCTAAAAGCACCGTCTATGCTGAGGGATACTGATGATGCACACCAGTTTTCACTGAATGAGGAGGTCAGCTTTTACACCACATGCAGAGCAAAGAGAAAATAATTATAATAATAAAGAAAACATAGCCTTTATCATAGCGAATATTTTTCATGTACTGTAACACTTAAGTAAAGGTGGTAAAAGTGATATTTTGAATTTTCCCACAGGGATAAATAAAGTATTTTTCATTTCATTTAATAATTTTGGGCCTGGAGCAGAAGCAAACGGTTCTGCTCAACTCTGGTGATGTATTTTATTTTGCTCACAAGTGCATTGCATGATATACTGAGGAGCATTTCTGCAGGACCATTGAGGTAAAGGAAGGAGAAGCCAAAACATTCCCCATCACTGTGACACCTGTACTTAAAACTATTTTAAAAAGATGCTTCAGACAAATACTGCAAACATTGCATATTAAAAAATGACACACACACACACAACATATATATATATATATATATATATATATATATATATTAGGGCTGTCAGCATTAAAGCATTCATCGCGATTAGTTAAAAAGAATCCATTATGCAATTAAATTCTTTAAATCGCATTTCAAATTCAAGCTGTTTTGTCCCTTTGACTAACCTGTTTTAGCCATTTGGCAAATTGTGAAGGGTTAAAAGTGATGGATGAAAACCACTGTTTTTCTGTTTGTCATAAGCGAGATAGAAATTTCCTACCAGTGACACATACAGTACCACTTGATTGCTGTTATTTCCAGCTAGAAATTTTATTATTGTTTTTCTAACAGTGCTATTGTTTATTTTAATGTAGCTGAAGAGAGTGGCCTGATATATTTAATCTCTCAAAGTAAACACTGCATTACTTTATTCTTCCTAATATTTGGAAGTTGGTCTACATGCACTTTTTTTTTTTGGTTTTGGGTGTGGTTTTTGAAGTTGTAGGAGGGGGAGAGAGTGGGGAGTGATGAGAAAGGGACTGGACAGGAATTGAACTGGGGCCGCTGCGTGAGGAGCTGTGCCTTGTTCATGGGGCGGCTGCTCAACCAACTGAGCTAATCACCGCCCCCACATGCACTTTCTTAAATAAAAAAAGGTCAAAAAGAAAATTCTGTGTTCATTTGATTCTCTATGAAGACTATGGTAAAATAAACTACATAATGGGCTTAGAACTGCCTTGATATGCAAAATAACAGAATATTACACATGCAATTAAAAACGTGATTAATCACAGTTAAGTATGAAACACAGGCGATTAATCATATATATATATATATATATATATATATATATATATATATATATATATATATTTTTTTATATATGTATGTATGTATAGCAGATTAATAAAAATGCCACTCTCTTCTGATTGAACTTGAAGGGAGGTCAAATCCACACAAAAGCACCACTTCTTCACAATTTCCTTCATTTCCTCATTAAGATTTGATTGGCTATGAAATGCGCCGACCTACTGGAGCTCAGGTTTCAGCTTTCATCAGCACTTCCTGGTCGTAAACTGATGGCAGAGATACAGACACACAGAGCTGCTTCGGTCATGTATGGGCACAACGACGCACACACACAAGCGTGGGCTGCAACTGTTTCAGTAACAGACTTCCGATCAGCTTAGTGCCATGTGGGGTAAGGTAAATGTCATAAGATGGGTTTATCTAAAGTTGTGCATTAAAAAATGGTAAATTTCATTATGGGTAAAATCATATAAAGGTTAGTGTGTATTTTTAGAAATACAGTTGGAGTGTGCAATTCTACAGCCATGGTGTCTTTATCAAAGCTATATCACAGGATTAAAGAAATCAGACTGCATGTGTACATTCTGTTCAGCTTCATAAGAAGAACATTATTTGGCTTGAAACTTTGCTGAATGATGAGACATTTCTAAAAGTAAGAATGAAGGAAGTGTTAATAACATTTTCTGGCCTACATGATAAGATACAGATGAGTATTGATGTATTTCTGCAGTGAGAGGCATGATGCTGTTCTTAGATTACCAAAAAGCCAAAGAAGAAAATGGAGAAAATAATAAAGTTATGGAACAAAACCAGCGAACATTAAACGGTTAATTTATCAGGAAAAAAAAGCAGAGAAATTCATTTAAATAATAACTCTGATGTTTCTACAACTCTGGTTGTAGAAACTGGCGAGTGAACATTTACATGTGTAAGAAGTACATTAGCTTTGTGGGGTTAAAAATTAAGTACAGACTGACCGGTGACGCATCCTCTTGATCAGTCTTCCTCAGTCTTAGCCCTGACGACCTGCTGGCTGTACATCTTATATGTTTCTCTGCTCCAAACACCCCGTTAAAATTGACAGGTCATTGAAAAAGCTTGTTGATGAACTTTAGAGTTGATCCTTTATATGAATCAGGTACCTTGTAGCAGAGACACACGAACCATGCAGGGTAGTACACTCAACTGGTTTACCAATGGAAGATAAAAATATATACGGCCGTCATCAAAATTATTCATCAGAAAAAAAATCAGCTCTCGGTAAAATAAGCTAAAATTGACAAAAGTGATAATAAATTTAAAAAAATATATGAAAATGATGACACTGATTTTGAATTATGGTTCAACAAAAACATTAAAAGCAAACACAAAAAATAAAATAAGTAAACAAGCATGATGGGGCTCTGAATTATTATTATTATTATTTTTTTAAGCAAACTTTTGTTCAAAAAGACTTCTGCACCTGATGACAGGTGTATTGGTCCACTGTTCATGGGAAAGGTGCTCTAATACATTTGCAATAGTTTTGTTTGTTTTTTTAAATAATTGTTTTCAACCACAATTCAAAAGCAATAATTTATTTCACTAAATTCTAATTTTGTAAATTTTTATTTATTATTAGTTTCTTTAATTTCTTGTTATTTGAAATACTATTGTCAATTTAGCCTTTTCTTTAATTGGAGGGTATGAATTATTTTGACGACTGCATAGATGAATACACAGTTTCTGGATCAATTTATCTCCAAATTGAGCAGGCTCGATTTGACAGTAATATTATCGGCGTAGATCATTAACAACCCACAATCAAAAAATTAACTTGCAATTATTCAAAGTTAGAACTTTAAATAATTGCAACACAGACAAAATGATAAATGATAAATATGCATGCATCTTAATGCATTAACTGACATCTTAACTGACAGTGACTTTACTGGATTCATGAACCTCAACCAGCATCCAAGTGTTTCCACACAAACCAGTAAACAAACAGATGCTGTGGCAGTGGCACATAAAACCCGAGTTCCTGCATCTGACACCAGCTCAGCTGTCACCTGGTTGTGGCTGTCCAGGTCTTTAAAGGCCAGTCTGAGTGTAACTGGAGGGAACGGTGAAATCTCATATGATGGCAGATTCATGTGCCAGAGTTCAGAGAATGCCGGCTTATTGCTGTTGAAAAGGTCAGCGGGCTAGAAGGAGAATCAGAGTCTTTACTGGAGGAGAGTGTGTGTCGTGTGTGATGTGCTTTTCCTTTGTGTGAGACCCTGGAATGAAGGCGCCACCTCAGAGAGCCGTGCTCATATAAGCTTCCAACCTGGAGCCGCTGCCTCCCCCACCATCCCACTCACACCCTGCCTCCCCCACTGTCCTGCCTCCCCCACCATCCCACTCACACCCTGCCTCCCCCACTGCCCTGCCCCCCCCCCCTCCCCCACCATCCCACTCACACCCTGCCTCCCCCACTGCCCTGCCTCCCCCCCCACCATCCCACTCACACCCTGCCTCCCCCACTGCCCTGCCCTGCCTCCCCACCACCCCACTCACACCCTGCTTCCCCCACTGCCCTGCCCTCCCCCACCACCCCACTCACATCCTGCTTCCCCCACTGCCCTGCCTCCCCCCACCATCCCACTCACACCCTGCCTCCCCCACTGTCCTGCCTCCCCCCCACCATCCCACTCACACCCTGCTTCCCCCACTGCCCTGCCTCCCCCACCATCCCACTCACACCCTGCTTCCCCCACTGCCCTGCCTCCCCCACCATCCCACTCACACCCTGCCTCCCCCACTGCCCTGCCTCCCCCACCATCCTGCCTCACACCCTGCCTCCCCCACTGCCCTGCCTCCCCCACCATCCCACTCACACCCTGCCTCCCCCACTGCCCTGCCTCCCCCACCATCCCACTCACACCCTGCCTCCCCCACTGCCCTGCCTCCCCCACCATCCCACTCACACCCTGCTTCCCCCACTGTCCTGCCTCCCCCACCATCCCACTCACACCCTGCCTCCCCCACTGTCCTGCCTCCCCCCCCCTCCCACTGCCCTGCCTCCCCCACCATCCCACTCACACCCTGCCTCACCCACTGCCCTGCCTCCCCCTCTGCCTCCCCCACCATCCCACTCACACCCTGCCCCCCCCCCCACCATCCTGCCTCTCCCACTGCCCCCTGCCTCCCCCTCTGCCCTGCCTCCCACCTTGCCAGCCCCACTGCCTCCCACTGTTTCCCACCTCCCCCTCCTTCTCCCATCTTGCCCTCCACCTTGCCTCCCTCTCTGTCTCCCACCATGCCTCCCACCCTGCCCCCGTCTGTCTCCCACCACGCCTTCCCCTTTGCCGCCCCCCTCTGCCTCCCACCTTACGTCCCGCCCTGCCCCCACCTCCCACCCTGCATATCACCCTGCCTCCCACCTTCTCCCTCTGTCTCCCACCTTACCTCGCACTCTGCCTCCCATCCTGCATCCCACATTACCTCCCCCTCTGCCTCCCACCCTGCATCCCACATTTCCTCCCTCTCTGCCTCCTGCTCCTCCTCCCCCTCTGCCTCCCCCTGCCTCCCCCTGCTCCCTGGTGTCCGTTACCTTCAGCAGTCCAGGAAAGAGCTGCTCGGCATGAACACACTCCTGCTTCTTCACAACAATCAATCACCAGACAGATGAATTTCTCCAATAACGCGGACTAATGATAATTGCTGTGAATCTGCAACGATCTGCCGTATGAGACGAACCAGTATTGGCACTGCAGCAGCACATTGGCAGCAGAGTAGCTGAAATATCAATGACAATTGTTTCAATGTTGATTTGGCGCTATGTTACCGCCCGGGGTAAAAATACACTGATTGCAGAGAACTGGACTCTATGGTAAGTGGCAGGGGTCATGTTTCCCTGATGTTTGTGTGATTTGTGATCAGTACAGCAACAGAGAGAGGCAATGCTTCTTTGGAGGCGAACCACTGCCTGTTTAATTGAGGCACTCCTATCACATTGACTGCTGGAGACGTGAGGGCAGCAGCGCGATGCAAACTCCCACTAATTCAATAAGCGATCATCAGACTGTTAAAAGGCTGACAATAATAATTATAACCGCAGTTTCAACTGTGTTTCCAGAAATAGGAGTGAAGAATCAGTCACGGATGGCCACAGTTCATCCAGGAATCAGACAGTTTGTCCACAACGCAGCTGCTACGAGGCAAAAATGACACATTTTTGCGTCAAACGTCCATCAGTTGGTGGTTTTGAAGTGGCACAGTGAAAATGGAGGGTGACTGCATCTTAACAGTGACCTCCCAGACTGCTCACTTTCCCTTCAACCAACCTTGGAGTCAACAGATCACAGGAGTCAGCATATTTCAGAAGTGCCCCGGAGATGTCGTGCTGAATAATGTGTCCTATGAATAAAACACATTAGCTACAAAACATGTTGAATTATTCACATTTCAGAGCCTCCATCCCAGCCTACACTGGAGATATTAGTTCCTCAGTCATCATATGCTTTGCACCGACTCCTCTGAGTCTCCGTCTCCCCCATGTGCACTCCTTCGCTTCTCTGATCATCCTCTCACTGTTTTTTGTCATGTGTGTTTTGTTAATCCCCCTCTGTTCCCCGTCTCTCCTCTCAGCTGACTTTCTGCTGATGGCGGCGGTCTATTTATACTCCTGAAGTTACAACTTTTCCTGAAATATTTCACTATTTATCTAAAGAGCTCTTGAAGATGGTGAAGAGTTTATTTGTTCTGAGAGAATCTTTGATGACTTGGTAACATACAGCGGCCCAAAATGGATTCATCATTTAGCATAAATCGGAGGCGACCAGCTGTGAGATTCAAGGAGAAAAAGACCCGATATAAAGAAGACGGTGGTTTGCAAATTAAATACTTGACCTAATATGAAGCTATTGCTCATTTCATTTTCAGCTCCTCTAAGAATCTGTTTTCATGATTGCAGTATAATTAGCACAAACAACATCATCAGATAAAATGAGACAAATTGACTGATTATTAATACAAGATTATAATCACACCACAAAATATCACTTTTCAGTCATCATCATACCCTGCAGTGAACGCCCTGAGGTCAATAAAAGCACCAGCGCGTCCATTTAAATGATGAAGCAACACTACTTCTGTCCCCACAGTGCAGATTTCAGACTATCAACCAGTTTCCAGAGTTATGATGAAAAAATGTACAGCATACTTTTTCTGCAGCTGTTAGCGTCATATTTGGTGCAAGAAAAAGTGGTAAAAATGGAGAGTTCTGAGTGCCCATAATTAAGAAAAAATAACTTTAAAAAAAAATCTCTTTATGAAAATATAGCAGAAGGCAACAAAGACACCTACGTGGACAGTACTCCGGAGAATTTCCCCCCTTTTAAAAAGGACAAAGTAGACCTCTAGACCCATTTTGGATGGTTTTAATGATACTGGGAGGTGATTTCAATTATACCATGATAATAATGATAACCGTGATAATTTTTGTCACGATAACCATATGAAATTTCCATATTGTTATATCCCTAATTGTGACATTGCAATATACTGTATTGCGATATTCCAGGCACGTCAGAGAAATTTAAAATTCAGCTTAAAATAAAAGTTCACCTCTGATGACTGACACAACAAAAGAGTCAAAAAATCAATTAAATTAAATTCATCCATGTCCCATTTATTAAACCTGGACAGGTTTCTTTGCCACTTCGATCTCATAATAAAACCATTTAGAATCGCCCCCATGAACATAAATATTTCTTACTTTTGGAAAACCCAATTAAATATATCTGTAAATTGATAAAAATAAAGAGCTTTTGAAAACAATATTAACATAGCTGAGCTGGATTATTATAAATGTACACAAATTCATGTTAAACTAGTAAAACAAAGTAGTATATGAGTATATGAAAATGCATATTAGTGGATATGAAAAAAAAAAAACATTTCAGTCAGTGCATTATAATCTAAAACAACTGGGTGTTCTATTGAAAACCCACCCACACATTTTAACTTGTACTTTCCAAAGTTTAACCTGAACCTGCAGACATCAGTGCTTCAGTGACTTTCCTACATGCTAGACCATTGCAAATAGAACAAAATCTTGTGAGATTTTCTAGTAGAAATTATGAGATGTTGAAAAAAAAAAAACAAAGATCGATATAGGGTTTTGTAATATCGATATGATACTGAAACAAAAAATATTACAATATTCCAGTGCATCGATATTTTGACACACCCCTAAGTGGGAGTAACCAAAATCTACAAAAAGCAGATTGAAGTGCAGCCTTTTGGTGGACAGGAAGAATAAGACAGCTTGGAAGTGGTTGGGGGGATTGGTAGGCCTACACACCTTCAAACAAAGATTTTTCCAAAGTGCACCTCAAATGGAGGGGCATGACAAATTTGCAAGAATGCCTTCCAAATCACCGGCAAAATGGCTACTACAGAGACTGAAAAAATTAACCAAAGTATTTTCTCTGTTGACAATGGTTGTGTTATCTAGTTTAATGTTGTTTCAATGTTATATGGTAATTTTCTTTGAACAATGCACACACACAAAAAAAAAAATGCTAGTAATGCGTTGAGGCTTCAGTGATGTTATCATTACTAGGCTGAACACGAGCAGTAGGCAGCCATGATAATCTACGGTGATAATGTTATCAATAAAAACTTCAGCAACCTGGCTTGTGGTCTTCAGTTACATGGGGTACAACACATGCAGGTATATCATCCACAAATAAGATGTAGAAATGTAGATAAAAATCCCTTCTTATTCATAACACTTATATCTTGTCATCTGAATGGATATTATGTGTTTAGTCAAAAAATATTATAGATCATAACTGATGATAAAAAATAAAATTTGTATCATCTTACATCAATATAATCTTTTATCCAACACTCGCATCTCAGCCTTATTAAATCAAAGCTGAAGAACCACTTTTTTAGACTGGCATTCAACCAGGGTAGTTTTGTTTTTAGGTGTATTCTATTTTATTATTTTTATTTGGTTCATTTTATGCACTTCTGAAATTATTAATCATTTTCTGTTTTATGCACCTGCATATTTTTTATGGCTTCATCGTAAAGCACTTTGAGGACCATTTGGTTATTGTAAATGGCTTCACACAAAAATTTGACTGATTGATCTAGATGTAAAATGCTTTCAATTGCAAATTGGAGGTTTTTTTTACATTTCTACAGTTTCTTACATCCTATTTTCATTGTATACATTCAATACACTAAAACCATCACCTTTTATTGAAAAAGATGTAAAAAAACAAAAACCCATTTTAAAATCTATCTAACCATAAGTGTGTATATCCAACCGTAACCACCATGTATCAAATATTGCAAAATACAGGTGTTCATTTATTTTATAAACTTCAGACCATGAGCATCATGTCTATAATTTCTTCCTTTGCTTACAAAGTGCTGTAATAAATCAGAGGGACACGTTTAGCTTTAATTCATGTGTTTCCATATCTATCAAAGGACCCAAAGCTTGACCACTTTTTCCTCCTAAACACAGTCAAGTGATTTGGTACCTAAACCTGCAAGAAAATGACTGAATCTGCATTTGACCATGCAGCGATTGAAATAGAGACAGCGACAGAAAATTTCTATGTGCAGTTGAAGTTGCTTTCTCTGAATGGGATTGCCTTCTAACCAGTAACCCATAAACCTATTGAATCTTTTAGTGTTATAATGGCACTAAAGGAAAATTTCTGTAATGGTTCTGACTGGTATAGTCAAAGGGGTATTTCAGAATTCTTTGTGAAGTAATAATGGGTAGTCAGTGTTTTACCAGAAGTCACAGTACTTTGAGGTTGGAAAACTGAGAGGATTTCTGAAGGGAAGCTCAGCAAACAGCTACTGGAATGGAGCCATTTAAGAGCTAAATTCCACCCTCTAAAACAGCTACATCTTAAAAACTTAATAGTGGTTTTAGGGAATGGATTCAGAGTTACTCTCAAAATGCATCAGTGTTTTTCTAACAAAGGAAATTCATTCTGCTCAAATCACTGCATGCATTTCCAGCCTTTTTATCTTCACTGCTGTATAGTTTTCTGATTGGAGCCTTAGAATTTCATATCACAGCTGATTAGATATGTTGTTCGGCCACTAATGACATGGTGCAACACAGGTGTTCCTAACTTGAACAAAATAAACAGTCTGATGCAAAAGTGACAGTGTAAAATTAAACATATCTCCATCTACAACAATTTAAACTTAATTAAATATATATATATATAAAGATAGATATAGCAGCTGAAAACAATTTCCCCCTCTGTGTCTCATTTTTAGCCCTGCTAGCTTGGCTTAGCTCCAAAATCCAACCCTCAAAATATATCTTTAAAACTAGATTAATTAACCTGACTGATGATATACAAAGCCAACTAAAACAGAAGAGTCTAGTGGAGCCTTTGCATCATTTAATCTTACAACTGATTATCATAATTATGAGGAAACGACAACTTTATATTAATAAATGGTGCTTCACCTACTGGATCCAGCTAAAATTCTTAACTGATCATATAAAGCAGTGGTTTTCAAACTGGGGGTTGGGATTAGGGCTGGGCATCGTGAATCAAGCATCTTTGAAACCTGGACTAACTCCTCCAATTCTCCCGGAATCGTTCAATTTTTAAATGTTCGATGTCAGATTTCGATGTCCAGTCCGCCAAACACCATATCAAACACCACCGCCAGAAGCTAAACGTTTGTTAGTACAGTTTCTGGTACAACCAATTATGCTGACGCACGGCACAACTCAGCGTATTTGTCACTATATTTAGCGAGTTTTCAGCCCCTCTGTTAACTTTCTTTCAATAGAACCACTAACAACAAGTCTAGGGACACTTTCTGGTCTTACTGGAGACTTTTGAGACCCACTTGAAAGAATGTTTCATTTATTGCACGCTGCCGCGGCCCCTCCCCCTTCTCACAGCACACACTACTAGAGTCTGCAGGAAGCATCAGACACAGCAGAAGATGTTCACCTCATCTCCATAAACCGGACTGAAAAACTCAAAGCTGCCACTGATTATCAGCTTTAATGTCTCTAAAGCCGTTTTCCCACTGAAATTAGCGGGTTTTCACGCGTTTTTCAAACGTGCGTCGACCGCTCATAATCGGCATTAGGCTCCTTTCCCATTGACAAAAAAAGCCGGGTTTGATCACCTGCTGGCAGCTGCGTGTCCTCTGATCCCACCGCTGTGTGTCTGGTGATGCCATCATGCTGGCGTTGTTTTGGCGTGTTATATCACACGCGACTGGCGCAAGGTTGTGACGGACGCACGTTGCGCTCAACGTCGTCGTGTAAATTAGTGGGTCAACCCAGGTCTGGTGTTCCCACTGCATGCCGATCGGAGTCGAGCCGCTTCAAGGCGATTTTAACCCACATCGCTTGCAGAGTCGTTTGACGTGGGTCGAAGCGGGTCGATGAGTCATTCCCACTGCCACTAAAAGCCGATTGTTCACAGGTTAAAACGGGTTAATTTGGCATTATCTCAGCGAGAGAAGCTGATTTTGGCCGTGTACATGCTTTGTCACAGCGGTGAACCAAATCCACCTGAAAACCTTTATCCTCCTTATATATGAAGTTTCTGATAGTTTTCAAGTCTTACATGTAGAATTTTTATCACTGAGTTATCAGGAAAAGTTATTACAGTTGCTACTCTAAAAATCTGAATTTAGTCCTATTTTAGTAAGAAAAACTGAATTTTGACATTTAGGTGCTTTTTCCACAGCGGTTAACCTGATCCACCAACATCCACTTTTTCCTCCTTATTTATGAAGATTCTGACCGTTTCCGGGGGGGGGGGGGGGGGGGTATGTTATTTTGAAGGTCATGGCTCAAAAAGTTTAAAAAACAATGATATAAATAAATGATGCAACATGACTCAGGGACCACTGAAGTATGAAGATAGTGAAGTGGGCCAGTGTGATCCATAGGCGAAAAAAAGCAAAGCAATAAACACTCACTGTTCAAAAAGTGTAAGAAAAACCCAAGAAATCACATGCACTTGCTCTTAAAATAATGCTCCACTTCACTTCTCAAACACAGTATTTTTAGTCCGCCTGTGCACTATTTCGCCCAGAAATTGCTTAAAATTTTAGGCCACTTGTTCATTCAATGCCACTAAAAGGCGAATACTGGCTCAAGAGGAAAGCTGCACTGGGACTTCTTTTGTCTTTGAAAAATCACAGTGACCGTATAAGCCAGGGGTGCCCAAGTCCAGTCCTCCATAGCTGCTATCCTGCAGCTCTGCAGAGGCCTGGTAACGAGCCATTCGTTTGATTCAGGTGTGTTGGAGAAGGGATGCAACCCAAATGTGCAGGATAGTAGCTCTGGAGGACTGGACTTGGGCACGCCTGATAAAAGCTATAGTTTAATGAATGTGTGCCTGAGAGACATGAGTTGCGTATAAAGCAACAGTGTTTTCATTGGTACGTAGCGTCATTCTGTGTTTTCTGTAGCGTCAACTGCACATCAGACTGTGTTTGCCGTGCACACAGAGAGCTCTCTAAACATCAGAACATGACGTCAATGGGCACAAACTATTTCTTGTGCCACAACAACATATCTGAGTCACTCAGGCTTCTGAGAGTCTGTCATGGCTGTGGGGTCAGGACGAGCCAAGTAGATACACAATACTAAAGAGATAAGGAGGCTGCCTTTTTATTTCTGTCCTGTTTGTGTACTTACCAGGGCGCAGTACGTCTCCGGAGGGTCTCCACAGGTGATGTTAGGGGGATCCAGGGTAACCTTCAAGTAGTGGGTCATGTCTGCTGCCTCTGGTTGGCAGGCCATGTAGTCCCAGGTTAGACCCTCGTCTGAGTAAAGCTGGGACTTGCACACGTCATAGTGGCCCCACGCTGCAGGGTAGTGCTGCATGGCAGCCTGGCAAATACCAGTCCAAACCGCCTGCAGTGTCAACGCAAAATGGAAACGCATGACTGGTCCTTTCTCAGCCCCTTTGAATGGAGCGGCGTCTCCTTCTGGGGGTGCACAAATAAAGGATTGCTTCTCTTCAGGTTACGTCCACTCACTCAGAGCGAAAATGGAGGCATGTCAGTCTCCCTTCAGGTGGAGTAAGGGTCAACCAAGAAGTGTTGTACTGTGTTTCTTTATTTCTGTTTTCTTTCAAGTCTCTGAAGGTGTAGATAGCAGTGAGGGAGGGCGAGGTTACCGGTCCATTGAGAAGATAAGAGGAGAAGACTGAGGGAGGGAGGAGGAAGGAGGAGGAAGATGGGGAAGGCGAGAATGAGATAGCCCTCTGACACGCTGATAGGAAGATGAGTGGCAGGTCTTCTCAGCTCGCCTGGCTGTCAATCATGGTCCTTGTCCTGGGCGATGATCTGGCGCTGCAGAGAAACAGAAGAAGAAGAAGGGTGAGTAAACCTCCCTTATGGGAATAGAACTTGACACTAAGAAAACATTAGCTGGGCCTATAGCATGGGGGGGTGTAGATGTGTGAACAGAAAATAGGATGGGTGCGAGAAAGAGGTGCCATGTTGGTATTTGTTGTCCATCAAAACACAGGAAATCAGAAGGCGAGGCCATCAGGGTATACTGGATCCTGCTGCTTTCACACTAAACCATCAACACACACTGGTATCAGTGATCCAGCCATCTCCAGCCAGTTTTACTAATGGTAAATCTTCAGCAGTGGTTTTTACCCAATTTTCGGGTTGAATATTTGACCCAGAAGTTGGGTTATATTGACTATATTGTTAAGTTATTTTAACCCAGAAGTCAACAATCCAACAAGCCAAATGTCTGGGTTGAAATAACCCAGAAATTAGTTGGTCCCTTTTCAACCCAACAGTTTGACCGAGAAGTTTAGTGTGTAATGTTGACCGAATGCATATTTTAATCTCTGTATGAAACATTAATAGAAAAATACAGAATCAGATTCAGTTTATGTGTGTGTGATTTCATACAGAAGCAGCTCAAGGTGTTTGACACCACCATTAAAAAACACTCCCATTATAAAAAGTTTAATATGCACTATACATGAAAACAATACCCTCAGCCTTACAGACCAAATGTTTTTAAAGGTGCCTTGACATCAAATTTCACTTTTCTGGGGTTTCAGGGTAAAATATGATCTGTTGTGCACTGATGAGGCCATGTGAATGTCCAGAGTGAGAATCAAAGTTCCTGTTTATGGTCTGTCAGCTTTGTCTCTCTGTTCAGAAACGGTTGAATCAGACAGCAGCTTATCATTCTACAAAGTTTTAATATGCTACGTAGTTCATTTGCTCCAATTAGAGCACACTATTAAGCAAACAGTCTCCCCCTCCTCTCTCCTTCCACCCTCCGTTTCGCTCTCCCCCTCCCTCGCTGATTCAACTGCATGAGTGGAGCTGAGTAACTGCTGAGCAGTCAGGTCTGGGCTTCCAAACAAATGGATTTAAAAGAAAACGTCTGCAGCAACACTGAGGGGGGCGACTGCAACCTTATTACCTGTAAGTTTATTTATTTTCTAAACGTTGTCTTGTCTGATAAACATAGTTCACTTTCTGAATTGCCCATGATGCTACAAGATAGCCTTTAGCAAAGTCCAACTGCTAGGGCAGCTTGACCTACTTTCTCTAAGTAAAGTTATAGTCAAATAAGGTGTAGCCAATCAAAATGAAGTCAACTTGGTCTCCGGGTAAAGCTGCATATCATTACCGCACCCAACCATTTTACTGAGGAAGGGAGGTCTGGCGTTTCAAAACAATCCCTCGCTGTAAAAAATGCTGTTTTTTTCTTTGGAGAATTGACATATGCAGCAATGTCAACTACATGAAGTAGTTTTTACTGCCATGTCATCACTCCTTTAAACACCTTTAAGCTGTACATAGATACCTAAAACATCTTTTATGAATATATTGAAATAAAAGTCAGAACCAAAGTAAGTAGGCTCTGTTACATTTTTTAAGGTCTTTGAGATGCTTCTGCATCTTGGCCACCAGTGTACGGTCATAAAGGCATACAGTATGGCTCTCTACATAGTCTCACAGCTGTTGATTTTTTTTTTACATACTTAAGAAAAAGGAAGGTTGGAAGAATGGGTTGTAAACGTGCATGACAGGAAGATCTGAGATGGAAAAACCAAACAGAAGGACAACTGTCAGCTGCAGCGCTCCACCAGTCAGTGTTTGAGAAAAGCAGTTCTTCACTAAACTGCAGGTGACAGCAGGCCAGGAATCAAAAGCAATAACGTTCATCTGATGAATTAAAGATCTGGTTTCTTTGGCTACATTTCCTCTCAATGTTTGTAGAGGAAACACGTAATAATCCTTACAGTCAAATGTGGTGGCAACATGAATTTATGAGAACGGGCCAAGAGATCAGTGAGGATGCAGGGAATGATGGATTCAGGAACAAACCGAGCGATCCGAACAAACTTTCCCTGAGTCCTCAGGATGGATTCAAGGTTGGTTTTATCGCAATATTACAACTTAGAGCATCCCACGAAGAGCACAGAGAGGACATGACTTGAGTAGCATTAAGATTGAACAAATATTCTCCATCATTTTACAAAAAATGCAATTAAAATCACGCAGAAGATGCCAAAGGGGATTTTTATCAGATAACTTCACACCTTTAAGAACACAGTAACCTAAAATAAGATTTATTAAACAGATTTTTTTTCCGGATGAGAAACATTTCCTTTAAAAACTGTTCTGATTTGATGTTTAAATCTACTTTCACATGGAGTTCAATTATCTAATTTGCTGCATTTTCTGAAAAAAAAAAAAAAGACTTATGATTGGTTCACATTAAGAGAGGCATTTTTTTCTGTTTTTAATAGCTATCTAGTAACCAATTACTTGATTAATGACTGTAGAACTGAATTATCATAGTATTTGTGGCTGCAGATATAGTATGTGGATACAAAAATACATATTAAGCACAAACATTACTTTCAACATTTAAAAAAACCCTCAAACTGCAGTTTCAAAGTTCTTGATGAGGCTAACATGATGGCAAATGTGCCTGTTGCAAATTCTGATTTTAGGTGTTTCTTTGTGAAGTAAAGTTGTGTGAAATACTTTAACTGGCTTCACCCACAGTGGGGAGCAGTTAGTGATTTATTAGCTACTATAGGGTCATGGCAACAGCAGATATTTTTGTTTTATCATCTAAAACAACTCAAATTTCAATCATTTTAGTTTAATGACCACGTCACACATACTGGGTTAGTCAAACATGGTCCAGACACCATTCAGCTGAGAACAACTGTCTAATGGAGAAGGGTGTATAAATCACTTAATATCATTTTTGAGTGAACCGCCATGTCATTTTTCCATGTTTGAGGTTTTTAAGACGACGTTCTCTTCTGTAGTCCTGCGTACCTATTAGCTTTGCTAGCTTTGTTAGCGTAGCCATCAGAATCCCTCCATGTTTTTTTAGCAGCAGTGTCTGCCACTGGTACTGTATGACACCAGCTGCTCAGAAGTACACAAGAAACAATAATACATTAAATTAGATATTTTTTAAAAATCAGAGATTTAAGGGGCAACATTTTCATTCACTTTAAACAGAGGTGTTCAATTTGTTTCTACGATGCATCACGATGTCGGCGAGGCCAATTCTGCATCAATACAGCAACAAAACATGATCCGTTATAAATAAAAGTAATGTTTGTTTGCTTTTTTATGTTCTAGGAGTGGAATAATGTTGCTGATAGTAAGGACAATCAGATTCAATTCAGAAATGATAATAAATAAAAAGTTAGGTCATACAGTGAAGAGAACAGTGAAGTTGCACAGCACAGATTTTAACACAGTTTAAATAAATAAGATTTATTCAAGACAAAAAAAAATAATGAAATTAAATTGATTTACATAAGAAAAATACTTAACTAACTTCCACAGGAAACTCTTATTTCTCTCTTTATTTCTTCTTTTTTTTTTAAACCAAACATCCCCTTCTGAAGGAAAAAAAAATCCTTTAATGGCTTTTATTTTCATAAGCAAAAAAAAGAAAAGAAAAAAAGGTAAAAAGAAAATCCATCCATCTATTATTTATTCTGACCAGAACAATCCTACATGATCAGGTTGTGACTATACTCCTGTTTTAAAGTGGTCGTCTAAGCGGCGGATCGGCCCACAGCAGTAAATCACACATGCTGATTTATTTCCTACAGTATCTGAGAAATAAATCTCCATTTATAACTGCCAGCCATCGAGGGTCAGGCTCTTCTTTTCTCTTTTCCCCTTTTAACCAGACATTTTGGTTTTGAAATGCCAGCTCAAACACATCAGTGCTCATTTTCTCTCTCTTTTTTTGTTGCTGCTGCTTATCTCATTGACCTTCTTAGATCTAGTTTTAGAATTGACCTTTTAAATGAGGTTGTCTGCAACCAGCGTGCACCTTGATATCACAGCAGTGAGCTGCAGTCAGGTAGCCAAGGCCGAAGCAAGAGTTATGGGAAGGTTTCTGCCATCAAACAACAACCCGACTGAGAGCGAATGATGGGAAATCAGAGCTGGAGTCGGCACGGACAGACGTGTGGAAATTTTCAGGCAACTTAATCAGCCTGTAATGTCTCCACTTCAGGAGTCCAAAGTGTAACTGGGGCTATCGCAAAAATATCACTGAAATGCTTCAAGTTATCACAGGATTAAAATCATTTTGGTTCAAGCATCAGTAACAATAGATGATCAGAGCTAACACAATGCATAAACGGCCGCTCACTGTGATTTATGTGCACTTAGGATGTGAGACGGACTCGATATAAAACATTCTGCTTTTCATACACATGGAATAGATGAACTGAGACCTAATAAGGGCTGAAATGATCACTTCCTCCTCCTAAGGTGATCTACGGGAGAGTATTATGGCCACTTAAGAAAAAAAAAATAGAATTCTGAGAAATTCTCAGAAATTGAAAAAAAACAAAACTGAAAAAAACTTAATGTTCTGGAAAAACATCAGAATTCTGAGATTAAAGTCACACTTCTTACTTTAATTCTCAGAATTCAGTTTTTTTTTCACAAATAAAAAAAGAACCTTGTGAAAAAAATTATGTTCTGGGATGAAAAAAAAAGTCACAATTCTGATAATAAAGTCTGATTTGACACTCTCAGAATTCTGACTGTTTCAGAAATTAAAAAAAAAAGAAAAAAACTTTTCTGTATTTTTTAATGTTCTGGAAAAAAGTCAGAATTCTGACTTTATCTCAGAATCGTTAATCTTTTAAGAAATTGAAAAAAAAAAAAGAAAAAATGTTCTAGAAAAAACTCAATTCTGACATTAAACTCAGTTGTTTGGTTTTTTTTTTTTTTTATGTTCTGGTGAAATTTTTTTGGTTAGTCTCTGCTTTTTCCTCGAATTTGTTTTTTTTTTTTTTTTAGAAATTGAAAAAAATCTTCGATTTTTATTATTATTATTATTATTATTATTATTATTATTATTATTATTATTATTATTATTGGGGGGGGGGTCATTAGTCTGAGATTAAATTTGAAATTTCTGACTTTTTTCAGGAATTTGACTTTTTTGTCAGAAATTGAAAAAAAAAATCTCTCGATTTTTTAGGGGTTTTATGTTTTACAAAAAATAGCAGCATTCTGAGATTAAAGTTTAAATTCTGACTTTTTTGTCAGAATTCTGATTTTTTTTTTCAGAAATTGAAAAAGAATATCCTCCAGAAAAAAAAATGTTGCTGGAAAAAAAGTCGGAACTCTGACTTTTTTAAATCAGTTATCTATTTTTTTTTTCTTCAGTGGCCCTAACAACCTTTAGTAGTACACATGATGAAAAGTGACAAATAGGTGGATTTATCTTCCCATTACATGCATGGGGATGTAGCAATGAGTACATTCTTATTTTCCTCTCAAAGTGCAAATTTACTGCTCTCTAGCAAATAATGGTCCAGTATACATCAGCTGTTTCTGTGTTCCACACTGAGGCATTCAGTCATTTCACTCAGGCTGAATATAAATCATCATTTTAGGGAGCAGCAAAGGTCAGGGGCAGAACCTCGGTGGCATACCAACACACTCAGACGGGAAACATCTAATCATGTTACTGGAATAAAAACAAGGTGGGCAGAGAGAGTTAAAGGTGAGATTCTCCTGCTTGAATACAACCCAGGAATTTCCCAGCATTCATTCAGGAGCAAAAGAAAAGAAAAATCCATTACATGAATGAAAATAAGCATCATCCGAAACGGGATTAAATTTAGCCGAAGATGATGATGTAGAGTCTGTACAGAGAAAAGAAAAATGCAAGTGCGAGTAATGTAAGTCGTAGGACAGAGGCAGGAGGAAGAGGTTAAGGTGGGAAGAAGAAATGAAGAGACTCAAATGTAAAATGTAAGAATGTCAACGGCGGAGATGTCAGCAGGTGAGGAAGCAGCCAATTATCCAGAGGAACTCTTGGCACAGAGCTCCCTGTTCCCATTAAGAGACATAATATTACCGTGTTAAGAAGGAGACGAAGGAGATGGCCGGGACGTGTGTGTGTGTGTGTGTGTGTGTGTGTGTGCATGCTCCACGTGCAGCCTGTGGGTAAAGTCGCGGGTAATGAGACAACAAGCAGTGGCAAGCGCTCCGATAACAAGCAATACAATCAGAAAAAACGCGGGGTCGTTACTTCTCCGCCACCCCAGCCCCTCCCTCCCGTCGCCCCCGAGGAGACGAGGTGGGGGAGAGGAAAAGGAGAGCAGATGGATGAAGTGTGGACGTGCATTTTAAGTGAGAAAAAAGGTTTATTTTCGGGCAGGCCATCGATAAAGGTCTGAGGACATCAGAGGAGGCGCGGCTGCAGGAAGTCTGAAATCCTTCCATGCACAGGAATGTATTTATATTGCATTGTAAGCACAGAGTGATAAACACTTTCAGTAACAGTGGGAGGTTGGAGGTGAAGGAAGGTGACTCTCAGAAAATAACACATAAATTAAACCTTTAAAATATCGGTTTTCTTTCAATTATTCTGCACAAAAATGCTAATAAGGCACATCAGCTCTCCTGGTCATTTATACATATTCATCTATATTTCTAATGAGTACATCCTGAACTATATCAAGATTTAACACATTCAAACATGTTTAAAGCTGCTTTTCTCAGTTCTGTGCAAACGCAGCGAGCCGCACCTCATTTCTTTATGTTTGCTTCCAAGGAGACACACTGTCTTGCAATCTCTTCTAATTGTCTTGAGTAGTCTTCAAGGTTTCTGAAGGTCTCTAAAAGTTTCACTTACTTTCCTTTTTCACATATTTTCAGTCCCATTGTTGCACCTCAATAAATATAAGTTGTCTCAGCACATTACTGACAAAAAGTCAGAAATATTTTTTTTGGTTGATGTTGACCCTGATATTACATCATAAATGTCAGGCGTTAAAGGAATAGTACACCTCTGACTTTTATATAATGGAGGTGACCAGCGACTGAACCAAAAAGGTCCATAAAAGTCCACAAAAACATGGCAATATTCCTCCATACTGCTCGTCTAATGTAATCCAAGTGTCCAGAGTGGGTAGCGTCCAGAATTTACTCCAAACAACATCATTTAGTGTATTTTTATAGCTTAAACAGTACTACATCTAGCTGCCGTCAAGCGCGTCCATGCGAGTTTACGACACTACGGAAGCCTCGGCAGACGAGATCACGCATTCTCTTTTTCTTTCTTTCTTTGTTTTAAATCAATAGCCAACTAGGGATGCACCAATCCGATCTTCAGATTGGGATCGGCTCCGATATAGAAAAAAAAATCCTAGATGGGTAAAATCGGGATGGGTAAAAATGAGCCGATTCCCAGCACAATCCGTAAGTGCAGATCTATTCAATGCATTTCTATGCTGCTCCTTTAAGTGACATCACGCGTTACTGACGCAGCACGTGGAGGCTGTTTGTTTACAAGGTCAGAGTCGCGGCTGCTAGCTGCTAGCAGGCTGCCGTGTCTCCTTCTGTCGCTCCTCAGAGAAGAGTCCTGCTGTTTTTCCCCTCAGTTTCAGCATTTTATTATTTTGCATTTATTAACTGCACTGACTGAAACAGGACGTTTTGTTATATTTTTACATAAGAGACCAAGTTTGTGAAGCTGCTTTAAGATGGTTTGTTTCAGTTTATTTAAGATTGCTGTGTGTGCACAGTTGTTAAATAAGTAATTCAGTACATTTATCTCTTAAAAAAAAAAAAAAAAAATTTTAAAGCCAAGTCTGATGTTGCCTTGCACAAAAGAAAGACCCCAGTCTGTTTTCGCACAACAAGGTGCCGTCAAACAATACCATGCTGTTTTGTTCCTCCTTTTTCTGTATCCGTATTGGATGGGTATCGGCAGATACCGAAACATCAAATATCAGATCGGAGCCCAAAAAAGGCGGATCGGTGCATCCCTATAGCCAACCCCTCGTGTGTTTGTCCGCAGCTCGGTCGCTCTTAGCACAATGTAAACAGTGAATTTCTTCTTCTACGCTTGCATTATTGCAGAGTAGGCGCTGAACACTGGCGGCATAGTGTTAAAAACTCGCAGGGGCGCGCTTTGCAGCAGATAGATGTTCTGCTGTTCAGGCTATGAAAATACACTAAATGATGTCATTTCGAGTAAATTCTGGACGCTACCCAACCAGGACACTTGGATTACATTGGACGAGCAGTATGGAGGAAAATTGACAAGTTTTTGTGGACTTTTATCGACATTTTTGGTTCAGTCGCCAGTCACCTCTATTATATGAAGTCGGTGGGTAACAAAAAATAAAAAACAGCTCTCCGGCTGCATTTGAGGTATCAAAAAAGTGCTCCAGAGTCTTGCTCAGCATGAGGGTGGGTAGAAAATGAAGGACCATCATTCTGTGGTTGTACTATTCCTTTAATATGCAATGGTAATCAGCTAAAAGTATTGAACGAAAAGCTGTCATTACTGGTGGTATGCCGTAACATGTCTCAGTAACTGGGCATGTGTTAAGTGGGGTCCTGGTCTGATAATGTCTAAATGCTTAAAATATGATGAAGAGGACTATTAGCATAAAACTGTTGTTGAACCAGAACATTTAGTGCTCCATTTATGGTTCAGACACTTCTTTTGGTTTACTCTGCAGTTAATTAGTTGGTTAGTAAACAGCATGTTATGCAGTTGAGACTTGGACATTGACAAGTTGGACATGCGCATTAAAAAAAATTGAGAACGTCAAATAAACTTCAGCTGTAAGGGTTAGAGCACATTTTAGGTTTAATTTCACACCACACAAAAAGCCAAATATCCATAAGTTTTTACACGTTTAAGCTCTGTTTCTAGAAGCCTGTCAGCCTGTTCACATTTATCTAGTTTTATTAATTAAAAACATCAACGATAAGACAGTTTGACAGACAGGAAACAGAGTTTATGCATCAATAAGGTGATTCCCAAAGAGGTAATAGTTTAAATCTTGACATATCTCAGCATGCTGTGCTAGATCCATCTATAGCTGGCTGAAGCCGCATCAGAAACGGCCCCCATGGAAGGATGGCTGTCAAGAAGCCGTACTTAAGGAAGGAAACAGCGAAGGGAGAAAAGGCTGAGGTATGTCACATGACACAAGAACTGGACTGGAAATCTGTAGCAACAGGTCTGATGGGGGGGTGGATCCTTCCCAGAACCCAGACCTCAACATTACTGGAGCAGTGTGGGATCATATGGACAGAGAGTAGGGCTGGCCAACATTTAGAAAACTTGTGATATGTGATAAGACTGTTGAGACTTGCAATGACGATATGATTCAGGATGAATAAAATACTTGGAAATGCACTGTTTTTCAGACACCAGGTAGTCAGAGGCCGACTCAGATAACAGGAAACATACGCCCATCTTTGCAACATGTATATCATGCGGACTAATGTTGCAATGGCGATAAATCTGTGATGTATTATGCAGCCGTTGCCCAAAGAAAATAAAAAAATTAGCCAACATCCAAATAAGAGTTTGGAAAGTCCTTCAAGAAACCTGGAGAACTTTTCCTGAAGACTAGTATGTTAAAAGTAAAGCAGCTCAGACCAAATAGTCACTTTCAAACTTCTTAGAACTGGACCAACTTTTGTCCTGGCTCATAGTTACATTTTTAAAGGTTTTAATAAATCCCCAAAGTTATTAGGTTCCTGACAATATGAAGAAACATGAGCGATGTCTGAGACCTTCGCACACTTACACACTAGCGTGGGGATAGAGACCCATGATAGAAGTTAAATAACAATAAAGATAATAGAAATTTAATTTTGGATATGTATATGATAATATAAACTCATATATATATATATATATATATATATATATATATATATATATATATATATATACATATACACACACTATATTGCCAAAAGTATTTGCTCACCCATCCAAATTATGGGAATCAGGTATTCCGAATCACTTCTGTGGCCACAGGTGCATTAATGAAGCATTTAGGCATGTGGACTGTTTTTACAAACATTTGTGAAAGAATGTGTCGCTCTCAGGAGCTCAGTGAGTTCCAGCGTGGAACTGTGATAGGATGCCACTTGTGCAACAAATCCTCGCTCCTAAATATTCCACAGTCAACTGTCAGCTGTAATAGAAGAAAATGGAAGTGACTGGGAACGACAACAACTCAGCCATGAAGTGGTCGGCCACATGAACTGATGGAGCGGGGTCAGTGGATGCTGAAGCACATAGTGCGAAGAGGTGGCCAACTTTCTGCAGTCAATCACTACAGACCTCCAAACTTCATGAGGCCTTCAGATCAGCTCAAGAACAGTGGGCAGAGAGCTTCATGGAATGGGTTTCCATGGCAATCAGCTGCATCCATCCAGCGTGGGATGCAGTGGTGTAAAGCAGCCGCCACTGGACTGTAGAGCAGTGGAGGTGTTCTCTGGAGTGATGAGTCACGCTTCTCCATCTGGCAATCTGATGGACAAGTCTGGGTTTGGCAGTTGCCAAGACAACGGTACTTGTCTGACTGTATTGTGCCGAGTATAAAGTTTGGTGGAGGGGGTATCATGGTGTGGGGTTGTTTTTTCAGGAGCTGGGCTTGGCCCCTTAGTTCCAGTGAAAGGAACTCTGAATGCTTCAGCAAACCAAAGCATTTTGCACAATTCCATGCTCCCAACTTTGTGGGAACAGTTTGGAGCTGGCCCCTTCCTCTTCCAACATGACTGTGCACCAGTGCACAAAGCAGGTCCATAAAGACCTGGACGCAGAGTCTGGTGTGGAGGAGCTTGACTGGCCTGCACAGAATCCTGACTATAGGCGCTGATTCCGTGGGTGCTTCAGGGCCCGAGCACCCACGTGGGATTGATGACAAAGTTGGTCTCATCAAGCATCCACTGCAGTGTTTCCCTACACTGACTCAGTCATGGTGACTTCCTCAGCTATATTATTAACGTCATGCCTTCAAAATGATCAGAATGAAATCTTTTCACATGGACAACATCAAAAATTTCTAAATTGAAGCTGGATTACCGCTTCTAGAAACCAGCAGCAGCAGAACTCTCTTCTGTCAGACATCGCATTTGCACGTGAACACAGCATGGAGACCATCATGTCAGGATGAAAACACAGCGCAGCCAGAACGTGGCGCGCACAGACCTTATATGTATCTGCCAGAGGGCTTTATTCATATCTTAAACTTGATGAATGAGCATAAAGTGTTTTTTAGTGGCTTCGGTTCTTTGTTGAATCAAACCACCAAGCAGCCTACAGTCCCAAAATCAGCCTCTTTTAATGGGAAAATAGTAGCCTACGAACTTTTAATATGGCATGGTCCTGGATATTATCACCAATGGCTTCATCAAGCTGCAGCGAGAAGCAGCCGTACATTTCATGGAACGTACAAGACTGGTGAGTGAAAAAAAACTATACAGTAGGCTGCTATTAGGTTGCTGATTAAATTGTTAGTTAAGATTATGTTGCACTGGCTACGAATTTTGCTTTCCGTTTCACTTGCAAGCGCATTTATTGCTTGGTGTCACATTTGTGAAGGATTCCGCTGTTGACTAATTTATTACCAATTTTAATTTCTTCAAATAATTTTTTAAATGGATGTTGTATTTGTTAATTTTTTGGTGAGGTCATTAATTTGTTTTACAAAATAATGAGCCACAAATTCCTCTAATAATGGGATATTAATTTAGCTGAATATATCTTGTCGTCTTGTTCAGCCTCCACTCAGAGCACCCACCGGTAGAAATGTAAATTGGCGCCACTAGTCCTGACCTCAACCCGATAGAACACCTTTGGGATGAATTAGAGCGGAGACTGAGAGCCAGACCTTCTCGTCCAACATCAGTGTGTGACCTCACAAACACTTCTGGAAGAATGGTCAAAAATTCCCATAAACGCACTCCTAAACCTTGTGAACAGCCTTCCCAGAAGAGTTGATAATAATAATAATACATTTTATTTGAAAGCGCCTTTTCAAAGCACCCAAGGACACTGTACAGGCAGATAAAACATTAAAAACAGGAAGCTAAAACAGTAAAAGCTGTAATTAAAAAAAAATGACAGTTGAAGCTGTTCCAGCTGCGAAGGGTGGACCAACATCATACTGAACCCTATGGATTAGGAATGGGAAGTCACTTCAGCTCATATGTGAGTCAAGGCAGGTGAACAAATACTTTTGGCAATATAGTGTACATATACAGACAGATATTCATACCCTCCCATTATATAAAATGCTACATTCCCAATAGTCACTTAACAAGAAACTGAAAAAGTGAAAATGAATAGAATTTTCTGAATCTAATTTAGCGAAATAAATTATTGCTTTTGAATGTGGTTGAAAAGAAAACTTAAAAACAATCAAACAAAACTGTCCCAGACTTATTCGAGCCTTTGCTGATGAACAGTGGGTCAAGATACCTGTCAATAGGTGCAGACGTCTGATTGGATGGTACAGAAAACATTTGATTTCTTCAAAGTTTTTTCAACAAAAATTCAGTTTAGGGGTCTCATTGTGCTTATTTGTTTGCTTTTTTGTGATTTTTTTTCTTTTTTTTTGGGGGGGGGGGGGGGGGGGGGGTTGGTTTTAATATCTTTGTTGAACCACAATTCAACAGAGAATTCAACAAATTCAATAAAATCTTTAATATGATTCAAGTCTAATTTAAATAGGGCACACTGTGGAACAACGTCCTTTTGGAGCCTGAGGCGTACTTTTAAACAAAAGATTGGGTACTTTAAAGAAAAATCTAAATATAAGATGCAGTAAAAGATTAAAAACCAACAAAAGGAAAAATTAGAAAAATAAAAGACAATAGTCATGATAAAAGGCTGTAGTAGCCTGGAGCTAAAATCATGATAAGAAAAACGATTAGATGGCGGGGCAGAGGGTAGGACAGGAGGGAGTTGGGAGGGGGAGTCAGTTTAAATTGAAAGGTTTTGAGTAGGCTCTTAATGCCCCCATACCCAGTGGGGGGGCAGTACCCACTTTATTTATTGTTACTTTAGTCTAATTCAGCTTATTTCACTGACAGAGATGAGCATGAAGACCAAAAGGTACAACTGGGAAATATTACGGGGTCTTTTCTATATATTTTGGCCTACATGCTCATTTCTGCACATTTGTGATAGATATTTCATTAATGTCCCCGTGATAAATGTTCAATCTGAATCATTTTTACCAATATAGAAGAAGCTACAGGACAATGAAGAGGTTGCAACATCCATCAGGCACATTTGTAAGGCAGCTGGTTGAAAATCATCAGTTGCATTTTAAAAATGCTAAATTGAAAACCTGTCAGTGGACCCAAGAGCCCGAGTCTCACAGGTGAGCCGAAAATGTCTGCGCGTTAAGAAAATAACGTGTCTTTCTAACCGCACATCAAGTCAAGAGTCTCCGGTGTGCGTTTCCTTGTCAACAATCAAGAGATGCCTCGGAGGATTCGCAGCAAGGCCTGAACCCCTGGCAAGTCTGGATACAGAGAGGCCACCTGCAGCGCACGTAAAGATCCGAGAAGGAAGCAGCGGGATCGGGGAACAAAGTGCTGCGACACCATGAAACACAAAACAACCTTTTATCTAAACCATGGAAGAAGGAAAGTGAGTTGAAGGATAAAAAAAAAAGAAGCGGTTTCTGTTGTGCATGGAAATGAAGCGCGTTTGGATGGTTGTTGGATTGCAGAGGTGAACAGGGAGAATATTGCTTCCTGGATGTGAGGGCAGAACAACTGCAGAGCTTCATGATCGAGGAAAAAAGGAAATGTCACATAAGGCTGAGAGGATGGCTTAAAAACCCGAGAGACAATAACCCCAAAATCACAGTCTGTGCCAGATTTCCTGCATATATGCAGGTTTGTGACGTCAAAGCAGGCAGACTGCACCGGGACTGCAGGCCGCTGCTGAAACCTGCAAGTTTTTATATTTAAACCCATGAATCTTTTACAGGGCCAGGTGGAACTGGGATCGGGAGGGGGGGTTGTCGGGGGCCAGTGAGGTCGCCGCTCACCTCAGCAGCCAGACCTGAGAAACCCCCGGCGTCCACTTCCATTTCGTCCCTGAGCCCACTCGAGCGTGACTGCATGTTTTATCCAAATCAGGAGAGAAGAGGCGCTCGCAGCCACCGGTGGGACTCGCGTGTAAAACATGTCATCAAAGAAACTAATGAGGGAACGCATCCTTGGCTTTTTTCTTGGCTCTCTCTCTTTGTTTCTTTAAAGTTCACTTCCTGTGTTTTTTTTTTATTATCCATATTTATATAATTTTTATCCTCTTGAGCCGTGCTTTGTGTCGGCTCAGCGTTTTCTCACTCCAGACTGCCTTTTTAGCCCTGAGAACAGAAACACCCTGTTTTCTCTCACACTGGACGCACCAGGTTGAGATGTCACATAATTCCTCCCAAACCATCTCCAGGCAGTCACATTTTAGATTTAAAGGATGAATTTAGGTGGAATAATTACAAATCCAGACTATTTGCCCTCACGTCATTTTTAATTTCACTCATTTTTGCACTTTCAAGGGCAAAATCTGAACGTGCGTCTGTCCTTCTTCCTGCTTTCATCTTTCCCGACTCCACCTGCTTCATATTCCCAACCAGTCCCTAATTTAAAGAGAAACAAGAGGGGAGAGGAGAGAGAAGGGGAGGAAGATGGGAGGTCAGACAGTCAGAAACAGATGAAAGATAGATAAAGATAGAATCTGGCCTGGCTTCGGAGAAAAAGCCCCCCTGCCTGCTCGCTGTGCTTCACTCCCCAGATTTCTCTGCCTGCCTTTCCAGAATCCCAAATCTTTCCTGTTAACAAGCTGCCAATAGGACAGCTTCCTGTCCTCATGAATAAACATCCGGAGAGCGGAGTGGGGTCCTGCAAACATGACAGGCAGCGGTGCCGGCAAACGCCGCGCGTGCCTGGAACGCCTCCCCGGAGCTCGCCTCCGAGCCGGGCTGTCACTTAGCGCTCTACCCCACCTCGGAAAAACGCCGCCGCCTTCAATTGGCAGGCTTGTGATCTTTTAATAATGACGACAGGTAGCGAATGTGTGGAGCGCTGACAGCTGGTTAAGTGGCTGCGAGTCAGGGAGGGTGGGCTGATTCAAGGAGAACTCATTGAAGCTCTGCTCAAAGGTTGGGAAAACATTTGGGGGGGGGGGAATTGGCTCGTTTTCCATCTCTGACATGATAAACTGGGAATTTAGAGTTCAAATCTTAAAAAGCCGCATAAGCTTGCAGGACGTTGGGCCTGTGTGTGTCTCAACGTTCAATTGCTGCCCTTTTCCAGCTCTTTCTAGCCCCCCACCCCCTTAGTCAAGCTGAACATCCCCAGGCGTCGGTTCCTCAGCAGCAAACAGGGCACCCTCTCCTCGCCACTAAGCATGCTTCTCCGTGCAACACAGGAACACTTTATGCATTATTAAAAACACTTTTCCTAAAAGGCTGCTGGCACATTATTCTGCAGCTTCAGTGACAAGTCTGAATGCTCCAAAACATCCAGTCTGGCCCCAAGAGGACGCATCAATGCAGGAAGAGCTCTAAATTTCACAATATTGTTGAGAAGGCGGGAAAATGGGATGTTATTTCACTGTGACTGGAACTGGGAGTTGACACGCTGGACTTTAACTCTGAACGTTGGCTCAATCTTGCATATGATCAGCTGCAACCTGGCTTGTCTGCATGCTCGAACACTCAGATCGTCCAATTAATATCTGGCTTAAGCCTGAACTCAGGAGCAGACTTGTTTCTATTCATCTATTCATTTCAAGGCCAAGTAAAATCATGCAGACTTGAGGTCAAGCACATAGGACTCGAAACCAAACAGGTTTCTGGACAATCTGCATTAAAAAAAAAAAAAAAAAAAAAAAAAAAAAAACCTAGCTGCATGCTGTTGGTAATGATGAATTGGAGGCAGGCCAATCGGTTCAAGCTTTCCAAACATGTAATCAGGCGTTTTATTAATAGTAGGAGGAGATTTGGAAATAGTTTCCACAAGGGGGCGCCTCTAAAAATTGACCTTAGGGAGGCTTTTTGGATTCATTCGAGGTAGACTCATTTTTTCATGTTAATAAGTCTGAATATGTGATTTTAAAGCTACATAAGTAGCTTTTTCAGACAGGGTAAACAAAGCCAACACACTTTACCTGCAGCCAACCCAAATCAACAAACTCAAACGCAGGACTGGAAGGACAAACTTTAGCAACAATAGGAAAAACTTACATGTCTTGGATGCCCCTCTCGGACCGGGTTCTCCACCCCTGTCCCAGCAGCTTTATTAAAGCCGCTCAACAAGTTCAGACCGGAGGAATGAAAATGAACTGAGAAATGAAGCTCTTTAAGACGCGCTCCTGACCGGGAATGTGATGAGCACGCACGTCGGTCTCTGTGGAATAGCTGCGCGCACCATCCCCTGCGCTCCCGTTTCAATCAAAGCGCAGGATTTTCCTGCCTCTTCAAAACCAATGACTGATCACCGTCCTGAGGAGCTCGCTCAGCACCGCGCCTGCTGGAAACAGGAGGATTTTTGGACAAGCGCTTCGGTGCCAAAGTGTCCATCATCCTCTCTCCCTCGAGTGCCATTCCATCACGGCAAAAGAAAGAAAGAAAGCAAAAACCCACAACGGCAAAAGAAACTTTGACCTGCTCGCGTGCAATCCTCCTTTATCGTCCTGTTCAGAAGTCCCTTATTTCCAAAAGACTCCTGTCCCTTCCTCCCCTGTTCCTCCTCTTCTCCGCGGCTATGAATAGGTCTCAGCCACTCAACGGGGACATGAATCACGTCAATTAGTCTCGGCTGCTGAGGATATCCGCTCGCATCAACGCATCTTCTCCTAGCCGTCTCCCTGGCACGGCGCAGCACCAACCGCCCAGACGGAGATGGCGGGGAAGATAATGCGCTCCGAGCCTCTGTTAGATGAGACGCACACTCAGCTCGTTTCCCCCCACCTCTCAACACACACACACACACACACACACGCATGCATGCACACCTATGGTCTCTTTCCACTCCACCCCTCCAGCTTAGCACCAGCTTCGCCTGCAACCCACCCACCCAGCCCACTGCAGACACGCGCCATCCTCTTTTGGGACAAACTCTGAAGGGAGGAGTTGAAGCTCTTTTTAGCGTCAAAGAGCTCAAACACAAGCGCGGGTTAGTGGCCTCGGAGGGGAAAAAATAATTGCAAAATAGAAATATTGAAAAGGAAAAATGTTAAATGGAGTTGAGATGTTCAAAAATCCCTTAAGTTTATTTTAATATTAATAACGCATTGCCAGGTGTGTTTCATAAATGAAAGAAAAATGGGAAAAGAAGAAACAAAAGTTTAATCAGTCGCGCAAAATTGGACAATAACATCTGCGCACTTTCTCCAATGAATTCGGATTAATATCTTAATTTTTTCTTCCTGAAATACTTTTATTCTCTCCACATCTTTAAACGAGCTTCCACGCGCCCAAACCTTCACTGATTACCACAAAGAATAAGAGGAAAGTCCTCAGGAGTGTCGGGTCATGACACATGGCGCGCAGCTTTGACAACCACACGCCTCCCCAAGTCCCCTGTTAGTGTTCGGTCTCTACAGACCAGGAGCACCCCCCCACCCCCCCATCCCCCAGCAAGAATTATTTAATTCAAAGATATTGCCAGCTAAGAATAACTGAATGTAGTCTTAAAAAGAAATTACGTGACAGAGTTTATTCTGTTGCTAATCGTCACAGTGCGTGACATACGTGTTTCCATTTAGGAAATTAAGCCTGTGCGCCCCATAACGCGTCCACGTGCCCTCACTTTGTGCTCAGGTGAATAATGCACGTTTGTTCAAGAAACGAGTTAAACAGCTTTCCTACAATCTACACACAAGAGCATCCAGCCTGCGGCTGATTTCCTCCGCGTTCGTGCACCAGAGCTACCTGTCCGTGCACAGGAAAGGTGGAATACATGGCCGTGCAGGGTGATAGCGTACACACGTAAACTCCAAAGAAAAAATGCCTTATTTTTTTCCCTTTTCGACGAACAATTTGGCCACTCAGTCGGCATGCGTAGTAGGAAGCGTTAAAAGTTTGCGCGCTCCATTATCCACTTGGAGACGAATTCAAAGAAAAAAAATCGCTCCCTCACCTTGGTTTTTACTGCTTCATCCCGTCGAAAAACAGCCAGTCGTGCAGCCTGTTGCAGATGAATAAATCCTCTTTAAAACGGGACATCTTAGCGCGGCGCTGGCACGGGAGAGTCGGCGTTCAGGCAACCGGCTTGTCTGCGTCGCTCCCGGGGAATGGAGCAGAGCTCCCGGTGCCAGCGTCACTTCCAGCACAGGTGGAGGGTGCACAGGAGATGAAAAAATCCTGGTAGGCCAAACGTTGGGATTGTTTTCGAGGGGAAGTTGATGAAAATGAAGCGCCAAGAGAGTCCAGGTGCCTCATGTGAGAGACGGCGTGACGAGCCTCGCTGCTCTCAGACACAATGAGGCGGTGAGTGTTTGTCAGTTCACTTTCACCTGAACTTAAATTCTTCGCTGGAGCCCGCGCCCAACAGCGGAGCCTCACTGTGAATAAAAGCAGGATTACATTTTTTTTTAAAGAGATTGGAGGTCTTTTATAACAACTAGATTTTACCTTGAACAGAAATGTAATTATTTTTTAAAAATGGCAAAAGCTGCAGCACAGCAGGGGTGGTTGTGAATTTATAAGGAAGTTCCACTGCACTTATTGCTGTAAAACTCTTTTCCCTAAATTTTATGAAGGGTCTTAATGCTGAATATTTTAGCATCCAGAGATGTTCACAAGCTCGTTTTGCAAGTCCAAATCAAGTCTCATGGCTCAAGTCCAAGTCATTTTGTTGTAATGAGTAATCTGCCACGCGACGCTGCCGTCTGGTCTGCTTAGGACTGCATTATAATATCCGAGGGATTTAAGATACAAACTCAGCCTTCATCTTCCAGCATGTAACAGCGCTGATCCTTGTTTACCTGACAAATACTCCGTCCCTGTCCTCCGGACAAGTTCTTGCAGAACAATTTCAGTTGTCCAGTAAAATAATTCTGGACAATTCCAATGATTGATTTGGAAAACCTGTAGATGAACATGGAAATTGATTCAGATTGGTAAATATGCTGTGAACATAATGTAGCCTATAAGACCTTTTATTGGGTAAAAAAAAAATCTGGACCCGCAGAGAAATGCTCCAAGCTTGCAGTTCACATTTTTCCCCCCTGCATGTAGAGATATGCTGCACCTGCAGGATCACTACCTGTCCTGCAGGTTTTAGATGTTGCCCAGCTGCAGCGCACCTGATCCACATGACAGCTTGTCTGATCCTGCACAAACCTCTGAATCCCCTGCTTATAGTCTGACTACTGTATTGCAAAAGATGCATGTAAAACCTGCAAGACAGTTCAAGAAGTACAGCTGGTGATCGCTGTACAAGTACATCAGTAGATTTTTTTTTTTCTATTATTATGGGGAGGGGATTGTTTGTTTTTCAAAGCTTGAAATAACTGTTTGAGCTATACATAAAAATGAGTTTTAAACTTTTTTTTTCCCCTTTTTCTTCTCTTTCTTGTCCTGTCCAGCATCATAGCAGCAGAATGATGATCTGGCTGCTTTATTGTGTTGAACAGTTTTGCTTTGTCAAGGAGACTTTATGAATGTGAGGCTCCTCTTCATATTCTGAATTTATTCATTTCATTTCTTTTATTTAATTGAATATTTGTTTAAAATTGCATTTTGCATCATATTTCTGGGCCTGCCAAGAGGGAAACAAAGGTTCACAAATGACATGATAAGGAGTGGAACAGAAAAAAAAAAGTGAAGAGAAGAAAGAGAGAAAAAACATGGATACACCTTCACAGTCAACTGCTTCTGCAGAAACCCGCAAAAAACATTAAGGTATTTGCTGGAAAAACAAAAACTAGCAATCCCCTACAGGAGAAGCTGCAGGAGGCAACGTAGCTGAAAACAGAGCAGCTGCTAGAATATCATAAGATCATACACGCACACTAAGGATGCATAATATAATCAGCCTCCTACCGATATCGGCCTACAGTATATCGGTCTTAAAACTGAGAATTGGACATCGGCTACCCTACCGATATTTAAACGATATTTAAACGATCAGGCTGCTGTTTCTGAAGTCTAAAAAACAAACAAAAAAAAAACCTTATTTTTCAAAAACTTCTTTTATACAGACTTTAAACTTCTAAAGACAGTTTCTTTTAGAATGTTCTGTGTGAACAGAGTTCATATACAGTCATTTGTGTAAATAACCAAATAAGTGTTTTCCCCAGAGAAGAAAATCCACGTGGTTCTAGGATATGATGCACAGATTCTATTAGTTTTGTTTGAACAACTGTCATTAAGTTTGACCTGTTATAACACAAGTTTAGGTATTTTTCTAATTTTGCACAAGGAATGAATATTACATCATTTATTTTTCTGTTTTAATATCGGTATTGATATCAGTTATCGGCCACATGAGTTTTAAAATATTGGCATATTCGATATCGGACAAAAAAACAACACTATTGAAACTGAGCACCCCTCCCCTCCGGAAAATGGCCGCCTCGCTCTTCAGCTTATTCAGCTTCAAGTCTCTCCTTCAAAGCTCAGAAGTGGGTAAAAGCCAAACCAATATCAACCCTGGTTTTCCAACATGCGTTATCTATGTAGTTCTTACCGCAGAGTACTTCCTGTTCTCGCTGCGTCCACCGTTCTTTTCTTCTTTTTTTTTCTTCGAGATTCCGAGTAACTGCCGTTTGCTCCAATCATGAGCTCATTCCCACACAGCGTCATGTCCGTAGCTCTGTCATTGGCTGGTGACATATACAAAATCTCTGCCCAGAAACGTCCCGAATGCACCAAAACAAAGGAAAGGGAATTAAAGGCAGGGGAGGGGGAGAAGAAAAAAATGGAGGTGATTGAGAGGCCCAAAGGCACAGATTGAGACGGATTTCACTTGCACAAGTCTAACATTTATTTTCAGGGGGGAACCTTTGGACTCTACCTTTAAAATCTTCAGATCAGTGGCCCCCATGGTGGCTGTTACACCTCCTGTTATCTGCCGTGATCTTACTGCTGCGCTGCTTGCCAGGCACCATCGTGTCCACCTGTGCTCAGTAATTACACTCATGCTGCTCACCTGTTCCTCACGATACACAAGTCTCCTCTTCTCACTCCTCCAGTCCCAGATTGTTGCCATTTGCCCTGCGATCCAGCATCTTTGCCACAGAGTATGACCTTTCCTCCCTCAGCCTTGCCCCTCGGATTCGTCTTGGACTTCTGCCTTCTCATCGATGACCCCTTGCTTGCCTGCTCTGACCTTGCCTCCTTGCCTAGCCCACTTACTGCCCTCAGTCATCGTGACCATTGCCAGCACTGACATTACTATGCTGGATAGGATTATTATCTGGATCTCTTGTTAACCTGCTCTGCAGTTGTCTGGACTACGTTGCCTGTACCAGTTTTGACCCCATCATTAACAGCCTCTCTCCGTTTCCCCTCAGTGAACCATCTTACCACTCTCTTCCCATCTCAGGCTCACCTCACCCTCTGCTGGACTGCATCTCTTGGGAACCAGTTTACCCATTACTCACTGTTGTAAATAAAACTTTTCAGTCTGAGTTTGGAGTCCAAGGTTCTCTGGTCTCTATGGTATCTTGACAGTTGGTTCAGCATTTACAGATTTAAAAAAAAAAAAGACTTTGAAAGTAGCATGTGAGTCAGAAACAAATCTGAGATCTCGTTGAGTCACGCATCCACCAATGAAGCTGATCAACTCCAACAAAGTCCGCTTGCTTCAGGGAGACCTCGTATCTCACTAAACTCATCCTTAACATCACCTGTGTGATAGAATTGAGAGCAAACTACCTCAGCTGTGGAAACGCTTCCATGTTCTGCCCCCTCACCCCCCCCTCCCATGAGCCCAAGGGCAACTCCTGGCGTGAGCCTCTTCTTCTAATTCACTCAGCGACAAGAAAGAGGAGAGCACAGCGGAGAGCTCCCAAAGAGCACATTTAATTCCCCTTTATTGACTGGATTCAAAGACGGCATAAAATGTTCGCTCACAATACATTTCTGAAGCTCATCTCCAGACTGCTAAGCTCCTCTTTTCTTTCTCTCAAGGCCCAAAAACACTGAGCAGTCTGCATTTGCTCAGAGAAATGAAGCCAGGCACCAATAAAAAGTACTTGACCAAATAGAAAACCTGTTTATATTCACATGTGAAGGAAGGATTGAGTTAAATTAGACGAGTAGAGGTCAGTGACGAGAATGAAAGGATGTCTGGGCGGGGGGTATTCAGACACTCCACATGGAGAACAACCGTCGTGCCTTGAAATCCATCTGCAGACTCAGTCGATGGCGTTTTACATGAGAAATCCGCGATCACGTCGCCCCATTTTCCAATATCTCAACTCCACTGATGTGTTCACTTCCTTTTTCTTTTTCTCTGTCTTGTCAAATCTGATGGGTATGAAAAAATTGATGGATAAAGTTGTTTTTGCACATCCATGTCTGGCAGACGCCAGGCACAGAGGTATTGAATTTTTGCGCTTGTTCAATGAGGGGTAATGTTGCCGGAAGAATGTTTGTTAGTTGAAGTGGTGGAGGGGAAACAGGGTGGTAGAAAAACCATTAAAAAACTGAAAAAAAAATTTATGTGGAAAATTCAAATTCGTCACTAAGGATGAGGCAGGAAAAGAGGGTGAAAAAGTAACACATCTAAATGTAGTCTTAGGGTGAATTCCAAAGTCCCCCCTTGGCCCTAACCCTTCGTTTTGCGCGTTCATGTGAAGGGGTAGTGGTGTCCTGATTCTGATTATGGCTGAGGGGGAAGGGGGGAGCAGTAGGGCTATCTGGCCTTCAAAATGGAGATTTTCCAGGGGCACAAGTGGTATGATATTACCCACAGTTTCATGCGAAAAACGGGCAAAATGGCGAGAAAAGCAGCAGCCAGAGAAACGCACAAATAAGCATTTTTTTGTAAATAACACTAAAAGAAATGATTCATTGGATCAACTCAATTAAATTAAGGGCAGTTTTTCCATCCACTAAATACATGTAAGGTGAATTCAAATTTTGTCCTTTCATGCAATATAATATAATTGAGTTAGTCCAACACATTTTTATTCACTTGCTTTAAATGGAAATAATCACTTTTAATGAATGTAAATAATTTATGTTACTTCAACACAAAATCATGTGGTTCAGTGGAGTTAAAATACAGTATTTTGTGTTTATTTGACTCAATTTAAACATTCTAATTACATATGGAAGTTGTAATTTTACTACAAACTCACTATTATTTTAATTATTTAATTCCTCCAGATTTGTCATTAGACACTACCTTGCTGATCTTTTCTGTATGCATTTGGAAAAAAAAACATGCCCACACTCAGTACAGAGCTAGCAGTGTCAAGGTTTAGCCACAGGTTGCTACAGAGACGGGGAGAGAGTCATGAGATTACATAGACATTTCACTCGCAGTGCAGGAAGGACAGACAGTACTGCAATGCATGATGGGAAAATATGCAAATACGCCTATCAAACTCATTAAATTTGAGTTGAATGTTTGCTATGACATTTTTTTTACTTTACATCCATAAAAAATAAATAAAGTGATATTTACTTGCTAAATTTGAGTTGAATAAATTCAATCTCAATGTGTCACCTTTAAGAGGGACTTGAATCAGTTTTTTGGGTGAAAATATGAAAATCACTACTTTAAGGTTGCTTTAATCTACTACAGAGTTTTATTACAAATGTGAAAAAATCGCGAGTTTCGTAAGATTACATGCATCTGCTTAGGTCTTTAAACTTATGTTAACGTTAAGCTTGAGTCAAAGGTGTCTTCTTTTCCTTTCAGTTTCACGTGTTTTTGGCTCAAAACTGAAAAAATAATCCAATTGCCCAGGAAAGGGAGCTTATTGATGCTGCAGACGGCATTGTAGACTCTTCTGGAAACAGCCATGATGTCAGTTTACTGTACCATGGACAACGATTGGTGACGCATGAGGATTTTGAAGGCTTGTCCCATTTCTTAGGGGAATAATTCAATCCCTAGCACTTGAAACCGAGCCAACAGGAAGGGGTAGGGATGAAAATAGGAATTGGAATCGGGTCTTATCATTCAGATAGAAATGACAGAAATCTATCTGGAGTTGGTTTTTTTTTTTTTTTTTTTTTTTTCATCGATATCTGATATACCGATATTGTCCAACTCTTAAATTCCAATATCAACCGATGCCGATATATGCAGAGAACTGTGAGGTTGTATCTCTTATATTTTGAGAAATACTACTATAATCTGCTCCGAGAGCAAAGATCCCAAAATATCCTTAACTCAGCCAGAAGAGTTCATTTTGGATATCTGGCTGCCAGATATCAGATACTAGCAGGTATTAGCCAACATGTGGCTAATTCTAATGTTTCTGACAACTTGGTAACTTAACCAACAAATTAAAATCAGACATATTATAAGCAGCTTCAAAGCAAGTCAGTCTGTAGCAGCAGCAGCTGCACCGTAGTCACATGATTCAGAAAGGAATGATGGGATATGAAGTTCTTCCACAATAACAGGGACTTTTCTACATGCTGGACTGCTGCTAATGGAACAAGATTTTGTTAACAAAATCTCGCAAGATTTCATTTTTCAAAATATCGGCCCAAAAAAACGATACTGATATTTTCCAATATTACATTTTAATGCCAATATCATAATATCGGACATCCCTAACATTCACACAGCATAACAGAAACCCTAGAAAGCCTTCACAGCTAAGCCCTAACCCACCATGTTCATTTTAATCTGAACACGAGTTTGTAAAATGTTGCTTGCAACAGATCTTGAACATACCTCTACAGAATAAGTCGATGGACTCTAACCACCCCTCCATCTTTCTTTAAAAGTATAAGTGCCCTGACCAATATTTTAGATTTTGAATGTGTACATCATAAAATAGTGAGACATAATTAGTGTCTGAAGGGGAATTAATAAGGAAACAAAACCGGATTGGGCCCCTTAGCCCCCAGAACTGCCTTAAATCTTGGGGTCATTGAGTCAGCAATGTGTTGGAAATGTTCCTTAGAGATTTTGCTGCATATTAACATGAAAGCATCACTCAGTTGCCGCACATCCATGATGAAAAGCTCCTGTTCCACCACTTGAACATTTTCTGATTTACTCAGACCAACACAACTATACCATGTTCAAAGTCACTTAAATCCCCTTTCGTCTTCATTATGATGTCAGTTTAAACTTAAACAAATCATCTGGACCATGTCTACATGACTCAGTGTGTTGAGTTGCTGCTGTGTAACTGGCTGATTACTTAATTTTGTTAAAATACAGTGAAACAAAGTACCTAATAAAGTGGCCTGTAAATGTGGGTTCTTGTACATTTTTCAGTGTTCACTGTAAAACTGGGACATTAGAGGTGTAGACTAATGTAGATATTACACATTCTACTTTGAGATCAGGTTGGTAAAAGAACAAAATCAAAGTACAAAGAAAGGAAAATGTAAGTGAATGTGCTTTATTCATTACAAAGTATTATTTCTGAAGCACATGATTGGACAGTATGTTGGTAAAACACTAGTTCTCATGGCAACAAGTGAAGTTTTCATGAAACAGAAAAAAAGATCTTTATTATTCTTGTGACATCCAGCATGACTTTTGAAGTATTGTATTTTTATGGAAAGTGTCTTTCTAGTCTGAACCAAATTATGTCTTTGGAAAAGGAGAGAGAATCATCACCTAAAAAGTCAGAAAAAAAGTTTTTATGCTGCAGCAGCAGATTTTAGTGTTTTAGTGTCGACTAGCAGGCTGTTGTTGCCTATTGGAATATTGCCTATATAACAGACCAAATGTTTAATTAATGAAGTGTTAACCTGAATGACTAACCAAATGCTTAAACCTAAAAATACATGGTTCTTAATGCATTAACCTAAAGCCTGCAAAAACTTTTATCTTACTTCTGAGGGCACAAGAACAAAATGATGTAATTTTATTTTCACAATCTACAATCTACATGTCACAATCACCCATTGTAACATGTAGTTTCAGGGCTGGAATATGCTTGCTGCTGGCGACGCAGCAGCAAGCATTTTCCCATACGTGTCAAACGCATCCACGTGTTTCCAATGTACCTATGGCACGTAGGTCGCACGCGTTGATGCGAGGTAACTTGCCACATCCATGTTGTGCAATACTAACATGAACGCTATCGGTGCTCATGCATAGAAAAGCGTGAACATGAGGTCAGAAGTAAAAGGGGGGAGTAGGTAGCCTAGTGGTAGCGTCGTGGGCTTTGGCGCGGAGGACCCGGCTTCGAGTCCCCGACAGGACCACCTAGGTGTACCACTGTGGACCCCTGAACAAGGTCCTTAACCCCCACCAACTGCTCCCCGGGCACTGTAAGTAGCAGCCCACTGATCTCTGATGTGACTGGCAGATTGGCCTTTGACTCTCTCAGAGTCAATGTGCTGCATCATTCTCCCTGCAGAGACTTCCAATATTGGGCGTACTGGCCACCCTGTGCTCCTATCGTCCTGCAGCAACTATGTACGCAAATGTTCTGAATGCTTGACGTCCACACTTGCCTCCACAGTGTGGCAAAGGGGCATGGGTGCTGACCAGTCAGCAGAAGGGATATCCCTGTAGCCAAGTAGCCACATGATCAGTCGATCAGGCATAGTGACAGGACCCCACACTGTCGCAACAGCAAATGTATTCCAGCCCTAAAGCAGTTTGGGCGGTCAACATGACTGGGAAAGTCCAATATAAGTACTGTCCATTTACCGTCCGAGGTGGGTGGTAAACATGGAGAAGCTTTAAGTGGAAAGTTGTTACTTGCATGTTTATGCAGTTGCAAGGTTGAACAGTTAGTTTTTATAAACAGCTGATCGAGGTGGTGAGAAAATACGAAAATGTATACAACACACATGGCATTTAAGTCCACGGAAACCACAGTGTCCACAACCCTTCCCTGTCACAGAAGAAGCTTCTTGTGGAGTATGCAGTGACCAGAACAAATGTTTTTCTTGTTCTTGGAGTTTAGAGAACAAGAGCAAAGTTCTTACTTCTTGTGGAGTATGCTGTAACAAGCACATGGCTCTATATGCCTAAACCTAACAAAACAATGACTGAAAGTGGATGTAAACAGCCGTTTTATACCTCTGAATGATGTTGAACCAAATGGTTTGACAGAATTAGGTCTGAAAAAAGTAGGATATTTCTGGGAATCAGCCCTGGATGACTGGTGAAATCCCCTGGGACGACCCAAGACATACCAGAGGAACCAAGTCCCTTGGCTGGTCTGGTAATGCTTTGGCATGCCTTTGGATGAGCTGGAAGAAGTTGTGGGGGAGAAGGAAGTCTGGGCTTCTCTGCTTAAGCTGCTGCCTTGCGACCCAACCTGGGATAAATAGTAGAAAATGGATGGATGGATGAAAACAACCATCTAACGTCATATTAAGTGTTCTTGTATTTATTAGATATGATTAACATTTCTGATAAAATTGGAAATTTCCTCCTTTTCCACAATTGTGAACTCACAAAGAGGTGAGAAGATAAATAGATTGGTGAAGATATGGAAAAGGCAAAGCAACTAATTATGTTTCTAACAATGCAAAGCATTGAAACTTGTCTCAGAAGGTGAGAGTCAGGACAAACACAGGGTGGTATCTCAGTGCGGGATGCCTCAAAGACTGAATCAGGTCAGTCTCACCCCCTTATGCACCTGCTCTATTTGCACTTTGAGTCAAAGGTTTATCACGCTTCTTTCAGCCTGCCACTAACACTCAGCTCCAATCTGCTCCTTGCAGACCTCTGCCGCTTATCCAATCCTGCACCGTGTCCTAAACCCATAACCCAGCTCACCTAAATTGAAATATAATATTAAGTTATAAAACAATACCTGAGAAGAATTACATAGAGGTATAATCCAAAAAGTGCATGATTGAAAACGGATTAGTGGGCGGGAGGAGGAGGAGGAGGAGGGATGCAGCCGCACAGTTTGGTGGATTTGTACTTGCTCGCAGGCTGAGAGCCGTCTGCCTCCGGCTGATTGTGAATCGGGGCCATCCCGTTCAGATTTACGTGCTCCTGCGAGTGATTTGGGATTTACTTTCTTAACAGGCGGCGTCCAGATCTGCCCTTGTTGTGCCGTGTGTGTGTGTGTGGGTGGGTGTGTGTGTCCGTCCATGGAGTCACGCCTCAGTGCTTTCAGCTGGATGCATTTCTGATAGGCAGTGGCTTCCTCTGCTGAGATTTTCGGCTCAGGGGCAGAATAAATACTGTTTCTCATTTAAATAAGTGTACGCTTTTATTACGGTCGAGGAACAAATATATAAGGACAAACAGTGCACTGGGATGGAGTTATTTTGGGCTTCAGCAGGCGGCACATGGGTCGGTTCCAGTCGCTAATGATAATGATGACAAACGGTCTGGCCTGCTGTTCCACCAAATTAGCTTTTGTCGATAACATGTTCCGAGTTTGTCCTCACAGGATATGCTGACAGAAATATTGGTTACTGTAACCTATTGTGGGAATTGAATCCTATAGGCTTATTTGTGGTGTGATTACCATGCAGGGATGAATGAGAGGCTACGATTAGATGCCGCCTGCAACTGGAGTCCAGTCAGGTTTCAGCAGCAGCTGAGAGAAAACAAAGCTCAGCGGAAATATTTTAACCCTTTGAGCTTTGTGCCTATTTTTTAGGCCTCTGCTCCCAAATTGCACATTCATAATTAAATAAGTATATTGCGCAACCATACAGTCTATTTGAATACTTATGGAGTCATAAGGAACACCTGAGAGATTTGTTTAGATGTGTAAGTATCATCATATTATTTGTGTATGAGGATGGCACAAATAAGTTTGTTTCAGGACGAATATGAGTATCCCCTCAGAATGATGCAGCTGAAATGCAAGGAGATTGTATTTGTATTCCACATTTCATGTTTAAGATAATTCAGTTTAGTTAAAATAGAATATCAAAATGATCACAGCGGGGTGCAGGGAAAAACATTAGAAAGTTAACGAATAAAAAGCATGATTTAAGATTAAAAACAACAACAACAAAAAAAATATTGGATAGAAATTCAAGCTTAGAAGACGATCTGAACATCTGAGTAAAAACTTTATTTAAATGTAGGTGAGAACAGGCGGGTGTTCAACCTGGATTTTAGCTGATGCTTCAGCTGATCTGAAGCTTTCTGGAGTTTGTTCCAGACATGTGGAGTGTAGAAGCTGAACACAGCTTCTCCATGTCTGGTTCTGACTTTACGAACTGATAAAAACTCTAAGGCCACATTTATACTGCAGGTGTTGATTCTAGATTCCAATTTCTTTCTTTCTTTCTTTCTTTCTTTCTTTCTTTCTTTCTTTCTTTCTTTCTTTCTTTCTTTCTTTCTTTAAATGAAATCCAATTTGTTTGCATGGTTTTTCATACTACTGTTTCCATGCAACCTACGTTAGATTTAATTCTGGACTGCACATGGCTCTGACGTGACCTGCATGCGCAGAGGAAGATGTGACATCATATGCGGCATGCTGTTTTTATGGAGGTGAACGTGGATGCTACACTTGTTTGCAAGTATGTATCGCTTTTGAAGTTGAAGTGCAATCAGAGCTGGAAAAAAAAAATTATAAAAAACATTGTTCTGTTAATTGTTTATATTTGATTTTATGTATTCTGTCTCCTCTGGCACAGAAATAAAACATCTGTCTCACCTTTGTGACATGGAAGTCAGATGAAATCCAACATGGCCGTACAGATTTACATATGAAATTGGCCTGGGTTGGATATGAAAAAAATCAGATTTGTGTCGTTTAGACTGTCTTTAAAAAATCTGATATGAGTCACATTTGGGCAAAACATCGGCACTGAGCTAGCCTAAATCTTTATCAAAACATTGTATAATAAGCAAACATTAAAGAGGTTTTAGTGCAGACTGCTCAGGTGAGGTCTCTGAAATGGCCATAATGGTACAGTTTGCCACCATCTGTTCTCAAAGTCCCCCATTTGGGGAACTTAAGGTTTTAAAAGATAAACTAAATTTGCCAGGTCTTAGTGGGCCAATCTACCTTAGCTTTTTAATATAATGATCCCCAGTGAGGGAGGACCTGGATCTTTGACATTTTAAAGCATAGGGGTCGTTCACACTTGGCACAGTTGGAGTGTATCCCTGGTACAAACAGCGCGGTGTAATGTGCTCAAACGTCAGTGTGACTGATGGCCGCGGCGCGGTGCCCAGACCCACCTCTGAAGGTGGTCTGCAACGGTTGCTTGGTTCAGAATTTTGTTTTGTTAATCACTCAGGTCATGACGATGTAATGACAGCACCTACGTAGAGGCCCTGTCCCCACTCGAAAGCGCGAAGAAGAGAAACAACATGGCTTTAAAAGCCTGATAAGCAGCTCTTGTTGAATTCTTTAGCTCAGCAGCTTACACAAGCTCAAACAACATAAATGACCATTAGCACCACCCAGTGGACTGGAATGAAGCAGGCGCACAAATGTGGCTACATGACGTGGTGACACAGTGGTGCGTTTCCAACTTTGCCACTGTGACCGGAGGTCATTTGTACTAGACTTTGACACTTGGTGAGTTGAAACGGGATTAAACCAGTCGTAGTTACAAATGACATGACGTTCTGGCAATCAAACGTAGATTTTTGAAGACGCTGTTATATCACCAACACCTCCATGACTTGATCCACATCCGTTTTTTTTTTTTCTTTTCGGTGAATTTTAAGAACAAACAGCTGTATAGATAAGAGCAGCGAGCAGCCATGTTCATGTGCACTGTGAGACGCTCACGGCGAGTTGTGAACACGTGCACGCGTGCCTGGGGAGGGTGGGAAGGTGACAAATTGCAGTCAAGTTTGATGGACATATAATCATTCAATCAATCAGCACAGGCCGTTACAATTTCATTGTCCAGGTGATTCATTTTTTTTTTAAATTTTTGTGTCCGAACATTTAATTAATTGTCTGCAATCGGGCCGTGAAGAAGACTTTAAGCAATATAGTAAAAAATGCTCCTGGAAAACATCATCCACCCTGCCTTTAAAAGAAAAAAAAATTGTTGAAAGGAAATGAGCTCTTCACAGTTAACTGTAATCATAAAGAGCTTTTCTTTTTTTTTGTTTTGTTTAATTCAGTTAAATTTACAAAAGGGATTTTGTCAAAAATTACATTGCTATACTTTTAGTGCTGCTTTTTTAAATGGAGCACTGCTGAGACAGGTGTCAAACTAAATATTGTCCTGAATTGTCTTGAAGCAATAGGAACCTTGTAACAAGCTAAAAGGCTCAGCCTGTGTTCAACACAGATGTGAGACTGAGACTGTACGCTGTGTTCCCATCCTCGCTAAGGCTGACAGCGCATGGGCAGGCACCGAAAGCCTCATTCCTGCACTTGTGCTTTTCATTGATTTGTAATTTGAGGTTATTATTTATTTTTACACCAAATGTCTTCAGACTAAGTCAAATACTGGGGACGTTACTCTTGTCTCTGCTTCTTAACTATATCATATTATTAAATGCCTCTCCATACTGAGTAAGGTAAAAGAAGAAATGCAGAAAATCATTGATTATTCTGTCAGAACTCTGTGACGCTTGGAAATCAATAAGTTTTGAGGAAGACAAGAGTCAGTGTCTGTTAAAAGGCACAGAAAATATGCTAAGTCTTCCAGTTTCACAGACGAAACCGAAATTATTTTGCAGCTCTGGTGGTATCAATGCAGGACAAAGGACAGCTTCTCTGCTATGAACTGGGAGGAATTTGGAAACAAGAGGACAGGCTGAATCCAACTTGCTGAAGAATGCCAAAAACCACAAACATGACCTCTGGCATGGATGCTGGGCTAACTCACACTGAAATAGCTACAAACCAGACACTGGGAGATCTTGTTTGAATCTCAGAGGAAGATTAGTGGTGAATTACAAGCAGGTCGCAGATGTTTCTCATCAGTATTACAAAAGTTTTAGCCAGTCTGAAATAACAATGCAAGATAATCCGAAATTGTCACAGTTAGAACTGGCCACCCTAGCAAAGATTGTATTTTTTCATTTATATCAACACTTATGAACTATTAACACGACACAGCATGCTTTGTTTATATCTGAATGTCAAACTCTTAATTATCTAATAAAAATAAATAAATAAACAGTGGGCTAAATGAAAATGGTCTGTGTGTATTTGTAAAGCGATGACAGCAAGATGTGGGGGGAGTGTGGGGGGAAAATCTAGTGACATAAGATATTGTTATATGTATATGACTTGTTAAAGCCAGAGTTGGTAATCCTGCTCAGAAACATTTTATACTGGGTGAAATGGTCCTTAGTCAATACATGTATTCATAAAAAGGAAGGAAAAAGTCAGACCTCTGTGAGAGCTGCAGTTTTGTAAAAACTCTGACCAATTCCTGCCATTCGCACCGAAAGGCAGGAATTGGTCATTCGCAACTTATAGACAGAACGAATCGATGCCTTTATGTCTCGTCTGTCCCCTCTCACCGTCCCCCACCAGGTCCTCACGTGACCCGCTCTCTGTGCTGCTCACTGTAAACAAATATAGCTAACGGACTGCTAACTGCTGTGACGCCAAAAAACCAAACCAAAATAAAACAACAGATAAGAATTAAGTGTTGGAGGCGTTGACGTTTGCTGTGTGGACTTTTTACACCGCAGAAGGAGTTGAAGGTGAGTGGATTCATGCTTTTAGCAACGTGGTTTGTCAGCTGTTTACTATCAAGCTAACGAACTGTTACAGCTGTTATCGTTAACCTGCTCGTAAAACATCGGTGCACACGTCCCTGTGCTCTGAAGGCATGGTTTCGGGTGGTGTGTTTCTTTTTAAAATGTAGCTTGCTCAAACCGTTTTTCCAACATTGCTAACGCTAGCTTTAACGTGTGAAAAGCAAAAGCAAATAAAGATATTAAAACAGTGAAAAATAAATTAATACAAAGTATTCCACTAGACCTACCATTTTCTGTCATTGCTGTTTTGCTGTAACTGGCTGCGGGTTTGTCACGCTTAATTAACTCGTCCTTTCTTATGTAAATTCATCCACGAAGCCGCCACCCAGCAAAACTGCCCCAACCAGTTTCTAACGCTCCTTTCCAGGGCTCTTAAATGGTAATGTTCTGCTAATGCTAATGTTCACCAAAACCTGGGCAGGATATTTGGCTGCTTCAACAAAGTAATACAAAAGTAATACAAAATGTGTCGTACCCCATTAACCTGTAAGTTATTCCATTCCAGATAAACATGAAGCAAAACTGTAGGTTATGCCAACACAAAGGCAAAACTTTCACAAGCCCTCTTAATTTAATTTAATTTGGATTTGTTTTATTCAAAGACACCTACAATATAAGTATCATTATTCCCTCATGCCACCTTTGAACTCCCCCCACATGTTATCCACAACCACCTAAACCCTTAAAGGGACTTGAGGCAAGATTAAGAAACGAAACTCACGACTGGCACTTCAGGTAACTGCAGCCACGAGCCAAGCCGTCACGGGAGCGTGCACAAACTGAAGCTATAATGTTGTTTACTCACCTTTTTCTTCATAGTTACACTTTTTAGTGTCTTTCAGTTGATCTGTTTCGTTTGCTGACGGCAGAAGAATCCATAACAATCGCTTACAGTGTTTGAATTTACCGCGACCGTCTTCTTCCTGTATCAAAACTGCGGATGTAGTGTCATTTGATGTCACGTCTGCAGGGCAGCGCGGGAAATTCGAACACCCAATTGCAGCGCATTTTGCAGCACACAGATTGCTGTCCTTTAAGTTGCACCTGGACAGGTAAGACGTTTCTAATAATGCAGAACAAGTTCATGTCACTGCTCAGAACCGACAGTAAATGACTTGATCAGATCTGCACCAAGTTCAGCAACTTTTAGCCAAATAAAGGCTAATGCAGCAAGATCCTCCATCCTTGCAGTCTTAAGCTGGGGACCTTGTCCACTTTGGCTGTGCTGCTTTTATGGTCTCCCCCGACAACTCATGCGTCTGACTTCATGGTCAGACAGCCACCAGACAGATGCGTACAAGCGCAGGTTACACAGTGTTGCACGAGTCATTCGGTCTCGCCCGCAGCTCATTCAGTCTAACGTGTATCTGTAGCCTACGTCCAGCTTTGGTCCGCTTTGGCGCTTCATGCGCAGTCAATCCGAGCGAGCCTGGTTGGCTCATTCATAGTCATACAAAACAAGTAACAATGGTGGAGACGGTCAGATGATGGGAGAGGAGGACAGTAGGAAGGAGAAGAAAAGAGGGGGGGATGCTAGGAAGGGGCAGCAGATGGAGGAAGGCCCAACGAAGCAAGCAGATGAGGCAAAAGGGAAGGTAGAGAGGAAATGCGCAGAGAGGAAAGGGGGCGAAAGGGAGGGTCGTCGAGAGAACGAGAAACTGAGTTGATGAAGTGAGCGAGTACGGTTGCTTGGTGATTAGTGAGATTGGAAGCAGGTGTGGTTGAGGTGTGGTCCTGCTCCTGAACAGATGTTAATGAATTGACGTCATTTGTTCGTTTTATCAACACTGTTGACCATGGTGTTGTGGACGTGTGTAGAACGCCCCCAATAACTACAGCAAGCCCAATCTGAACTCACAGGACAATAGTACTCATTCATTTGTTCATTTGTGTAAAGTATTGGTGAAATTAAAGAGTTTTGCTGCAAATAACGCTTTATATAGAGGTCCATTCATTCTGACCCCTTCACGTCGATTATATGGATATACGCAGATCTATGACTCATCTAAATATCATCCAAGGGAGTCAGATTGATACTGAATTGTTATTGGTGAGTAAATGCAGGTTGGTCCAGGTTGAAAAAAACTATTATTTTATTTATTTATTTATTTTTTTAAAATCTATATTTATTTCAGACTTGCAAGAAATAAAGAAAAAGGCTGGTAACAAAACTCACATTCATAACAATTAAATAAACCATAAAGCTCACTATAATTAATTCAGTCCTTATACCTCCTTGCAAGCTGAAAATGGGATGGAAAAAGCACTGATCATCCAAGTTCCAACCCCTCATGCAATACAGAGTGTTTACACAATATCCAAAACACAAAAAACAAAGAAAGACAAAGACATTTCCAAACAGACAACCTTTATCCTTTCATAACCCTTGGCTACCCTGCTTTTTTCTCTGGCCACCCCGAAAAATGATTTCTGCGGACGCCCCTGAGACCAGGTTTGAACCAGGAACTGCCTGAATGCAAGGCGATGTTGCTGAAGGTGAGAGGAAAGGACTGGGATGGAAAGAGAGACAAAACCCCATAAAAAATACACAACCTAAAAACCAGGTTTCTGGAAAGAACACACACTTAAGGACAACAGTGATGTCAAAAACAAACATGGAGAGAAAAGAAAAGAGAGCTGGACGAATACAGCTAATAAAATCTCTCATTGCTTCGTTTCAAGTTTTTTTTAAAGAAGAAATCTCCAGAGAGCTGCAGAAGTTGTGATCTCTGCTCAGTGACTTCGGTGCTCTGCTGTCTCCCAGTCTTGTTCGCCACTGAGCAAGTCTTGAAATCGGTTAGATTAAGCACATAGTCTATTGATTGGCTCCTAAATTGCTTTGTGATACAACACAAATAATCCCATTTCAAGTCTCAACACTTGTTTCTAATGGTCTGCAAATCATTTCAGGCAGGAATGGATCACAATTAGTTTAGAATCTACCGGCCGGGAGTGGCCACGCATGCGAGAGGGTGATTCTGACTTAACACTGGCTGCCTGGGCTGCATCTGACATTTCCATTCTCTGGACACCTTCCTTTGTTCTGCCTGCAGGGCTTTTTTTCTCCCTTTTTTCCAGGCACCTGTGGACACTGAGGAGATATTGAGCTGATGCAGGTGCACATTACGCCGGAAGCAAAAGAAGAATTTCATTTGAGGAGATAGGATATGGATTTGCTTTTCTCTGATAAATAAAAAAGTGTCTTACACAACAAAAAGATAAGAAAAAACTCACCATATATTCTTTATTTCAACAGAACAAGAGCAAGTTTTCCTCAAACAGCTTAGATCATGTTAGACTAAGGCAAGGCTAACAGTCTGGCAGACTGACTTCAGAGACAAAGACATAAAAATTCAGGATTCACTTGATTCCTATTCATGCTGCATCCCAAGCAAAACAGCTACAAGAAACATAAAATGTGCCTAAAAAGAACATTAAGAACATAGAAAAAATATTAACAGATGATTTATCTTATATAAAGAATTAATTAAGAAACAAAAAGTCTGATATAGTCCATATCCACATGGTAATATAGTCCAGATTTAAGTGACTAAAGGTAAGATCGAACAGTCAGTGAATTGACCTGCGAGGGTCTCCAGAGAATGGGCTGAAAAAGAGAAAATATCCAGTGAGCAGCAGTTGTCTGGAGCAGAATGTGTGGTTGATGTCAGAGGTCAGAGGAGATGGGTCGACTGGTTGGAGATGACAGATACAGCAGCAGAAGACCACTCCTGTTAAGCTAGGTACACACTACAGGATTCCTGAGACCTTCATAGATGTAGAGACCACACACTTGATGATTACGAAGACAAATCACACAAGATTTGCCTCTTCTGATCATATAGTGTGGGGTGTACACGACGGAGAACATCCCACACTAACTGATTTGTCAGAAGAGAATCAGCCCCTTCACTGTCAACATCCCAAATGTCGCGATATCAAAGACGAGACTTCGTGACGAGACTTCAGTGGCTCGACTTAAGCATAAACAAACGTAGCGGACTTTTCAGCCTCTTACATTGTGGAAAAAAACACATAAATAGAAAAAAAACATTGTGGAAAAAGTCATACAGAGTAATAAAAATGTGGGCTGTATGACTGCGAGTTGGAGGTGAACAAAAATGGCCACAAACATCAGATAGCTTGGAGAGCAGGGCTGTAAGCTAATGGCTATGTACTCTTGTTTGTATTTACTTCCTTTTCTGTCAGTCAGCTATTAGCTCTTGCGTTTTGATTGGCTGTTGTTCCGGGAGCCTCCACGTGATTTCCCAATGAGAGCAGCGTTTTTGATTTTGCACAGCTGTGAACACTGTGTTCGGGTCCTCTCCGAACACCACACACAACAGAATTTCTAGTCGCAAATATTAAAGATGTTCATTATCTACGAACTCTCCTTCCGAGCGGATCGAACAAAATCACTTGTTGCTCACATCACACCATGAGAAGATCAGATGCAATGTTTTTTTCAAACATCCGACTATCGGACCTTTGCTGGCTTTGATCGTAAGGGGAAGATCGGGACATAAATTGGGCTGATTTTCCTGTAGTGTGTACCTGCCTTTAGCTAAGAACAGGACACTAGGCACATTCAGACAGAGAGGTTCTAGGTATAACTGCCCGTCTTGAGTTTAGTTATAAGAACTACCCTTCCCCATCAGTTTGTGTTCGCACATGAGGGAGGACCTTGATAGGGACCATGTTTGACGCAATCGTCTGTGACAGTAGAAATTTATGCCCCAGAAGATTTGAAAAAAACCTGAGGCTTTTTAATTTTTAAAATTAAAAAAAATAAAAAAAGAAATTTTCCATCATTTCTATAATATCAAAAATATAAATATAATATAATGTTTTAATATTTTTTTGTTGAGGTAACACTTTAGAGGATGGGGCGTCGTATTGTGCTTTAGTCCTGGCTCCTAGCAAAAAGAAACTCAACAGGTGACAGGGGGCAATTTTTTTCTTTTTTTTTTTTGTTTTAAAAAAAAAAAAAAAGAGGGCACGTAATTTTTTTTTTTTTTTTTTTTATTTAATAAATAAAAATTTAATTATTAATTAATAAAAAACAAAAAAAAAAAAAAAAAAAAAAAAAAATAAGAAAAAAAAAAATATAAAAATGGATTTAAAATATAAAAATATTCTCTCAAAACATTTTTTTTTTTTTTTTCATAAAAAAAATATATAAAAATAAAAATATAAAAAAAAAATATAAAAATATACTTAAAATTATGCTGTTTATTCTTCCTCTTTTTTTGCAATGGAATTTGGGAAGGGAGGGGACGAGGGAGGGTCTGTTGTATACAAGAAGAGGGGGGGGGTGAGGGGGGGTTTTGAGAGGTGTTAAAAGGAGAGATATTTTAACATCCTTAATTGCCGATAAATCAAAACTCGGCAAAGAAATCAAAAAAAAAAAAAGAAAAAAAAAAAAAATAATAAAAAAAAAAAAAAAATATTTTGTATTATTTTTTTTTTTTTTTATTTTTCTTTTTTTTTTTTGTTTTTTTTTTTTTTTTTTTTTTTCGGGTCCCGGCCCCCCAAGCTCATTTTCATTTTCCTTCATCCTTTTTCTAAATAAAAAATTTAATTAAAAAAAGAAAAATCCCCCCACGGAGAGAAGAAGTCCGGTATCCTCTCTGTGCCTCTCAGGTAGCTACTCTGCAGGACAGATACAATCTCCACCTCCTCCATGCAGCCTCTGTGAGCGATGACCTCAGCTTCTAACCAGGCAACCGTGAACGTGTGACACCATGAAGCCGTGTATAGATGTCACTGCAGATAATATCTGACACCACAAGTCAATATGTCATACTGCAGGCTCTATGCTATCCACCAGGCTGCTGTGAGACAAGACAATGGCAACTGTTAGCTTTTCAAGAACTAAAACTGTCATACAACATAAAAAAAGAGAATTAAACTTGTAGATCCAGGAGCCAATACAACACAATGCTCCATGTTCAGGAACCTGTTTCTTCATCCTGGTGTAGGAACAGCATGTCATGATAAAATATGTTGGATACAAATCAACTTATAACTAGAGACATCCGATATTATCGGCCTACCAATATTATTGGCCAATATCAACATTAAAATGTGATATTGGAAAATGTAGCTATGGATTTTTTCATACCAATAATTTTACAAAAAAAAATCTCACGTGATCTTGTCCTGTTACGAAAATGCTTGACGACATACTGAATCGTTTTGAAGCTGCTTATAATATGTCTGGTTTTAAGTTTTTAAGTCACTAAATTGTCAGAAACATTATGATCAGCCAAATGTTGGCTCATACCTGCTAGTATCTGATACAGTGGCTTGCAAAATTATTCATATAACAGACTTATAAAACCTATTAATAATAAAAAGGGTTTAAAAAAAAAAAGAGATGGAGAGTTGTGTTTTTGGCGCATTTTTTTTTATAAAAAGGGGAAAAAACTTTTTTTTTTTTTTTTTTCTGAGGAATGAAGTTTTGGTCACCCCCCTGTTTTGCAACCCCCCGCTATCTGGCAGCCAGATGTCCAAAATGAACTCCTCTGGCTGAGTTAAGGAGATTTTTTTTTAAAAATCTTTGCTCAGAACAGAATGTCGTATCTCTCAAACATGAGAGATATAACCTCACAGCTGTCTTCATAGATCGATATCAGAAATTAAGAGTTGGACAATATCGGTATATATGGGTGAAAAAAAGCCAATATCAAACATTCTTAGTAAGAGTATCTAACTTCTAAAGAGATAGAAAAATACCTGTAATGAAGTTCTTCCTTCCAAACCCAACAGTTATCCCCCATATGCAGACTTGTAGCTTTAGCTGTAGCTGAAGATATTTTTTACACGTTGATCAGAGTTCAAAAATGTTTCTCACCAAAAAACAAAGATCCCGTCAGAGGCTGATTAGCTGAAATTTACACTGGGTTTGCTGTAAACTCAACCAGGCTGCTTTTCTCTCTTAAATTCAACTTTTTACACAAAGTTATTTTGTTTTATCAAAAAAAAATTTTAGATTAAAAATGGTGACTGTTGATGAAAAATATAGATTTGAGGAGGAGAGGGGGGGAAAAAAGAAAAATCAGGGAAAAAAAGAAAGAAAAAAAAAAAAGAAAAAAGGAGAAAAAAAAAAAGGTTAAGTGTGTTAAAAAAAAAGGGGGGGGGGGGGGGGGGGGGGGGCAAAAAAAAACTTCTAAAAAATGAAAATCGATCAACTTTTTCAGGAGTCAAATGAAGTTCTTTTTGTTTATCCGTTTCTGTACTAGCTTTTTTCTTATGATTGCACTTATAAAATGGAATTATGTATGAATATATGTATACAGTGAATGTGAATAAAATAAGATAAAAAATGGAAAACCATGTATTTGAATCAGACTGTTTTGTTGAGTCTTTAATACTAATTTTAAGCTTAATCTAAAATGAAATTTAAAAAGTAAACAGACAAAAAAAAATACCCATTTTTTTATTGCCTTCTTTTTCTTTAGGTTGTTTTTTAAAGTAAGACATACATTTAAAAAAATAAGTAATAAATAAATTTAAAAAAGGGGGGTAAAATGGCAAAAAAAGGACCTTCTGGCTTTGTTTCAGCGCACCAACCAGTGAGTCTCCAGCATCTCCTTCTGTTACATGAAGGCTTAATCAACATGTTGTCCTTGCTGTGACCTGCGGGTAACACAATATTCCAGAAGAAAAAAAAATACACCTACAGAAATAGCTGAACACTGTTTTTTCCCCACATTACATCAAATTATGACCCCAGCCTTCGCTTAAACACGTCTTCTTCACAGTGAATGATAAACAGCTCCAGAGGTGGGCTGTGGTCAGATATTAGCTTGTTTTACGTTTAGCTTAGATTTATTTTGGTTTATGATTGTAAATGAGCCTCTATAAGAAAGAAAACGTTCCAAATATGACAAATATGATAGCCAACCATTAAAATACTTTTTATTTTTATTTGCAATGAACTACTTGAATGCAGAAAAATTTCCTAGGGAGAAAAAAAAATAAGAGATTTAAATTAAAAGATTATTTGTGGCAAGATGCAATTGAAATTAATTTAAAGAATGTTTTTAAAAAAGTGAAACAGCTGTCACACAACTCCGTTACTCCTCAGTTGACTATATATTTTTTCCCAACTAATGTAATTCTTATTTACCCAGTAATGGACAGAGGTATTAGTGTCAATTTATTTTAATCCCCAACAATGTTTTTACTTAAAAACTGCTCATCAAATTAACAGATGACTCACTAATGAAAACATCTTTGATGACGCGGGAATGTCGCGACGCCTTAAAACCACAAGACGATTTATTTAAATTATGTTGCCTGAATAAATGAAGGGGAAAAGTCCCGTTCAGCCCGGGGGCGCCGCCTGAATATAAAAACTGATCCCAAATTTGTTTGATTGGATTTAAAACACGGATCCTGATTCAACCTGAGAAAACCTGCTGTTGAATTTGCAGAATATCATCAAGCTGCCTGCATGTTTTCCATTACTTGGAGTTCCAGGGATGTTTTGCTTTCTATTGATTTCTAATGCATGCGCACACTGATGATGCATTCATTCATTTTCTGCACTGCTTATTCAATTTTTATTCCAACCTTTTATACACTTACTAATTACTAATAGTAATCAAACTAACATGCATGTGTTTTGACAGTGCGGTGGAGGATTTATGATTTCTATTCCATTTTTTTCTGAATTTAAACATTTAAAAACTAATTAGTTGGTCTAAAAAAATGTAGTTTTCCAAAATAAATAATGTTTCTGGAAATTTTTGAGCCACTTCTGAGTTCTGGCAGCAGTGTGGTCACTTCCAGAGGGTAAAGACAGAATAATGACTCTAACGAACGTCATTTTCAGTCTCTTACAGGACGATTCTTCAGCTACTCTATCCTCTAACTGTACAACCTCGACTGTGCAGGAAGAAATGACCACAAGCCAAGTTTCTGCAGTACAAAAGGCTGCAGTCTCATGAGCGTCATTTTCAGCATCACTTTCAACATTTCACAGATGTAACGGAAACACTTTTTCAATTTTTATTGTGTCAAATTAAGTTGTTAACATACCAAAGTGGCTACAGTGAGTCTAACAGCACACATAATGAATAATTTGGACTCTTAGTTGCTGTTGTGAAAAATGAGGATCCCCACAACTGCAGTATGTCCAGCAGCACTGCAACATAGCAAGTAAAAAAAAACAACAAAGAAACAAAAAGAAAAACAAATCAGGACAGAAGCTGCTACGTGTGCATATTTTCATTTTTTAAGTGTATTGGCCATTTCAAGTTGTTCAAATGAAAAGCTTCTCACACTGAAAACCACGAGAACATAATCCATTTTAAGTCCATTTATTTCCAGGTTGATGCATTTTCATGGCAACAGGTAGAAAATCTGTTCTCCCACTCAAGACGTGATGACATCACAGGCACCCATAAAAGGAGTGTCTAGTGTATTTAGCTCTCACATATACGGTCAGTAATGTTTAATGGTTCATTCATTCATTTTTTTATACCGCTTACCCAGGTCAGGGTCGCGGGGGTTGCTGGAGTCTGTCCCAATATCTATGCAATGTTTAATTGTATAATAGCAAAAGTACTCAAACTTATTCACACAAACTGCTTTTTCTAAAAACAACAAAATGTTTCTTTGCCAAGAGAAATGAAACTGTTCAGTCATTGCATATTTCTGCTGCAGCTCAGGTAAGTTTTGCAGGTGAGGCTTAATGTGGTGTTAAAACTCTTAAATATGATCAGAGATGCACCGATCCGATATTGACTAATTAGCTGGATCAGATATCGGATGAATGAGGTCGATCCAGAATTCTAAACCAGTCATTACTGTACTTATTAATATAATAAATGTACGCGTTGATATTTGTTAATAAAAAAAATTAAGTACATTTATGTCTGTGTTAATTGCCTTCACTCACATGGCAAGGTATGGTTCATTCATTCAACAGTCGTATCAGACCTGTATCGGCTGATACTCTCAGCCCAGGTATCGGTGCATCTCCAAATATGATAATGATGATAATAATAAACAGTCCATGTTCATTTTAATGTGACAATAAGATGTTTGTGTCACTTAAAGTTGAGGCCACGTTAAGGCTGAGCATCGGAGCTCCAGTCAGGGATGGAAAAAGTCTTGGATTGTCTCTTCTGCTCTCCTACAGTGAAGTCAACATGGATGCAGACATGTCTGGCACTTTCCTCCGAGGGATACATGCTGACCTCTCCGGTGACCGGGGTGTCCTGCACCACCTCCACCGGGGAGTCGAGATACAGCACCGCCTGCTTCCAGTGAGTCTCTGGTTTGAACGGGGACGTGGACAGCACGAGCGCCTGCGGTTTGTCCGGGCAGGGGAAAGTGACCGTGAAGTAAACGCAGAAGGCGTTCACGGCCGCCGAGCCGAACGACTCGCACCGGAACTGACCCTTCACCGCCCGCAGCTCCTCCGCGGTGACCGAGTACAGGTCGAGCTCCGCGAAGCGCGCCGGGTGGGAGAGCACGTCCTCCACGGTCACCGTGTTCACCGTGATGTCCGAGTTCATGATGCATTTCCGGGCAAAGTCGTACATGCATGACATGTCGACGCCGTACTGGTCTTTAACGGTGTACCAGAAATGCAAGCGGTCCTCCGCCACCGGGTCGCAGATGGGCGCGATGTAAAGTTCGGCTTTACTCGGCAGAATCGTGCCGCCGGGCTGCAGCCACTTGTCGCGCGCGTACAGCACCGAGTTGAGCATGGACTCGTGCAGAAGAGCGTATCCCATCCACTCGCTCACGATCACGTCCACCTTCTCCGGGAGGTTCACGGTCTCCACTGTTCCTCGAATGACCTCGACTCTGTCCTCCATGTTGTTGTGTTGGACTATTTTGGCCGCCTGCTCGGCGATGGAGCAGGCCTCCACGGCGTACACCTTCCTGGCCCCGGCCTGGGCGCAGAAGATGCTCAAAACGCCGGTGCCAGCCCCCACGTCCAGCACAACTTTCCCCCGTATGCACTCGCTGTTCCTCAGTATCGCCATCCGGTAGGTGTTCGTGCGGACGTGATCTGCTATCATCTCCTCATGGATGGTCACATCGGAGTAACTATCAAAGTAGAGGCTGTCCTGCCGGCTTTTATCCAGTTTCCTCTTTTTCCCAGCATGAGACATCTTTCCTCCACAACGGCTTCTTCTAACCTGGCCGTGTTTTGCTACGCTACTTCCGCGTTGTCAAATCTGGGACTTGTAGTTTTATTTCACGCAAATCGGCAGCGACGTCAGTTGAGTCAAACTACAACCCCCACAATGCAATGGGAACCACGTTTGTTGGGGGATGATTTTTTCCCCTTTCAATTGTGCTTTATGATCTTCAACACAATGAGAAATATTAGAAAAAATATAAAACAACAAATAAATTGACAATATTGGTGTTAACAATCTACAATGTGTAATTCATAAAGTCAACAAAAAACACATTTAAGGGTAAAATTAAACATCTAGTACCTTTTAGTCTATACAAATACTATTTTTTTCATAAAGTGCAAATAATAAATTCAAACAGTATTGGGGGAGATGCGTTCACTGTCAAATGAAAGGTGGTACATTTGCTTTTCAACAGAGAAATGTATTGAATTGTACTGAAATGACAAAACGATTGTGCAATTATGCTGAACTCTTAATTCACAGATTTAAAGATAGCCACGCCCAAATTGTTTTTATTAAACTTATTTTATAATATTTTTTTTCCCATTATCTTTCTAGTGTAAGCAGCATTTTATTGATAATTACGCTGCCAGTTTTGGGCTTGAAAACTTAGCGTGAAGTTTTGTTTATTAAACATTCACACTGAAATTGGGTGCTGTTGTCATAGTTGACATTCTTTGTTATTTTTCTAGCTTGCTATACCCTCGCATACAAGATTTTAATGCAAACTGTATAATCATGTTACTTTCTTTCAAGGGACATAAAGTATCAGTGTCAATATCGGTATCAATGAAAAAGTACCATAAACTATTAATCGTGTTGACAGGAAAAATTTTAGTATCATCGATCCCTAATTGAAAACTGGAAGTTCTACAGACGGCGCCATGCATAAACCCAATTGAATGAGAAAACTATTGTTGCACCCCTGAATGCAACATCTGCAAATAAAAAAAGCGTAAATCAGCTGTAATGTAATATACCTGTAAGCTGTCACTGATGTTTTCTGGTGTATTTATAAAAGTACACGTTCAGGTACACTCAGTTATTTGCCAGAGTTGTTGACATTCTGTCTTTACATTCATATAAAGATTTTTTAAACACTAAAACTTATAAAAATATGTTTGCTTTAATGTGAGATGGACTGGTATTTTTACATCTTGCTGTAAGGATTAGAAATGGGCTCAAATGTGATTTTAAAAGATAAACAAAACAATTTTTCAAATTTCAAATTTGCCTCACGAACACAACGTGACGTTTAAACCGATCAGCGTCATTCTGTATAGAAACATAATGCAGATTCTCACATTTACAAAAGAATTTTAAAGACTTGTTGGCATAACTTTAAGTTTACAAACACAGTTCAAGCAAAGTCTATCACAATTGATTTTCCTTTTCTAGGTTTTAACATGTTTGGATAAAGCTATAAAAAAAAAATCAACTAAACAATCCGGAGCATTTAACTCTCTCTCATTAAAAACAAGTGTTTACAGCTGGTTTATATCTACTGTATCCATCTCGCAACTGCAAAACAAAGCGGTCATTACCATTTCTGAGCTTTACCCAACGTTGCAGCAGGCAGAGCGCAGCTGCTTGTGCCTCGGCTCGGCCCCCGTGGGACTCTCTCCACTCTGTTTCAGAGATCTTTGGCAGAAGATGCTGGACAAATGAGGGGGAAGTGTATCCCATTTCCCGAAGATGAAAACCGAGAGAAGGAAGCAGTAGTGTTGAGGAGAGAAGTAAGATGCTGGGTAGTTTCTTGTTTTCAAGCCTATTTTGTGTGATACAGGAAAGGGAAATAAATATCTGTGAAACTGAAACAAACCAACAACACATCATTTGTGTGTGGCAGCACATTTAGATGCCTTTTCTAAATTTGCATCCAGCGCTACCTTTGAATGCACATTTCCTCCCACGACGACCGTTGCTGTAATTATTCAGTCTTAAAAAGTATAAAAGAAATTATTCTACATGAACCAATATGTTTTTAGCTTGAGTAGTGGAAACAGCAATCAGCAAGGGAAAACGAGTAAGGCCTTTGTGGGAAGCACTGACTTTATATTCAGAGTTAGCTTTCCCTTCTGGATGCCTTTTTTAATGTTAAATCAAACATATTGGTAAACAAGATGCAGTGTAATCCATAAATATTAAAGCAGACTTGGACTATGTGGAAATGTGCGATGGAAAGATGTCAAACAGGCTGAGGACTCAGCCAAGTGTGATTCTGCAGACTTGGCTGCAGGTTTGCAGGTGTTGTAGCTGGTAGGTAGAACAGACAGACAAGCAGCTGTCGGCTGTCGCTCCTCCTCCGAAGCTACAGGTAGAAACGCTGCAGCCAAAACCAAATGCAGCCAAGAACCACCTCCCAAGGAGATGGCTGCTGAGGATTCCCTCTATTCCAGGTGGGTTGGTGTATTCATGGCCAGATGAATCTGTTGCTGCTACCTGGAGGCCCAAATATGCTAAAATTATACTTTTACTACAAGAGAACGAGCCACACAGTATGGAGGAGGATTAGGGCCGCTGAAGAAGAAAAAAAAATTCTGAATTCAGAAAAGAATTCTGACTTTTTTCCAGAAAAAGTTCTGAAAAAATGACACAATTATGATTTTTATCTCAGATTTTTTTTTTCCTTCGTCAGTGGCCCTAATCCTCTTCCATACTGGGTGGCTCGTTCTGTTGTAGTTAATGCATATATTTTTCAAAATGTTCTGGAAAAAAGTCAGAATTCTAAGGAAAAAAGTCAGAATTTTGACTTTTTTCAAGAAATGTGTTTTGTTTTTGTTTTTGTTTTGTCTTTTGTTTTTTGTTTGGTTTTTTTTTTGGGGGGGGGGCATTTTTTTTTCTTTTTTTCTCAGCTTAAAAAAAAATTAGAATTCTGAGAAAAAGAAGTCGGATTTATTAGACTAGAATGTCAGAATTCTTTTTTTTTTTTTTTTTTTTTTCTACTTGTCCTGTCCAGCATCGAAGCAAGCAGAATGGAAATCTGATTGCTTTATTCTGTTGAACAGTTTTGCTTTACCAAGCGGAGCTTTATGAATATAAGGCTCCACTTGATATCATGTTTATTCATTTTATTTCTTTATTTAAACATTTGTCTATTACACCATTCCATTTCATACTGCTGGGCCTGACAAGGGAGAAATGAAAGTTAACAGAGGTAATGATAGAAAGTGAAACAGAGAGAAAGGAGTAATGTCAGAATTCTAAACCCCACCCCCCCCCCCCCCCCCCTCAGAATTAAAAATTTTCAGATAAAAACTTTTTTTTTTCTTATTTTTTAAAAAAATTTCTAGATAAAAGTAAAAATTCTGAGGAAAAAACTTGCAATTCTCACTTTAATCTAGCAAATCTGACTTTTTTCCTCAGAATTCTGACTTAAAAAAAATGTTCTGGAAAAAAGTCAGAATTCTGAGAAAAAAAAGTCAGAATTTTGACTTCTTCTCTGAAATTGAAAAAAAAAATCTCCCTCCAATTTAAAAAAAATGTTTTAAAGGTTGAATATGGAACATTTTTATTTTAAAGCTGTATATATAAAAAAAAAAAACAAACAAACAAACAAAAAAAATTATTCTTCCTTATATCTGGGAATTTAAATATGCATTTACTCACTGGTAAAATTTCTGCATCACTCTGACTCCTTCAAACGATATTTAGATCAGTCATAGATCCTCGTATATCCACAATTGGAGAGACCGGGGCAAAATAAATGGACCTCTTCAAGTCATTATCTGCAGCCAAACTCCTTAATTTCACCAATACTTTAAGACGAATTAACAAATCAATGAGTACTATTGTCTGTGAGTTGGCTTTACTGTTAATTTGCCATATTGATGTTTTTATGTAGCGTGTCTCACTGATGGAAAAGAATGCATTTATTTGAATATTGAACATTAATTAAATTAACATTCTTTTACATTTATTTGAGTTTCACCATTAAAACTGCCATGTTTGACCTGCAACTCACTGGCACATTTTTATTTTGGCCCTTGGAGGAAAAAAAAAATGTGCACCCCTGCTCTAAACAGTCAAAGCTTAGAGGACCACCTTCAGAGACATCGCTCCGTGTATTTTCTGTACACAAGATTTTAAAGGGACTGGAGAGAAAAACTGGGAAAAGCAGGAAAAGAATTAGTTTGTCATGCATGGCGGGACAAATGTCTTTGGACAAAGAAGGCTGTCCAAGAAAAATGAAAACCCAGCTTTTCGTTTTGATTCTTTTCCTCTCCTCTCTCAAACCCCCCCAAAAACACATTTTCTTTTCATATTTTGCATTTTTGTGTATCCTCAGTGATAAGCATGAATGTTTTTATATCAGTTGTGAGTGAGAAAATGGAGAAAGAACCTGTTATTTATAAAAAAAAAAAAAAAAGCTGAGATGAACTTCCAGGAAAGAGAAGGAATAAAGTAAACACATATGTAAATAGAAGTAGAGAGATAAAGGCGAAGCACCGTGAGACTTCTTTGTGCTGGAAGCCCATCAGCAGCTGTTCTTTTTCTTGGCCAGCTGCTGTCAGCATGCACGGCCTCATGGGAGCTACTTGCATCCTGTCACGATTATGGGACCTGTCAGCCACTACTGCAGCAAACACACACACACACACAACGACACACCTCACACACTCATATCTAAGCATGCATTGATACGTACAAGAACTGCATGCAGGTATGCAACTGCCAAACATGCACACACTGCACAGTGTGCATGCACAGATCATGCAGAGGCAGATTGCTGTACGTGTTGATGTCACGATCACCCATTTCAGAAAAAGCCAGGCTGCTGAGCAACAAATACTGAGGTGCAATGGCTTCATATCGATCCCTATTCCCAAGGATCAATACCAGGATACTTTGATATCTCTCTGCTAGAGGAAGAGTCGGCATCGGCGAGCGCTGCTGTGTCATAATACACTTTCAATCTCTTATTCAACTCCTGATTTGCTCCTTTCTTACAGCAAACATAACTCATCTCACTCAAAATTCGGTTTCACGCATGGATCCATTTGGATGCCTTTCCCCCCCAAGAGCGGGTTATCTTGTTTCATGCTTTGACATCTCCTTATATGGACACTGTGTGCCGGAGCTTATCAGTGGAAAAGTTATAACAAGGGCTGGAGCCGCTTTTTCAGCCCCAGCTGTTTCCATTCAGCTTGTGTGTACAGTCCACATGTCACAGACGAATCATTCCCAAACCCAACAACGCCTACCAGTCACTTCACAGCATTAGGACCTGTCAGTCAAAAGTGTTGGTAATCAACTCATTAATTACGCCGCTCTCCCCGTAGACTTGCCTCCCTCATGCTTTGTGAATATCAGTTACATTACACTGCAATTAGATTAAATTACTAAGTACAACCTGTATATGACAGCCATTATGGCGGCGGCAGCGTGGAGGGGGGATGCTGACTCCGTGTAGTTTGCAAACTGGTAACATTGTCTTTTTGTCAATGGGTGTTATTTGATGAGGAGGTACTGTACTTGTGAAGCCCAGAATTTTAGGAGGTCATTATCCTTGGAAATATGCACAAAAGGCAAACAGGAAAAGACCTGAAATAACCAGATGAAAACTGGTATTGATCAGCCAGTCTTAGAGGAATAGTTTGACATTTAACATAACCAAGAGTTGGATAAGTAGATTGTATTGACATGGCAAAGATGCCCCAGTAGAATAGTCAATGTTGGTGTTGACAATAACTGTACTGTGATTCTATAGGCTGGTAATGCTAGCATGCTGATTGGTTAATTTTTTTTTTCTAAATGTTATGCAAATCCCCAAATGGGCAAGTTTGACATTAAAGGTGATCAATAGATGTTTATAATCTATCTATTTGGCTGAAAAGTGACTATGTTGAAGATATTTTAGTCTAAACATATCGTACTCAGTGATGAAACATCATTGTTGCATCATAAATATTTCAGTTTATTTCTGTATTTCAAAAAATATGTCATTATTATATGTTTAGATGTATAACTTCAACTCCCACAGTGAAATCGGGAGTAGTTTCATGGATGATCACGGTTCTGATCTCAGTTACAATCAACTAAAGATTCAATTCTGCCCCTTTTCTGTTTCTAAGAGGCAAGTCATTCACTTATGATACAAAGCAAGCGTGGAGCATGGGGCAGAAAGGGCGGAAGAAGAGTTGAAAAGCTGTTAACTACATGCAGATGCATGCGTTTGCCATGAGATCAATCCACCTGGTCAAAAAAAATTACATTATGTGTAATTTGTTCAGTTTTACATGTGAATGTTGGAGATGAGGACGTTAGAGTTGTTTCTAGTTATTAGGCAATCAAAGAAAGATGTGAAATATTGTTAAATGATCCATGTCAGGGTGTTTGCAGGATGGAGGGAAGAGGTAGGGTAGAGAGACAGGAGGCAAGCAGACGTAGGACATGCAGATTTATTGTTGGTGTATAACAAAATGGCGCTGCCAGAATAGGATCGCCAGAAGACTGGAACAACAAGGAAACAAGATGAGAAGGACAACAAGGATCTGGTAAAAAACAAAACAAACAGAAACCAAGGAGTATACACTGCAGGAACTAATGACAGGACAAGGAGCAGGTGATGTAATCAGCTATAACCAGATGTAGCAAAGAGGAAATGAACACAGGAAGGGAGGAAATACAAAAATAAAACAGGAAACTAGGACAGCAACTTAGAAACAGACAGATATCCAACAAAAACCCAAAGATCATGACGAACTACAACAAGATGCGTTTGTGTTTGATGAGGGAACATTGTTATACATTCAATGTATTTTTAGCAAGCGGCAACCTCCAGTGGTCAACTGTGAGGCCAATGCAGAAGTTTGGGAAAGTGCTAAAAAATTGTAGTTCAACCCTCATCCACTAGGGGCTGGTTCCAAAACAGAGCAAATCCCCATAGACTCCCATGTTAAAAAGGTCAACTACACAGCAGAAATAAACATGTTTACAGCCTGGTTCAAAAAATCAAGTTTACCTTCACACCAACTGTAAGGGGGGTGATTTATTTATTTATTTTTTATAATGCATCCGTTTATATGTTATTTAATCTTAAAGTTACACATAATTAGGGGCTTGTCCTTTTGATTGACAGGCGGCTGACTGGATGCCGGCCTGTTTTCTACTACTTAGCTCCTTGTTTGCTCTCGATAAGGTCTCAGTCTGTAGCAAAGTAGCAAAATGGTGGTTATTAGCAGCTAACAGCAAGCCCAAACAGGCCTTACCTTCAACCCACTGCTTATGGGTCTAATATTTGTTAGGTCCTGTTCGTGTCCAGTTAGCTCGGTTCGCATTTAGCCCAGAATACGTTGGCTGTCAATCACTTGCCCCTCTTTGCCCATTGTTGTATTTTCCAGGAGTGACAACACACGCGACGCAGCAAAGATGGCGACAATGGGAACCTAACTGGGTTCCACTTTAGCTCTTCAGAAACCAACGGGTGACGTAGCAGAACGTCTGTCCCCCTTTTTTTTACGGTCTACGGTTTTGGCATCAATTGGCTTGAATTCAATCCACAGGCTCCCAGGACACAAAGTGGAGTCAGAGGTTGTCTAAAGTGTTTTCAAAGTTCAGATGAAAAGTCATACACTAGATAGCTTAGAAATGTTGGGCTATGTGATTGCATAGATCAGGGGTGTCAAACGTATGGCCTGGGGGCCAAAACTAGCCCACAGAGGGTTCAGTCTGACCCAGAGGATGAATTTAGTAAATGTGAAGATGACATAAAACAGTAGTTCCCACCCTAATTTCCCTGCAGGACCCCCTTCAACATGGACCGCTTTTGAGTAAGTGGATGCGGCTCAGGTGGAAGGGCAGTCATCTGTCAACAGGAGGGTTGGTGGGTCTATTCCAGGCTTCCCCAGACTACATACTGCAGTGTCCTTGGGCAAGACACTGAACCACATGTCAGCTCCCAATGTGTCTATCAGTTAGTGTTAAAGGTAGAGTCTGAAAATAAACACTAGACTTGTGCAAGTGAAATAAATCTCAATCTGCACCTTTGGGCCTTTGTTTGGGCGTATTTGGGACGTTTCTGGGTGGAAAATTGCGAGATTTGTCCGTCCGTCCAATAATGACATACAAAGTCAATGAGAATGCTGAGTCTGAGCTTTCAGGCATCTTTGGTCTTAAATAACAGATTAAAAGTAAAGCATATTTTCAGAACTGTCTTAAATTACAAAACCTTTTTCCCCAACATTAACAGAAGCCTAACATGAAAAGATCTGCAATATCAAACACATGCAGTTTTTCTTTTTATTTAAAACAGCACACTGCGTAAACATAGCATCATTTATTATTTTTCTAAAGGTCACAATAAGTCAGACAGCTTTGTTCTCAACTTCATTTGTGTTTATTTTCCTTTCAGTAAATAGACTGGGAGGAAGGCCTGTACTTCTAAGGTGATAAGATCCTCCCGGCTTGTTCTTCGCGCTGACCTTGGGTGCTGCAAAGTAAAAATCGATGCTTTTTCAGAGGGACAGAAGCAGTGTTCACTTTCTGTTAAGGTACGTTGCTTCTTCACAAGGCAAGACAGAGGAAGAGAAAACCTGTTAATCACTGCCTGACAGTGGAAGGTTTATCCGAATAGACGATCTCTCTCACACACACACACACACGATTGTGTGGACATTAAGGGATAGGTCACCAATAGTAGCATATCAAGCTTCACTTGTCTCAAATCAAACCTGCCTCCATCTTCACATAACACATAAATAAGCTTTATTAACACAGGTTTCAAGCTAATACATCAGCAATGGATCAAATGTGATGAAAGGATTTGTATAAATTTTTTTAGTAGACCAGCACACATTCAGGGATTTTGGAGGATCAGTTTCAGGTACAGGATTACCCACCTTTACTAAACATTGTTAATGATCATATGCAGGGTAAAACAGGTGTTAATTAGAACTAGGGCTGTCAGTTTAATGCATTAATTAAATTAATTAATTACACTGCAAATTAATGCATTAAAAAAAAAAATCACAATTAATTCAGAGTGCCAGTTCAATGTACGAGCATTTTAAATTTGGCCCACTGAATGACCTGGGCTGTGAGTGGCATTAATACACCTAAAGCTGTTTGCCAACCACCAATAAACACCAGAAGAAGAAGAAGCAGCAGAAGAAGAAGAAGACGCGTCATATCACCATACAGAACTTCTTTGGCTGTGTTGGAGCAGGGTTGCATGGAAAAATTAAAGGACTTCGACCCTTTAGGACCATTGTTCCCCACGACTGCTTTAGCAGGTATGACATGAAAATGCGATTAATTAGATTAATTTATGTCAAATCCTGTAATTAATTAGATTATTTTTTTCGAATCAACTCAGGACAATCCAGGTGCCGTAAAGAAAAAATCCTGCCACGTTTTGGGATCTGCCTGTACATTTAAAACAGGTGTTTTCTCTAACGAACTCATCTACCTGCAGAGGAGCTGTGCTGATTAAATTCAGCTGGTTAGTGATTGGCTAAAACAATTGCCAGCAGGATTTTTACTTTCTAGACCAGGGATTTCCACCTCTACATAGAAGGTATGTTCATGTCATTACAGCAAGCCGCAACAGAGCTCAAGACTAACTTTCGGCACTGGTTGCACCTAACTTTTTCATTTGGGTGCACCAGCAAAAGGTTTGGTGCACCACAATGTTTCCAGCATCATGCAGCAGCTCATTTTACTCCAGTTTTGGGATTTTCTTTTTTATATATATATAAATATATATACTGTTAAGATCCCCAAGGGGAAAGGGCTCTGCATTTCACCCATCTCTGGATGTATCAGAGAGCAGTGGGCTGCTACTTGGGGCGCCCGGGGAGCAGTTGGTGGGGGTTAGGTGCGTCAAAGCCCACGACATTACCACTAGGCTACCCATGTTCATGATTGTGAACAATAATGAGGTTTAGAAAACTGTCTTTAATATTGTCAGTAGAAAACAAAACATTTTTTGTAAAAAACAGAACAAAAAACTTTAAGATCTAGCTTCACCAAACTTCATGAAACTCAAACTCTGAAATGACTCGAGGCTGTGAAGCATCTGGCAAACTGTTATTTTAAATAAACAGCAGCCTCTCATATTAGTAGTTTCGTCAACATAATATTTATTTTCTACAGATCTTTTCTAGGACGGCTCCAGGTGCAGTCTGGTTGTTTGGTTTATAATTCTCACTCTGATGCTTCAACAGGAATTTATGAAGCTCTTTCACATCTTACAGCTCCTTAGCATTGGAGCTTTTTTTTAAATTATTTTTGTCAAATAATCTCTAGAACATAGTAGTTATAGTAGAACAAATAAAGAAAAGTAGCTGGCTCAGTGAAGGAGGGACGGGGAGTATTTACAGTTAATGTTTTAACCTTCAGGTCTGGCTGCAGGTTCTAGCCTACATCCATGGGTCGGGTCCAGATTTGACCGGCAGATAACCGAGGGAAACGGGTCAGGTTTGGTTATGATCAAAACAGATTCGGACGGGTGTGGCTTAGTAGCCTAAAACTGGACCTGCAGCAGGACTCTGCTGGATCTCCGTCAGGTCAGGTGATGCCGCACAGAAGGAGGCTGTAGGGTCACAAAACATCAACTCTCATCTGGCTTTCTGCTTCATGTTGCTCAGACAAAACTCTTACATTCGTAAAGAGAATAGATGGCGACTACATATGAAAAAATTCCACCCTATTCCACGTTTTACAATCGATTCTAGTTTCCGCCGATATCGTCTGTGTTGGTCTTCACCCCACCGCAGTCCAACATGCACTCGCTGGTCTTTATGTCAAACTGATGCGCAACACAGCGTTCATGTGTTCAGGGTGGATCAGAGATGAAGACACGCCCTTTGTGTGGGCTTTTATCACAGTGTTATTCTCTGAGCTCCTATTGAACACAGAACACGCAGACACATTTGGAGAATTCTTTCACCTACACCTGACAAATGCAATGCGCACCGGTGCAACCAAGAAAAAAAAGTTAGTTGCACTGAGTAAATATTTGGTTGCAGCCTGGAGCCCTGTGCACGGTGGTTCTGACATCAGGAAGTCCCTCTCAGGCAAAGTAGAGAATCCGGATTTGGAATTCAAGACATGCTGAAGCTCTCGAAGAAGCACAAAGAACCACCCAACAGTGAGGGCTGCATCTTGTTTAGATGTCCTACAGTGCAGTTTGTTGGCTGGAGAACAGTCGTCTGCAGGAAGCATTGAAGCATTTTTGAAAATAGAGTTGGGGATTTGCTCAGGATTAATGGCATCCGCTGTGCTGGGAAAAATATAAGCATGTACTTATCCATAATACAATATTATCAGGAAGGTTTGGAGCAACTCCAAACATACAGTCAGCGTCATTAAGAATTATCTTTAGTGTAAAGAGGGACAGGGAGTCCTGGAAGTGATGGTTAGTCTGCACAAAGCCTAAACAGCACAGGGTGTCTCGGATTAAATGAGGACAAAAGGATTTGAGACAAATAAATCCACAGTTTATTCTGCAAGATGTTTGTTACAACGAATTTGCTGAATTCATTTGAAAACTTAAAAGTTTACTTGAAAGCATTTTAAGGTTAGTCACACCAAATTGTTCTAAGCATAATTTATTTGTAAAAGCTCTTACTTTCTAACAATTTTCCACATCCATACTGGGTTTCAGTACCCATCCCTACTTGCAACTGCCTTTGAAGGTCAGAAAGCTTTGGAAGTCCATTGAAATAGAATAGAGACTGGTCTTTACAGAGTTGAATACAACGATGCCAGACACTTTTTGCATTTTTGACTGTTTTGATTGGCGAGGGGAGAGCTCTTCTAGATGAGGAATAAATTTTTACCCATGACGAAACACCAGTGATCACCCTGGATTTGTTCAGTACCCATGTTAAAACTGGACGCCTTTTCCATAACACCTGCTCTGCAGCCTGTTGTTGGCGTCTGAAGACCATAAAGACGTGGATTGTTACCACTGCCAAGGAGGTAATGTTTTCGGTGGCGTTGGTTTGTCTGTCTGTCTGTCAGCAACTTTACGGAAAAAGTACTGGACGGAATGACCTGAAATTTTCACCAGCTGGGTGTTTCAACCCAAGGACGAACCCATTAAATTTTCGTGGTGATCCGGATCATCTTCTGGATCCAGGAATGTTTTGAAGGATTCTTTATCATTGTGAGATAGGCCATGTTGGAATGGCTGTTGATGAGGCGTGAGTGCCCCCTTGTGGCAGAAATGTGCAGCTGCGCAACTGAGCACATGATGTCAGGATGCAGAAATGAAAGTTATGAGCAGCAGTGAGCACGAAGAGAGAAGACTGTTGGACAGACTTCTGGCTAGTTGAATATGGTGAACTGTGTGCGTCTGTGAAGAAATGTAAGTAACTTGTTGCATTTCTGCCTGAAAACAATGTTTATTTAGCCTTTAATGTTATTTAGCTGATTCGCTTATTCAGAAGTGTTCCTCCATTCACCATGTGCCTTTTTATGCTATTAAGTTAGCTGACCTGTTACATGCCAGTTACTGTAACTGTTATCCTTGAACACATATGCATGTTTAGTCCTAACTGTAGTAATAATTAATACCTTGAATGTGTTTATTTGCTGAACGAATGTTCCTCATGGCTTTGTATTCTGTGTTTATAGACCACACTCACTTCCATCCAGGCATTCACCTTAACTAACCTGGAATTCCTCACCTGTAAGCCTGTCGTTTGTTGCATTACTGTGCTGTTGTGATTAAGAGTGACCAGTAAAGACAGTTAACTGTACAAGCGAGTGCTGTGTGTTCTGACCGACACCCCGTGGTAAACACCAAACCTCCTTACCGACGCCTAAACATGAACATCACCCTAATAGGCTAAATTTTTGGAATTTTTCCATATAACTCCAAACAAATGGCCTGAGTGTTTGGTAAAAAATTACAAGAAATGATCTCAATGAGTTCTAGAATGTTTCGAAAGTTGATCTGGATCCAGAGAAAATTCTATGATCCAGAACACACAAAAATAAGGGTGTCGATTTTCTGGGTGAAGGTCTGCGCTCTCTGGGTGCTTTTCTAGTATTCTTTCTGGTGAAAAAAGGAGGATGATGAGAGACATTTGCAAGTAGGAGGCAGAAATACAGGTTGATCACTGGAGTCCATCCTCCTGTCGTTCACTTCTGACATCCGTCATGGCATGTGATTAGGTAACGTAGTTGCAAAGATCAATACACTAATAAGGAAGTTAAGTCTAAATAAAGGATAGTGTCGCCCTTCATCAACTTGATGTGTCACTCCCTGTTAAAAAGTGCTCTTCAATATTAAAACACCAAGAATGGGCTCTATGCACAGTTCCACTACTTCCTGAACTTAAGGTAGCTCCTTTGTTTCCTGTCTTTCATTATTGAACGAACTGATTAATCCAGGTGTGTCTGGCCAGTTAATGAGGTCAGGCACACCTGGATTAATCAGTTCATCCAGTAAGAAAAGACAGGAAAAGCTACCTTAAGTTCAGGAAGTAGTGGATTTGTGCGTAGAGCCCATTCTCTCTGTGTGCCATTGTGCCTCCTTTTCATCTTCGTCTCCATCCAACCTCAGCCTCAAACCATCGGTTGTACATCAGCATTGGAGGGTCGAAAGTCTTTTGATTTTTGCTTTTCTATTCAGGGCAACTTTTCATTAGTAATCACAGAATTCATCTATGAAAAAAACATGATAACCACTGATTTACCAGACTGCTGGCCAATACTTTATCTCTGCAGTGCAGTGTTTTAACAAAATGGGCCAGTTGAACCAATGGCCACTGGTGAGGCTGTTCGCAGAGGAGGAAACAGGGTAAGCTTTATGGCTAAACTCCAGACAAAGAAAATATAAGTGAGAGAATGAAACTGGCACTTGTGCTGGTGTGTGCATCACAAATGGTGCCGATTCGAAATCTTTTTGATTGGAAAAATGCTGCACACTGGACATTGTTGGAGAACCATCCACAGAAAATTACATGTTGGATGCATGTCTGTAATTATGTCGTACAAATTAAATCAATGTGTTGGATAAAATGCTCCATGAGTTGACGGATTCCTTGTACAGGTGTGATGTGATCAGCCAGGTTTTGTCAAATTAAATTATATTGACTTGTATTTTCACATCTGTACCTGCAGCGAGTGATGAGTTGCACTATATTCCCACCCCAGCCATGTATTTGTCCCCATTGTGCCTTTTGTATTCAGTGGAAATCACATACTGGCAGGGTTAGTAGACACAAGTGAGCTGTATGCACCTGGTGACAGACAGATGGTCAACACTGAAGCTTTGACTCATTTCAGGATTCAGACGAACATCGACAAAACTGCTTCGTTGTTAGAACAGCAGAATGCAATTTAAGATGTTTAAATATAAAATCCTGCTCCGCCTCTGCAGATATGATCATTTCTGAACAAAGCTGCACCACCATGTGCTTATTCCTTCCTGACTTCACTGTCTGAGAGACGCTGAGTGAGGGCAGATGGTGAGAGATTTAACTGTACAGTATTGCTTTCCTCCAACCAAATCAGAAAATCCATTAAAGCACATTAGCACAACTGCTAATTGCTGGGCTCTGTGTGTCTAATTGCAGACATTGATCTGTCCACAACCTCCCCCGGTTGAAATGGAATTGTGAAATTAAAGACTTTAAGTGGACAGATAAAGGATTTTGTGCCTCGTTCACCCACATGATTCATATATATGATTGATAAAAATGCAGGAGCCTCAGTAGATAGATGAGTGTGGATTTGATCAGTTATCACAAGGCTTATTAAACTTGATGGGAATTCATTCAATACGACATAAATGAAGTGTAAAAACATAAATACACCCTTGGTAACATAAATAGATGATAGTAACATTCAGATCTTTACTGGACCATTCATGTGCTAATTTTAAACTGCCCTCTAACATCACTGATGCACTTCAGATTTGGCACAAATCCAACTGGTCCAATGATGTGTTGTCATATTGTTTACAGCACTGAAATCGAATGCTGTTTTTTTCCTTAACAAAGACTGTCATTTTGACAGTATGACTACACATGAATAGAATATGATGGAGGGATGATACTTTAATTTAAAGGATAAAAAAATCCAGCCTTAATTAATCAATCGCAATTATTTTTTTAATGCATTAATTTGCAGTGCAATTAATTAATTGATCTAATTAATGCGTTAAACTGACAGCCCTACTACAAAAGTAAACTTATACTTACTTTTAATTGTTAGGTCTTGCTATTAGGGGAAAAAAAAACAACATAATGAGGTTTCGATATGATTTTCATTTGGGTTGAATTTCTTGACTGGCAATTTATGCAGAGTACCAATGGGCTATATGCACGGTTCCACTACTTCCTGTACTTCAGACAGAAGTTGCTTCCTGTCTTTCATTATTGGACAAACTGATTAATCCAGGTGTGTCTGACCTCAATAACTGGCCAAACACACCTGGATTAATCAGTTTGTCCAATAATGAAAGACAGAAGGCAAAGGTGCTGTCTGAAGTTCAGGAAGTAGTGGAGCTGTGCATATAGCCCATTCAATGCACAAGCATTTTAAATTTGGCCCACTAGATGACCCGGGAAGTGAGTGGTGGTAATGCATTTAAAGCTTTTTGCCAACAGCCAATAAACACCAGAAGAAGAAGAAGAAGACAACGTGTCAATGAGTCACTGTGCAGAACTTCATAGGCTGTGTTGGAGCAGGGTTGCATGGGAAACTTATAGGACTGTGGCCCTTAAAGACCATTGTTCCCCACGACTGCCTAGATATGAGATTAAAATGCAATTAATTTGATTAATTAATTACAACTCCTTTAATTAATTAGATTAATTTTTAAATCGCCTGACAGCCCTGTTTTTAAGAGAAAGACTAAGAAACTGCAGTGCAATCAAGACCAGAATTTAGAACATTGTGCACTCAGTCCATAGCAAGATGCTAGATTCCTGAAAAAGTTGTTCCCTGATCCAAGCGACCAAGCAGGAAAATAAAAGTAATTTTATGCAACATGTAGAAGCTAACAGTCAGCATCTCCAAACTAGATTAGACCATTTTGGCTAGGTGTTTGCATGCCTTTAACCTATTTAATGCATCTAAGATAGCTAAAAGACACAAAACACTAAGGCCTTGATTTACTATATACACCTGTTAAAAAGTGTGCAAACTTGATTGCACATGCAAAAACCTGTGGCAGCTGATTTGCTAACAGGGCAGAACAAGAATTGTGCCCGTTAATTACTTTATAAAATGTGCTATATAAATAAACTTTACTTGATGCTCAGTAGTTTTAAATGCACAAAACACAAACCACTGTCATGGTGAAGGATGACTACAAAAACACTGAACTGTGGAGTAAGCCCCACAGAGGTATTCCTAAATAATTATAAAGAGGAAGAAACTGGATAGAATCAGATACTAGTGCTCGCAATGTAAAATAATGAGAGTAGACAGTGAACAGTAAACAAAATGTGTCACTTTGAAATATTTTATTTTCATATATAAAGCATCAGCGAGGTAGCTGCCAGTTTAATTTAGTTGTTTTTGGCACAACAGTGAAGTAATGTTATCCCAGCAGGATACATTTTCCTTGTCTCTTCCTGTCAAACAGAACTGAGAGTGTAGTTTAGGTGCTTCTCTTCAGACGTGACCTATTCTAAAAGCCTTGGACTTGCACCTCCACTGAGCTGTGCCTGTTCTTTTGATTTGCTCTGCATCCCCAAACAATGACAACATCCATCTAGAGTGTTGCTCTGCTCAAGTACCTCCATTCTGACCTCTAATTGGCGAGGCAGTATGTGCCAGAAGGGACATTTCACTACATTCCTAAATGGCAACTCTGGGCCACTGAACAGGATATTTAGTTAAAGTTGGTCATTCTCCATCCCTGGAGAGCCTGTAAGGAGTTTGCCACATTGCTAGGAAGAAAAGTGCAGAGACATACAATGTGTTGTAAGATGACAGGATTCTGCAGTGAGGTCCCTGGATGCGGGCAAGATGGCCGGCCACACAGCGTGAAGCTAAGTCATGCTCCACTATATCTGGCTAATAAGCTGTAAATAAGAGGCAGAGCTTCACTTCCTTCTTTTTCTCTGTATTTACAGCATAATAAGAAAGCATTCTGTTGGATGTTGGTGGAAAACAAACCCTGTTTTCCAGTATTGCTTTTGCACAACATGGAGGTAAATTACAGGCAGGACTTCAGCACACTCCCAGTGAACCTTTGTTTTTACAATAAATCAATGTGAACTCATGCTGGCATTTTCCTTCTTGAAAATATTGCAGCTGAGGGTGAGCAGGGCAGTTCGAATTTGCTTCCACGCCTGTTATCTGGGTCCATGTAGAATCAGTTTTCTCAATTATTTTGTCAATCTGGAAAAGCAAAAATAAAACATCCATATTTAGATTTTTCTTTTGACTCTTCTTGGGTTTTAAAAAAAAAGCTTGTCAGTATGACCAAAGCACTGCAGCCTTTACTTTCTTTACTTTAAAACTGTTGTTGTCATTACAATTATTCGGTTAAGACATCAAACGCCTTTGGAATCTTATCTCTGTTAATCAGTTGATTCCCAGATTTTTATTGAAAGCTTTTGACAAGTTGCTTAATCCAGTCCTTCCCAGTCCCCCAGCTGAAACTGATGCAGTCTATATGGTGTTTTATTCTATTTCAACGATAAGGCTGAAACAATCAGAACTTCCATCCCCACCAATTCAGTAGATTCTCATATCCATCTCTATTTTCTTTTATCAGCGGTGCCCAAGTCCAGTCCTCGAGAGCTACTATCCTGCACATTTTGGTTGTGTCCCTTCTCCAACACACCTGAATCAATTAAATGGCTCGTTACCAGGCCTCTGCAGAGCTGAATGACATGTGCATGAGGTAATTAGCCATTTGATTGAGGTGTATTGGGGAGGGTGTGCTCTAAAAATTCCAGGACAGTAGCTCTCAAGGAACGGACTTGGACACCCCTGTCTTGAATTCTCTGATCTTCATCTTAGCCTCTTCACACTCGGCTGCGAAACACTATTGAGAGTTGAAGGTCACGGCGTAACCCCAGGGACACGCTGCATGCGGAAGCGCACTGAAGCCCAGCAGTTTAATTTCGGCGCCCATGTTAATAGACGGTGTCAATCACATCAGGTGCTTCATGGTGCGCCATGCACAGTGACAAAATTGGCATGTGCCATGGACACGAGACAAATCCATCAAAATAAAACCATTTTCAAAGTAAAACACCCAGATAACTTTTAAAACCTGACCTCTTTTATAGATCTAATAATATCTCAATCATGTATTCATCTTCATTGAAAATGCAAGTGGTAGGATTCACACAGAAATGTTGGCTTTCTACTTGTAAATGAAAGCAGAACAGGAGATGGACCCATGGTGGAATTATCAGCTGTGGAAGTACAACAGAGAAGCAGGACTGCCTGCGACTGTGCGCATCCAATGTAGACAGAAAGAGGGGCGGTGTCAATGAGAAAATCGGCATTGCGCTTCGACGTGCTTCCACATGCAGTGTGTCTGTAGTGTAATGAAGAAAACAGAATCGCATCATTTGCAAAAAGCAGAGACCCAATCCTCAGGCTACCAAACCAGATACCTTTAACCCCTTGACTGTGCCTAGAAATTCTGTCCATAAAAATTATGAACAGAATTGAAAACAAAGGGGCGACCCTGGTGGAGTCCAACCCTCACTGGAAGTAGACTCGACTTACTGCCTGAGATGCGGGGCAAGCTCTGACACCAGGTACTGAACTTCCATTACCAAAGGATTTGGTACTTCATATGAAGCACTCCTCGCAGTACTCCCCGAAGGATGTGGTTGAATGCCTTCTCCAAGTCCACAAAACGTAGACTGGTTGGGCCAACTCCCAGCCTTCTCTCAGGACCCTGCTGACCTCTGTGTAGACCTAATCCACAATTAAATCAGGTGTAGCTCTCTTTAGAAAGATACAAGGTCCCACAGGGGTCCAATTTGTGTCGAAGCATCTTCTTGATCATATCATCCAGGGAAATGGTGTTTCTATTTTTATTCTGTTGGCACAGTTATATCAGGAGTCACATGAGCAAGGCTAGGAAAATATATGAATCCACTGGTCAGGAAAACTGGCTTTGCCCTAAATCTAACTATTTTGGGAATGTAATTTGGTATATTCCTCTCTGCCAAATGTTAGGATATTGGGATACTGGAAGTCTTTGTCACAGTCTGTCTTTTAGTATTTTCATATTGCCATCTATAATTGTCATTTATTCAAGAGCTTTTGAATTAATGCAACTCTACATCATTACGGTCTCACCTCTTTTTTTGGTCTGATCTAACCAAAGAGTGCACAACAATCATTTCCACGACCAGGAGAGTTTTACTTGACAATTTTGTGGAATGAAAAGTGTTTTGTGGTAAGTGTTTTGTACTGAGGTTGCTCCTTCAAGCTTAGCAAGGCCTTGCATTGTTGGTTTAATATTACAGAATTCAGACAAAGTTCCACACCAGTAGTGCTGCAGATCTGGGGTTTTCTGTTCTGGTTGTGAGTTACTGAACGGGTCATGGTAGTGCTGCTTTACATCAAAAGGCTACAGGTGAGGTGGTATCCTGGTCACCTCGATATGGAGTTATTTTGAGCAGACCCAATTGGGATAAGACCCGGGGGAAGACCCAGGACACATTGGAGGAAAAGAATATCCCCTCTGGCTTGGAAACACCTGGGTATCCCTGGGAGGAAACCGAAGATGTCCCAGAAGACGGATGTCTGGGCTTCCCTCCTGGGCTTGTTGCCTTCACCAGATCTCAGATAAGCAGAGAAAAATGGATGAATTGTACAGCAACTCAGACTTACGAGCTTTAACCCACTGACACCGAGTAAATGAAGGGGGAGGGTGTGTGGGTCAGAAATTGAAATTCCAACCTTGATAAAAATGGACCAGGCAGGAGTGTTTCCACATTGAAACAGATGTAATTTTGAAGTCCTTCCTGTAAAAAACTACCTAAATCTAACATGTATGGGATAGTCTCTGGGATTTCAATCATTTCCATGAATCAACCACATGAAAGGCATGCTCAGTGGGAGTTAACATATCTAACTTTTAACCATTACAGTTTACTCACAGTATATATGATTTTATTATACATTTTGTGACTCTGCACACCATTTAATTGTTTCTACATTGTTTGCATTTTCTCTATATGTTCATGTCTTGCTGATTGACAGACATGGCAGCTGATCAGACCATGTGTGGCTCCATCGGGACCAATTGTCCATGGATATTAGCTAGTTTGATGTGGAGTAATACATTCAATAGAAGGAAAAAACAGTAATGTTGTACTCCAATATTGTCATGTTTTGGGCCAATTCCAATTCCTATCTTAACCCTCAATCTTAACCCTCAAGTTCAACCCTCAATCTTAGTAGCCCTCAAAAAGAAGTGTTAAGGGCCATTTTGTGACTTAGAAATGGGACACCCCTTAAATGCAGATACGTCTTCAAACTGTGGGGGGCAGCATTACGCCAAAGCTTTTCAGTCTGTCAATTCAGGAGAAGGAAAAGAAGAAGATACTTTATTTACATTTATTTGCACTGTTAATCCTGTCTGTTTAATCATAAGCCACAACCGCAGCCACCGTGGACATATTCAGCTGTCACCGCATACCATGGCATATTGAAAGGTAAACACCAGCTATCACAAAAGTGACATAGGTAACTGTGGTTCTGTGAATTCCTAGATGGCTGCCAGTCAGCTGGCCCACACGTCATCTGATTGACTTTGTTGTTGTTTGGACTCAACCTGCGCGGAGCGCGAGGAGACATATCCACGCTGGCAGTGGAACGAAACAGAACTATCGTTAGATAATTGCGGCTATGGGACATGACATTAGCCTGGTCGGGGGGGCCATGGGCCTAAACTAAGAAAATACAATGGTTTACATAATATTCATATCTCAATTAACAAAGAAAATACTTAAGATTTGTTGCTCGTCTTCTTTGCCGCTTGCATTCTGGGTAGCCCTTACAGTACTCACAAGGGTGGTGTCGGAGAATGTCAACATTGAGCGCGATTCAGCCCTCAAACTTGCCCCTTAACTTAACGTTCTGAGAATCGGGACAGCACTTGGACTTCGTGGGAGTGCGCATTTTTGAAATTGAGGGTTAAGACAGGAATTGTAATTCACCCTTTGACTGTCTCTTGGACTATCAAATTGCTTCAAATTGCTTGGCCAGAACTAAAGCTGCTTGCCCACTTAAATTAGTGGGTTCACATGGCTTTTTCAAACGTGGATCGACTCGCTTACAATCGGCCTTTGGCCGTTTTCCCATTGGCAAAAAAAGTTGGGTCTGATCCCCTGCTGGCAAGCTGCATGGCCTCTGTCTCCACCGCTGTGTGTCTAGTGATGCCATCACAGTGGGTTTACAGTAATGATGTCATCCATGAGACAGAAACCAGGAAAGTAAAGAATAGAGAGCGAGTCACATCGTAGTCAGTGTGTTTTCTTGTTGCACTTTTGTCCATCCTCAAAATGGATGAAAATCAGCAGCCAAAGCAGAGTTGCTTTGGTACGTATACAAGACTAGCACCATGTCATGTCGTAGGCACATACCGCCCACAGTCATCACAAATTTTTCGCAAGTCATTGCGTACACACTGCATGCCAATCATAGCCAAGCTGTTTGAAGGCAATTTTAACCTGCGCCACTTGCCACTCATTTCGCACAGGTCTGCCACTTAAAGCTGACTCTTAGGGGTTTTAAATGGGTTTTTGGCCAGTGAGAAAGTGGTATAACTGTTGCATAAATTGGTTTACTGTTGCTCATATAACAGATTTGTTTTACTTGGAGTGTAATGAAATGGATTGAATTAGAATGTCTGTAAAAGTTCCTTGAGATGTTGTTAGTTTTATTTATATTGTTTCAATTGAGTTCAGATTAAATGAATACAGTAAGATAGTAAAATGGGAGAATAGCGCACTGACTAAATGTTGTTTTTTATTACAAAGTAGCTGATGAGTGGATGATGATCTATGTTGATGTGGGTGACAAAAATGGTGGAAGGAAATAGAATATGCTCTCAGTTAAAAGAAAAAAAAAAGGAAGCATCAACAAAATACTACACTTTGCATTCTTATCTCAACCCAAACTGTTTGAATCTGACTTCCTTCTCTGGGTCACACCAAGCTGTCAGCATCAGCCTTAATGAAAATTTATATCCATTTCACAAGTTTCTCCTTGCAGTCTGGTGATTAAGCAGTCGAGGGTTTGGCCTGTTATCTACAGGCACCATTATTTTTTAATGAGTAATGCTCATGTTTTTTTTACGCAATATCACACTATAACACAAATATTATGCTCTTCTTCATTGAAATGTCATGTTCTCCCCAGATAAACTCTGACCGTTAAATGATAATTGTTACTTTAAGTAATGTTACTTCGCAATTCTTTATATTTCCCCAAGGAATCAGTTTATATTTAATTAGTTTTGCCTGTTACCCAGCCAGCATGTCCATGTGGGGCCCATAAGAATTAAATTGTGGCTGTATATGAAGGACCCAAGTGGGTTTGTCCACAGTTTCCATGGTAGCCCCACCTGTGTGTAGTGCATTGGTTTATCTGGCAAAGGGATCATACTGCAACTTCTCTTATATCAAAATATTTATTCTTAAGAACCAGAGAAATATCAGGTACAGAACAGCGCTGGGTCAAAGCAGGAAGTTTGACAAAGAATTAATTTCTGACCCAGTGATAATATACAATCATAGAATGTGCAAGGCGTAGTCCTGTGTTCTGATTGGTTGACACATCTGACTCCATCCCTAGAGCTCTGCTTTCCGTCCCAGGTCACGTTGTCAGCTTGATCCGCAAACAATTAATCCTTCACACTCACATTTCTGTTTATCTAAACTCCCAAATCTCTTCCCAGAAACAGAAGACAAACTGCCAACCTTACACAATAATACACTGGACAACCATGCTCTGATACCAAACTGCTGTCTATGTGAAAATATCCATATATGGAATATAAAGTTTATGTTTGTAAAAAGGATATGCGGTTATAGGCTACAACTCCCTCTTATTGCAAAAGTGTAATGTAAACACGTTTCTGCATTTGCATGCCATCAGATGTGATGTAGGGGATTCCCTTCTGAATTATGCTGTTAATGATCATTTACTGTACATGCATTAACTTTGGAATCAGAGTGAAGTTTTACCAAAGTCACATTTAGGCCTATATGAAAAACCAGAGAATGGCCTTATTACAACAAGGGGGGTGGGGTGTTGTGGTTTTACCTGGTTTTCACCGCATTCCGTCCTATAAACACACCCTGAGAGGAGAAATCTGTGAATCAGCTCTATCAAACACACCTCGGCCCCCGGGTACAGCAATCCATGGCAGCCCCTCCACCAGCCCCTAATCCACACGTATTAGCAGCACACGCTTCTTTAGCGGTCAGTAATGTCCACATCTACATTCATCAGTATATACTTAGCATGGTTTTAGCCATAAATAAAACCTACGTGTTGATGTCATCTGTTGTCATATGGTGGTGACCAGTCGCCGCCGTCATTCTAATGAGTTGACGTTAGCTGCTAGCTAAAACAGAGGGATGTGGTAATGCAAATAAACTCCTAAAGGGGGGATGTGGAAATCCTGTTACACTCATATTCAGCTGAATAGCACAAAGGCTTGATGTAACACTGATATTTAGAATGATATTCTTTGTTTTTCATGCATGCCTGTCCTATGTGCTTTTTATTTACGTCTTCATACCATTCCTTCTTTTCTAAACCTGAGGTTGTAACAAGTTAAAATGAGAGAAAATTATTCTATTTCTGTTATTTCTGTTTGAATAGTAGTTTTAAGTGAGAACTTTCGGTGCTCTTGTATACCTTCATTCTGGCAGCGGTGCACGGTGACGGCTTCTCAACCAGACGGATGTAAATATTGCTGAATGCAGGCTGGGCAGTGACATGGCGATGTTTAACAGCTCGTATACAGCAGACGCTTCTCTAGGCCACATGTGTCCATCGCTTCCAACTTATTACTGTAGCTTTACTTCTCTGCGATTGATAGGTGATTTAAAAAACTATTCTGTAGTCTGTCTACTGAGAATCCACTGTTCCCTGTCATGCTTTGCCCACCAGGTCACGTGACTGAAAACTATCAACTGAAGCTTATGTGATAAACACCATTCAAAGGAAAACACCTACATCTCGCAATTGTACTTTGTTGAAGTTTCAGAAACATTGCTTTTATTTTGCAAAAAACTGTAATGAAAACGCAGCATATGACACCAAGAATTAAGGCAGTTCTGAAACTAAAGGGTGTCTAACCCAGTAATCAAAGGCATAGCCCAGGGGTGTCCAGCTCCGGTACTCAAAGGCCATAATCCTTCTGGTTTTCTATGTCACCCTGCTTAAACACACACCTGGCTCAAATCAATGAGTCTTTGTGAAGAGCTTCATAGGCTGGAAGATTCATTTAATTTGAGCTGTGTTGGTGCAGGGAGGCAAAGAAAACTTGATGGACAGTGGCCCTTGAGGACTTACTTTGGACACCCCTGGCATAGCCAACAGAAAGTGGCAGGTGTCAATGTCAAGAATCTAATGCCCAATTCCAATTTCTATTTTCATCCCTACCCCTAGCCCTTCCCCTTGGCCCAAGCACTTGGGATTGAATTATTACCCTGACGGTAGGGTCACATGGACACTTTTGTCAAGATTAAAATGTTCTCAAGTCCTGAAAAGGGATTAGATCCGTAATTTTTGCACCATGCAACCATGCCAAAAAACCCGGAACAGTTGCCAGAATGGAATGATTGGAAGAGGCCAGCTGCATGATTGCAAAGTCCAGAATGCTTGACGCAAGGGGGGCAGGGGGAGGGGGGGGGGGGGGGTGGTATAGATGTGCGCAATAGCATAAGCTTGCATTCTTCTCTCCTTTGCTTGTATTCTTCTACTCTCCGTTGACTGGAGGTGAATTAATTGTTGCACAAAAACATTGACCAAAAGTACAGCATCCATGGTGTCAACAGTCATCTACAATAAATGCTTGTATGTCTTTGGTTTTAAGGGACAGACTTGTGAGTAGGTAGTGATCATTAGCGCCACCAGCTGGACTGGAGTTTTGCCGTCGATTTCTATTTGCGCCATGGCATGATGACGACAGTTTTATGCTCAAAACATTTCAGTAAACAACCATGAGACTGCAATGTACTGTCCCTATACAGTCTGGAAATAAACAAAAAGTTTGAAGATAGAATAAATGCACAGAATTTTAAGGCTTCTCATAAAAATACTAAATGCAAAAAGTTTTTAACTCACAAACCATTAATTTATTGCAAAATTAAGGTAAAATATAGGGCTGCAAATGTCTTTAATCAAGAGCCGTTCGGAGTCGAAAGAGCGGTTCTTCTTTGGGAGCCGAATCAAAAGAGCTGGCTCTCTGAAAAGAGCCGAACTTTCCACCGTTTCTGACCAACGCAGCCAAGCAGCCGCGTGTCTGACCGCAGGTGTGTGCACCAGAGTCCTGCAACAGTTGGTAACCCGCAAAAACGCTGTTTAGCAGATAGAAATGACAAAGATGTGTTTTGAACATCAGGCACTGGGATTATTTCCAGAGCAGGCAGAGGCAGAGACACTGTTGGTGATGGAAACGGAGAACACAGTTACAACCAGGGATGATGATCTTTTAGGAATCTCTGAATCAAATAAATAAAGCCCCTATGTGGCAAAATGACAGAGACTACTGTGAATTTAGGAAATTAATGTGTGACATGTGGGTCAGGTTTGACAGGGAGAGCCACAGTTAGTGGGTCTCGGTTTGGGTGGATGCAGGTTGGTAAACCTGCAGAACTCTGATGTGCACGTGGCTGCATGCCAAGTGATGGTCAGCGTGCCCAAACAAGAAGAGGATGCAACTACTTTTTAAACTTTTAACAGACAGATTAATGCAGAATAGGTAGACATTTCCTGCATTATGAACGTCTGACAGACCAGAGATTAACATGTTCGTCCAGTCTCGTCTTGTCAACAAAAATTTACACACGGCTCATTATATTTTAGTCATAGAGACATGTTTAGCCTGTCATAGTCTCCTTATCGTCATGAAAAAAAGCGTCAATGACATGATTTCATCATAGAAAAAAACACTGCACACAGGTTGTGTGTTACAGCTGTCTCAGGAGTGTCATATTTTCACATGTGAGGAAAGCATCACAGAAACAGTTCTCAGCAGAAACATTCTTTTCAATTTTGATACTTTTTTGCAGCAAGAAAGTGGACAACTTAGTTGTAAGTCTAGTCAGTCTCATATTGTTGTTTCCTGCTTCAAAGAAAAGAAGAAAAAGCACAAGGTAGAGACGATAAATGCCGAACTCAAGGCTGTGCTTCAATCATCCACAAATCAGTGACTGATGTCTCTTGTTGACTCTGTAAAATCTGTAACTTTGGACCTCGATTGACAAACTGATAAAGTCATATCCTGATCAAATCACTTTGAAGAGAAACCCTGTTGTTTTACACATCAAAGCCTGATCAGTAATCTTTATGACAGCATTAGGATCTTGCTTCTTGAATGAGCAACACAGCTAAATTTTTTTTTGCCAAAATTAAGTCCCCCCTGCAATATGCTGCTGTTGGTGTTCACTCTTCTTTTGAGATTCAAATGCCGCCAGGTGTGTCAGTCACAGATGCATGACTGGCACCTGATTGGCTCCAAACTGACAGACAGACATTTGAAAATGAGATTCTGGAGCCAGTGATGATCCCATATCACCAGAAATTGGGACCGAACTTCATCCTGTAGGATGACAACGCTCTCCCCTGCAGAGTCATGATCATCGAAGAACCTCCGGAGTTTGGGAGTTTCGGAGAGGATGGAGTGGTCTGCTGTGAGTCCACACCTCAAACACCCCACTGAACCCTTATGGGATCAGCTTGCATGTGCCAGAGGGACCAACACAACCACACTGGCTGATCTTCGACAGGATGCTATCCCACAGCTGAATATGACCGGGCTGGTGACCAGCATGAGGAGGAGGCTGTTGTGGCTGCGTATTAAAGAGTAAAATTGGTCTCTGTCTATTGTCTATTTCTTAAAAATCACCCAGTCCACCAAGAAACTCATGACAGGAGTGAATACCAACAGGAACATATTACAGGGGATTTGGGTCCAATTTTTGAGGACACTTCCTACACATTTGGGTCGCTTTTGGACCTGCATTGCCGAACATGAGCGGTAAAGTCCATCCGCTCTTTAAATGGACTCGTCTTTTTAAACATGTCGCTAGTCTGCACAACCCCGCTCTCCCTTCAATTCTGTCCAGAACATTTTCTTGTGCGTTCAGCTAAAACAACATGCCACAACATTTCTGCTCTTATGACATGGGGTTCAGCCGGTACATGTCCGCTACATCTCTGAGGTAAAAGACTGTTATGCATGTCTGAATGCAAATGTTATAAAGGACAGAGTCCGCAATATTACCGCTTTCCAGCGCAAGTCTGAAAAGGGCTTTAGTTCTGTTGCTCATTCCACAGACGGATGATCCTTACAGGTTATACAGTACCATATAAACAGTGACTAATCAGGCTTTCGAATACAACACCAAATGGTATAAAAGTGAGAAATAATATTCTATCAAATACTTGGATGGCATGTGTAAGAAATAAGTATTTTAAACTATTCAAGACTTCAGACATTAACCACTAAAAATCAACAGCAATATAGAGTGAGTTGAGCTTTTTTTTCTCAAAAACAAAAATGTAACTAAAAAATGAAATATCACAATACCTTGCCACCCCTAATCTACCCCCCCCCCCCCCCCCCAAAAAAAAAAACAAACAAAAACAAAACAACAACAAAAAAAAAAAAACTTCACCACAGGTGTGATGGTACTGACGTGTGATGGTAATGACATTTTACAGTTTTTAGCTTATTGTGCTAAAATGGTAGAGTTAGCATAAATAATATTTTAGCTACATAGTGCTGTACAATGTTTTTTATATGAATATGAAGTTTTTACACAAAAATCTTTAAAAATCTATAAACTACAAGCTGTTTTGAAATAACACGTAATAAAAATATTGTGCAACTTGACGGTAAAAATTTGGAAAAAACTGCTGTTCCAGTGTTTAAATTGTCTTCCCTCTGTTCTAGCATGTGCTTGAGTGGCAGCACAAACTGACACATGCAGTTAAAGAATCAGATTTCAAATAAACTTTATTAATTGAAAGATTTCAACATGGTGGTAAAGACCGCAATATTAAGGGACAGACTAATTTATTTAAAAAAATGAATAAATAAATAAATGGATTAGACATTGTTGTCCTATATGATAAGAAATCACTATTTTAGTAATTTATATAAAAATGGCACAATTTTATCTTTTTTTAGTAGACAGATAAAGCCCTAAAACGTATTCTGGGGACACAAAAAAAGCTCCATAAAAATGCTTAAATAATGTTGAAAAGTGCTTTAACAAATGTGAAATTTTAGACATGATAAATTTTGTACAATCACCACTGGTTGTTAAAACATTTACACTTATATGTTTTCTTAAAATTCACCAGGGACACAAAAAAGGCCAGAAATCCAAATGTGCTTGTTATTCTACACTCACAGAAATGATTCTTACTCATATTAAGTATTAATCATTATTTTCATTTAAAAGTAATTGAAATATGCATGAATGTAAAGTTTATTTACTTATTTTACATAATCATAAAGTAAACATTTTAGGTTTATAGCAAATGTGAACTACTTGAGTAGACTTTATTTAATTAGATCATAGTTTTCTGAAATATAAAATAACCACTAGATGGCAGTAATGCTCACGTATAACACCGAGGCTGCCTGATCTCAAAACAAGAAGAAGAGACTGCGCATGTGGAGACTGTAGTGTGGAGCTAACTGACTGCTTGGTGCCTGCGCGGGAGGAATTTAAAACGTTCAATATTTTTTAAAAAACAAAGGAAAAAAAAAAGAGGAGAAAAAAAAAAAAAAAAAAAAAGAGAGAAAAAAAAAAAAAAAAAGAAGGAGAGAAAAAAGAAAAAAAAAAAAAAAAAAAAAAAAAAAAAAAAAAAAAAAAAAAAAAAAAAAAGGGGTAAAAAATAAAAAAAAAAAAAAAAAGAAGAAAAAAAAAAAAAAAAAAAAAAAAAAAAAGGGTTTGTAAAAAAAAAAATAAAAAAAAAAAAAAAAAAAAAAAAACAAAAAAAAAAAAAAAAATAAAAAAAAAAAAAAAAAAAAAAAAAAGTAAGTCTGACTTATATTGTTGTTACAGACTGTCGTTTTTCAGAGTAAAATGTTTTATTTCACCAATATTAATCTCATATGTTGACAAAATCCGATTTGAAAGACATTTAAAAAAATTCGTCTTACTAGCTAGCTTTTGCTGCATTTCTTTCCGTTCTTTGCTGTTTTTTTCTTTTCTGACAACAGTTTTAATTGGCAGCATTTCTTCGGTCATATAAAGAGTCGTTAAATATGCACTGCTACCCCATTAACGGTCATAACAACAACGTCCTCCCTCTCTGTCTAAAAGCAGAGTGAAGCAGTGAAGGACAAACCCTCAAAGAGAAAATTATTGAACTTTGAATAATAGTTTTTAGCTTGCTAAAAAATATACAAATATATATATGTATATGTATGCATGTGTGTGTGTGTAATAACAATGCAGAGTAGAAAATATCGGTATATTTGTACTGTTGGAATTGTGCAGGGAAACATTGAGAAAGAGATGACCATTTTAGTTTCATAATGTCTTCTACCAACTTCTGACTTGATTCACATAAGACATTATGAAACTAAAATGGTCATCTCTTTCTCAATGTTTCCCTGCACAATTCCAACAGTACAAATATACCGAGCAACCCACTGCCGGAATATAATTTTCTACTCTGCATTGTTGATTCACATAAATGTGAATCAACTTGTTTGGGACAGACACTGACTTTCATTTATCTCCTCCATTTTCCAAGTGCAGCAAAATGATGTTTAATCAACACAATAGTTTTCACTTTGTTGGAGCTGCTGCTTAAGTTGAGGTAAGTACGTGTGATGGCATTAACAGTTTGACTTGATCAACTGTCTTCAGTTATATGTGAAATTACATCTCTGTTTTCTTATTCTTTCGGTTCAGCATGCAAACGGACAGGGTTGTGCGAGTGTGTTGCAGTTCTGTTGAAGGTAAGAGTCGCCAAAGTGTGTCTCCTGCTATTTTTACAAAAACAAACATGGTTCACACATTTTGGACAACTTCAGACGTGAATGCCTGTATTGCCTGTGCACATGTGTCTGAAGGAATATTCTCAGTCCTTTATGTCGCATTCCCAAAACTCACATATGTTTCAAGTCATGAGCATTATCTCCTTTCCACTTTTGGACACACAAGTCCATTTAACTGTTGCATAGTTTGGCCAAGAAAGATGCTGTACCTCACGATTTTAAACACAATTTACATTCTTAGAAACTGAGTTTTGTTATTTCCAGTATTTAGTTAAAGACTTTACATAAGATTTTCTGCAAGCAGACAAATTGTGTTGAGTTTGGTACATTAGAAATCTCATCTGTTCAAATGCATGATACACTGAAGAACAGCATGCTGTCAAGAGTCACCACTGATGAGGATGAAAATAAAGTCCTGAAAAACAGCCACTGATTTCATATGCTGCTGTTTGTAGAGTGAAGACCCCTAAGTGAGGAGGGACGACAACACTTCTTCAAGTACATGGTCAGTATTCGCATTTTACTGTACACTTAGTCTCAGACTCGTGTTTTTGTGGTATAATAGAACATTTGTTTCGCAACTCCAGAATGTGAACAGCGAGGAAGCTGAGGACCAGACAGACCTCCAGGGGGCTTCATGTGATTCACGCAGCGGTGTCGATGAAGAAGAGCCAATGGATGTCAGAGTGGTGATGAAGGTAGAGGACCTGCAGCACAGCCTCAGACGTATTTCCTTTGGATATGCCAGACTTTTCGGACTGATCTGCGTTCAGTTTGTGGACTATGAAAAGAAACTTGAGTCACATTTAAGTTCCTCAAGTAAGTGCCAATGATCTTGGATGTTGAGGAGCTCCGCCCAAAGATCAAGACGCTTCAGTTTGCTCACAAGTTACAGCTGAACTGTTCAGGCGGAGGAACTGTTAAGAACCACATTCTGCTTGATGGATTTGGTCTTTTGGTGGCCGAGCAAAAAGACAAAGACAGGAGAAACGCACAAAACCCAGACGGAGACGTCTGACAGCCGTGGTCCCTGCTGTAGGACTGCATGGCCTCGGCTGCTTTCACAAACTGACTAGTTGAATCCAAATGTTTTGTCAAAACAACCTGTTGTATGTATTTCGAGGATGTTGTCATCAAAATAACATTGCAATGTCAATAGCTCAATGAGGATATTAATGTTGGAAAAAAGTACAGTTATCAGTTATAATGGTGTCATTATGTAAGAAATTCCTGAATGTGAAAATGTTAAATGTCATAATGCCTTTCAACACCGTGGATTACTTCACGTGATTAAGGACCAGGATAGTTGTTTGCAAAAGTTCATCAGAGGCTAGTTTTGGAGGCTTTGTTCTTTTTCCAGCCACCCCCCAAAACTTTTTATTCACTGACATCCTTTTATAAGTTAATGCTGTAAACATATACAAACTAATTCTACAAAGGTTTTAGGAGGTCATTCGTTTCAACTGTCAGAAAGGAAATTGTTAAAGCAATATGCCAACCTGTTGTGAACTACAGAATTTACATTTTTTTTAAAGTTGTGGTGTTAAGATTGCATTGATACATTTATTTGATGAAACCGTTAATCCAGGTACCTAACATTTGAAATCTTTCAATGTTCTGGAGAAATGTTTAACTTTCTTTAAGATTTATGTAATTTTATTACATGACAAATTTCCATTTACTTTTTTTAGATAATTTTACACAAATCTACCAAATAAACATTACGTAATACAGATTCATTTGTGTAATAAAGCCTATTTATTTAAAATACATAATCCTTAGGTTTATGCATTTAATATTAATAAAGAATAATTAAATTAAATGAATGATGATGAGAGTATTTATTTTAAATACATAAAGTATATTGTTTGAATTGCATAATATATATGGGTAACCTGAGGATTATGCAATTCAAATAAATAGGCTTCATTACACTTATGAATATGTGTCATGTAAGGTTTATTTGGTAGGTTTGTGTTAAAATTATCTAAAAAAAGTAAATGGAAATTTGTCATGTAATAAAATTACATAAATCTTAAAAGTTAGGGTTAAATATTTCTGTGAGTGTAGGTATGACCATTCTTTATTATTTGGCTTTAGTGTGTGCTATTTCAAACCTCCTGCAGTACAAGTGCAAACACTGAATAACCCAGTGAATATGTCACCAGCCTTTGTTATTCCACATAATGAGCTCTTACTAACAGCCAATAATGGATCCTTTTGCTGAAAAGACCCAACAGCTTCTGAGCATCACCAACAATGGAAATGAATTTGCCAGCTGTGACCTTTCCAATCTTTGCTGTAGTTTCCTGTGATCGCTTGGCGTCAGTTCAAAAAGAAATCTATCCTCAAAAGGATTCAGTCTTGATTTCCAAGGACTTTTTTGTATTCTTTTCTGTGGAACAAGCAAAGGAAAGACGGGTTAGGCTGAATCAGAGTATTAAAGTTTAATAAGCCGGCTTAACTAAATGTTTTGTGGAGCTAAACAGTGGTGTGTGTAACGCAACAAAGAATGAATGGATTGGTTTTCCTTTCAAGTATTCTGCTGTTGTGGTATCTCTTTCCAAATACATGTGATCAGATATATTAGTCATTTAAATCCCTCATTATTATCATGTTAAATGAGAAGCAGGAATGGCCTGTTTACACACCTCATCTGTAAGTAAACACCATGCAGTACTTGGTGTGTCCTCCTGTCTGGTAGTCCACATGTGACAGAGTCTCTGCTTTTCTTCAAGGTGACTAATTTCATTTCCCTGATTTGACTGACCTTTGCCAGAGTCGTTTTGATGGCAATGATTTCCTGTCTCTATGCCTGGGTTGCTGCAGCAAACAGAGCAAACGTAGCGGTCTGTTTTATGTACCTAGCTCTCAGATGAAATGTGAAGTGAGCTGTAAAGAGATCCTTGTATGAGACTGAGGGTCATGATGCAGGATAAGGTGAAGCCAAATAGCTTCTGAGGTAATATATTGAAGTCCCTTAAAATGCTTGTGTTGATGGCTTTTTTCGAGTCATCTGAAACTTTAAGTAGATATTAGCAGCTTTATGGGCCTTGCCAAAGGTTGGAGTTATAGGAATGTACCACATTAAAGATGCCATTTATAGAATTGGATGTAGTTAAAGCGGAAACTATTGTTTTTTCTTGAGTTTGAGTTTCTAATATTTATGATATAGGTGGCAGTCTCTTGGTAGAAATATCATTTTAGTAAATTAATATGAATGTTGTCATTATGCTACAATGGCTATTTCATTTAAATTTTATCTTCTGGGTGTCGGCTTTTCCCCTTTGTCATGCTGCACCTCTGCTGACCTGTCCAGGGTGTATCCTGCCTGCACCTGCTAATTGCTGGGATAGACTCTATCCTTCCCTGTGATCCTGATTTGGATGAAGCAATATTGAAAATGGATGTTCATGTTGCACTATCGTGTCTCACACAAGGGGCAAACTCCGCCTCAGAACAGTGAAGCTCGCTTCCTTGTTGCAAATAGTGTAATCCTCCCTTCATCCGCTAGGGGCTGGCTCCAAGAGCGAGCAAATCCCCATAGACTCCCATGTTAAAAACGCCAACTTCACAGCAGAAATAAACAGGTTTACAGCCTGGTTCAAAAAATCATTTTAGGTTTATTAGGTCAAGTTTACCTTCATGTCAACTGTGAGGGGGGTGAATTTTTTTATAACTCATTCGTTTAGATGTTATTTATTCTTCAAATTACACATACTTAAGGGCGTGTCCTTATGATTGACATGCGGCAGACCGGAAGCTCCGCCTGCCGACCGGAGGCTCCTAGTTAGCTCCTTCTTTGCTCTTAATAAGGTCTCAGTTTGTTACAGAGTCGCACAACGGCGGTGCTTAGTCAGCGAATTGCAAGTCTAAGCATGTCTTACCTTAACCATGCCGCTTAGGGGGCTTATCTTTGTTAGCTCCTCTTAGTTTCGTGTTAGCTCAGTTAGCGTTTAGCCCACAGTACGTCAGCTGTCAATCATTTGCCCCGCGGCCGCGCTGTGCCCATTTTAGTATTTTCCTGGAGTGACGACGTACGTGACACGGCAAGATGGCGACGGTAAGACACGCCCAACTGGCTTCACATTTCTCTATTCAGAAGAGACCGGAAGCTACGTCCAGTAATTATATACAGTCTATGGTCTCACAACCACAAGTGACAAACCAAGCAACATAGTTTGAAGGTCAGTTTGGGAGATTTAGTCCAATTCAGTTCAGCTTTATTGGTAAAGAACTAGGGATCAACCGATACAGATTATTTTTAGGGCCGATACAGATATCGATACTGATTTTTTCTCATCAGCTTCAACCGATGGTTGATACATGGGCAGTATTTGGGGATGATATTGCATTTGACTCCCAAATTAAAGGTGCTATAGAAGATGTTTTCAGCATTTTAGAAAGCAGAGATTATTAGCGAGTTTTTGAATAATGCGCATGCGCAAGGCCAACCTGCCAGATTCATAGCTCCCTCCCCCGGCCACAGAACAAGATTCACGAGCCACTCCAGTGTTTAGCAGACAGCAGATACAGATTTCCATCATGTTACAAACGTAAGTAAAACAGATGTTGTTGTCTGAACGATGCTAATTGCTAGCATAATCATTGTTAACTACCTGCTGTAAACATTAGACGAGTGCGTGCAGATATGCAGTATTACTTACCAATCAATCACTCTCATTGATCAGTCTCACCTATTACCCGTTGAATTGACCTATCTTTGACCTATCTTTAGAAAGAACCAATCAATCCCCCCATCCTGAGCATAAACAGGGGTAACTTTCTTTTAAGAGGAAGAAAAATCTCCAGTAGAACCAGGAAGGGAAGCCATTGAATTGGCAGGTTGTGGGTAGAGTGGACAGGAAAGAGGGGTCAACAAGCAGCATAACTCCGAGCCAGGGATACCTGCTGAGAAATAAAAAAGAGGCACAAATAAATTATGACAATGTCATCTAGTTATGGATGGAGAATGAAGGGTAAAGAGAGAAAAGTTCAGAGAGGTGCTCAGTGCATCATGGGATGTCCCCTAGCAGCCTCAGCTTGTGGCAGTATAAAAGATTGGCTAAAGGTCCATTTAGTACGTCACTGCTCTCATACATTCTTTGCATTGGTGTAATTGTTCGGCAATACATCCATCAGACCGCAGTGGAGAGTTTAGAGTTCATGTCCGAGTTTTGACATCGGTTTCAGACAACAGCAACCATGGTGACAGTGGAGGATATGATGATGTACGTTCTCAGAAAGACACATGAAAAGAGGCAACGCAGTGGTGTTAAATACATCACAGCTTTTTCTTCTTTGTTCCTTTTGTGGGCCGTGCATCAGCTATGCTGCTCACCGCTGCCTCCGTGGTATCCGGGGGTACCGCTGTTTGGTCTGCCAGTGTGTGGAGCAGCAAGGACCCGAAAACAGACCAAATTACACATGTAAATTACATTAAAAGGCACAAAATGCTCCTTTTCCATCTTCAATGTGGGCATTAATGGGCCTTTAGGGTCATGCAAGCCAGCCTTAATTTCTTATGAGCAAATAACACATAACTTGTTTAAAAGCTCATAAAAGTTCATTTTTCATGTTATTATATGGCTCTTTAGAATGCTCTGTTGACTTGAATGGGTTTTTCATAACGTTCCAGCGGGCGTTATTTTCTTATAATGGCCGCTGGAACAAGATAATAACCGCTGTCAAGGGCAACAGATCTTTTTTTCCTTTTTTTAACCAGTGGTCTTACGCTTAATCTGATGTTCCTCCGCATTGCAAGTGGTCCGGTCACTTAACGGCAACAAAAACAGCAAGCGAGCACTTAGCAACACCTCGTGACCAAAAATGGATGACTTCCCAGTTAATTTGAACATCTTTGGCGAGTGTGGAAATTTTGAGCGCTGAGTCCAGGCCGAGTTTAAGGATTCACCCTCTCCAAAATGAAAAAGACAAAAAAGAAGACCAGTGGTAAAATGCAAACAGCTAACAGCAGAGGAGGAAATGTCCAGTTCAAAATACAGGAATAGCCGGTGCTAGCCAACGTTGCTAGCACAAATTCCAGCTGCCATGACTCAACTAACAAACATTGCTAAGCAACAAGTGCCCTGACCGCGACTGTGGGGAACTAGTGGAAAACATCAGAAAGTTATTTGACTCTGTCAAAAATAGAAAACTTTAATTTGAATTTTATTTTTTGCAAGTAGCGGTATAGTGTGGGATAATGCTTCGCGTCAGAGTCTGCATTCGCCCTGTCGCTTAGTATTTCCAGATAATGACCTGCGTTCCTTATCCCTTACATAGGGCACCTTTACCCATTCAAATATTGATACTCTCTTTTACCTTCATGCTGGATAACACCGTTACAAATGCAATGGTAAATTCACCAAAGCTGGAATTTATTTATCTATTTTTTGGCTGTCCTCATCGACCGCAGCCTTATTAACAAAGGAAAATGCCATCTTACAGTTCTTTTTATTTCTCTGTTCTTTGCATTCAGTGAGATTCCTGTGAGCCACACATAGCACACTCCCCCAGGGAAGACCGTCTTCAACAAAAGGCCCTTCTCTGACAGTGACCTGCGTGGCAGCATGCTTTTTTCATTTTTGCATTTGAAAAGCTCTGGGAGATTTATGTCTGGCAGTCTTCACTCCAAACACTGAACCGCATCCAAACTGTCGTTTAAACCGTCCGTTTTCCTGCTCAGAACCTAAAACAGATCACGTTCTTTTGTTACACTGACATTAAATTTCAGTTGCAAAACAGAAATCTGCTGCACTTTGACCCATTGGGGTCACTTAACTTTTGCAACGTCTTGTCCTGTGTCAGTGAAATGTGAATTAAACACGTTGCAGGCAAGGACGAAATTTTGATTTCAAAGGTGTGGGGGGGGGGGGGGGGGGCACAAGTATTATTAATAAACCTGGCAGCGTCAAACAAGTGAAGATAAACGTAGCAAAAGGTGGAATATTTATGAGCAACTTCTAATTTAAGTAATTACAGAAACGACAAAAATACTGCCAAATAAACTAGTTCATGTTTTTAAATGTTGTCTTATGTTCAAATAAAGAATCAATCAATCAAATGTTTCTACTGCTAGTCGCTCACTACTATTTCTAACCAGTAAAATAATGCATTCACGTTTACAGTTCACCAGCTTCAGTAAAACACTGTACAGTACCTGCCAGTTTGCTTCCTTCATCTGACAAAATATGTACAGTTCAGTTCAGTTCAGTTCAGTTTATTATTATCAGACTCATGTCCATAAAAAAAGCAAACGTTCCTATAAAAGCTAAGAAATGCATATAAAATAACACAATAAAAAGAAATGTATACACATATATATATAAACACACCTACATACACATACATATACATACATACATACATACATACATATATACACATATATATTCATATATACACACATACATACACATATACATATACACATACATATATATATATACACACATACATATACACACCTACATACATACATACATACATACATCAAAAATCACCTAAAAACATACAGACATTTCATCCAGCGCATCCTCAGCCTGGATGCGTAACGGGAACAACTCTCAGAAGGATCCGAGAGAGCTACAATGATTGTATTCACGGACACATCCAGGCGTTGCATAAACTTATAAATATAGTTCCTTACGAGTGCTTTAAGTGTGCTAACTTCAGCAGACACAAACATCAGGCTAGCGCTCCCTCCTCTGGGGATCTTAAGCACTATCCTCATGGCATCATTATATGCAACTTGCAGCTTTCGCATTGAAGATTTTTTATAAGATGACCACAAATGGGCCATGTACAGTCATGTACAATACGCCTTAAAAAGCGACACCTTAACATCAACTGAACAAAAACTAAACTTACGTGCAATAGTATTTGCCTGTGCATATAACTTACAACATTTTCTGTATATATCATCATCATCACTCATGTCATCCTTTAGAGAATGAACAAGGTATTTAATTTGTTGGCAGACCTCAAGTCCTGCATTAGAAAGTTTAAAATCTGGGAATTTCAGCCACTTATCCTGTTTGGTTCTGCATATTAACACAGCACTCTTACTGGCATTATACTTTATGTCAAATTGCAAACCATATTCTGTACATATATGAAGAAGTTGCTGCAGCCCAGCACTACTTGGACTGAAAATGACAAGATCATCTGCATACATTAGATGGTTCACCAACAGTCCCCCAACCAGACAGCCAGTTTTACAAGCGTTTAGATGCATAGACAGCTCATTTACATAGAGATTAAATAAAACAGGTGACAAGATCCCACCCTGCCTGACGCCGTTTGACACTCTAAAAGGGGTAGATATACTACCCCCCCATTTAACATGAATTTTCTGGTGTGCATACCAGTAGGCAAGAACCCTCACAATGTACCCAGACACTCCCTGTTGTTTTAGCTTAATAAATAGCTTTTTATGATTTACTCGATCAAAAGCTTTAGAAGCATCAAGGAAACACATAAGTACAGATGAGTTTTTAGCCTTATATAGATTCACTATTTCTATGAGAGCATACACACACATGTCAGAGCCATGCTTTGATTTAAAACCAAACTGATTATCAAGAGAAGTGACATACTCACTAACTCTATCAAGCAGGATTGTCGTCAGTCTCTTATGAGGACAGTCGTCCTCATAATTATTTATACCCTGAAATTAAAGAAGGAAAAAAAAAATCAGCTGTCAGTGAAGTAAGTTGAAATTGACAAAAGTAATAATAAATAGAAATTCTAAGAGAATCATGACACTGATTTTGAATTGTGGTTTGAAAGAAATATTAAAAACAAACCCACACAAAAAAAGTGTAAGTAATCAAGCATGATGGGGCTCCTGAACTAAAACTTTGTTGAGCAACACTCTGAAGCAATCACTGCAATCAGGTGTTTTCTGTAATGTTCAAAAATACTTGTGCACCTGTGGACAGGTATGTTGAACCACATTTCACAGGAAAGGTGCTCTAATGTGTCTGGGACAGTTTTGTTTTTTTTAAATAATTTTCAACTATAATTAAAAAAAAAAAAAAATCACTAAATAACAATTTTGTAAACTTTTCATTTATTATTCGTTTCTTGCTATTTGAATTACTATTGTCAATTTAGCCTCTCCTTTAGTTGGAGGGTATGAATAATTTTGAGGATGACTGTAGCAGGTAACTTTGAAAGCTCTGATCCAGATAATCACCAAACATTTGTCACGATGCTTCATCTCATGACTAACACGTTTATTCTTTCAACCTCACCTGTGAGTCTCCAGCCTTTTGGTATAAGTATATATTCATGCATGACATCAACAGTTGGACAATTTGTGCAACAATCATAGTTTTCTATACATAGAGGGATAAATATGTACTTTCACAATTATCATGAGTTTGGATGTATAAAATCCTGTTTGTATATTATATTTTTCCCTTATATTATATTTACCAGCAGCAGGTCAGGGCCTGATAGGCTCTATATAATGTAGCAATAAAGATTTCTTTTACATATAAGGAAGCAATAATAAGCACAAATCCACTATAGAAATGAAGGAGGGTTGGCTTTATTCCTAGCATGAAGTAAATAGCAAGGATGTAACAACAGTATTCTTCTTAAAAAGCTTAACATGACGTATAGGGGATTGTCACGTTTCGTGTTCCTGTTTCCGGAACTTGTCACATTTAAGCGCTTCCTCTTCCGGGCCAGTTCAGCAGTAGCTGAATCCAAAATTCCACTTCGTAAATTGAATAAACGCCAACCCTACTTAAATTTTCATGGATTCCCGACTGAAGCGATGCTAAGGAATAAGTGGATCAAAGCGATTTGCCGGGGTGAAGGGCCGGACTTTATAATAAAACAAGGTAGCACGTTTCTTTGTAGCCGGCACGTCAATGATGCAGCTACATTACAGCTGGCATTGGCAGGCTAGTGTTAGCAGGCTAGTGTTTGCTGACGTGCCTAACTTTGTGGGTCTGAAACACACAAGCATCTGAAAATCGGGTCTGCACCCTCCCATTTCCAGTGGAACAACTAGGGACTGCCAAGAAAGGAGACGGCTAATAAAAGTCTCCGAACTTTATAATTAAACAAGGTAGCACGCCACGTGAGACGCTGGCGTTAGTAGGCTAGTGTTAGCTGATGTGCTCAACTGTGCATTTGAAAACACACAAGCATCTGGAAATCAGATCTTAGGCCTTTATCATCAATAAAGCATTAGGAAAAAAAAACTCGCTTAGGCCATGACGTTCATCCAGTAGAGGTGACGTGCAGCTGCTGCTATGCGAAGAGACAATGTCCTTGTCTGATATACAAAATCTGTGAAAATGCTCTCTTATAAGTGGTCTCCTTTCTTGGCAGTCCCCAGTTGATCCACTGGAAATGGGAGGGAGCAGACCCGATTTTCAGATGCTTGTGTGTTTTCAGACGCTCAAAGTTAAGCATGTCAGCAAACCCTGGCTGGCTAATGCTAGCCTGCTAACGCCAGCTGTCAGCATCATTGAAGTGCCGGCTACAGACAAACGTGTTTTGTTATAAAGTTTGGCCCTTCAGCCTGGCGAATCGCTTTGATCCACTAATTCCTTAGCATTGCTTCGGTCGGGAATCCATGAAAATTTACATAAGGTTGGCATTTATTCAGTTTAAGAAGTGGAACAGAGCAGTGACATTGGATTCAGCTATTGTTGAACTGGCTTGGAAGAGGAAGTGCTTAAATGTGACAAGTTCCGGAAACAGGAACACGGAAGCGTGATAATCCCCCATTGGTCCGTGTTAGCAAGTCATTATTTAGCTAATGTTATCTGCGTGGAACAGATAACAGCTTCTACTTACACAGTTTGTTTGGGGGGAAAAACTGTGAAGATTTTTGCTGCTCCAACTGGTTTGCTGAACTTTCCTGTTACACACCATTCAGCAGCTCTGCTCTCTCCCGTCTGTGATCCACACCTGCCGGTGCTAGCAAGCGTGCGCTCCCGATGCGTTTAAAGACGGCTCAGAAAAAATAGTTTTGGACAGTAAAAAAGTGCAGGGGACCAAAACGGCCTTTTGAAAAAGTGCAGGGGACATGTCCTCTGTGCCCCCCCCCCCTAAAATTACGTCCGTGGTTGCAGGGAATATTTCAACACTTCGTGGCCAGTAATTTTGGCCCAGTGTAATGTAATTTCAGGAGGTTAAATGTACGACATTCCTTTACTAAATAGCAATATTTTTATATCTCAACTTTTCTCACAAAGTCAGCAAGCTTCCTGTAGATGGTTGGTTTTTAAATTAATATGTCAAAAACTAATATCACAGGTGGTATGTCAAGCTAACGGGTAATTTCTTTAAACCTTTAACCATATATGGTAACAAAATAAATCATTGTTTGGACAAAATCTTTCTGTGTGATTTGTGCATTTGTGTTACAAAACCAGCCCTGCAGTCTTGCCCTGGTTTAATTAACTGTACATTAATGACTAGGAAAGAAAAGAAAATGATAATGGTATATGGTAGCATTATTATAAAACAGACTTTTTCTTGGATTTTCTGCTAATATACAACTCTCTCTTCAACTTGCCTTTTGTGCTTCTGGTGTTCTTTTTTAGCATCAACTGCTCACCTCCCGTTGGCTTCGGATGTAGCTGTGACGGTGGTCCAGCTGACACGAATTCAAGCCGACCACAGCTGCTGTCCTCTATGAAGAATGAAACTGCCAGCTTTTTACACCAACCTTTCATGCCTTCAAGGGTGAACATTTAATGTTAGAAAATAGACTTTGGGTGAAATTGTGCAGAAAACTCTACAAAGAAGATTTTCTAGTGTTTTTTTTATTATTATTTCTTGCAAGTATCAGAACTTCCATTACATAAAAAGATCATTGCTATCTTTAGGGCTCAATGAAAGATATAGAATGCATATTCAGGCTGTTTTGTAATATAAATATTTATATACACATATATATGAGAGAAAAAAACCACAGATAAAAGCAGTAATGAGGGTCCCCATGAATATTTTGTTCATGTAAGAAGTAGAAAATATGAAATTACTTAAAATTATGAGAATAAGCATCTAATTCATGGGAAAGATTATATGTTAAAGGGAAAAATTTACATCCATGTTGGACAGAAACATCCATCTCTGGTCCTCAAGGGCCACAGGTTTTCAATGTATCCCTGGCCCAGCACACCTGACTCAAATTAATAAGTCTTTGTCAAGCGGTAACCTCCGGTGGCCAACTGTGAGGCCAATGCGGAAATCTGAAAAAGAGCTAAAGAAATTGTAGTTCTTTCTTCATCTGTTCGGGGCTGGCTGCAAAACAGAACAAATCCCCATAGACTCTCCATGTTAAAAAGGCCAACTTCACAGCAGAAATAAACATGTTTACAGCTGAAATAAACATGTTTACAGCCTGGTTCAAAAAGTCATTTTAGTTTTAATAGATCAAGTTTACCTTCATGTTGACTGTGAGGGGGGTGATTTTTTTTTTGTAACTCATCGGTTTAGATCACGGGTGGGCACTTTAGGTCCTTGAGGGCCAGGATCCTGCAGATAATAGGAGATTCCCTGTAGTCACACACCTTGTGACTTGTTCAGAGCGAGACTTCAAGCTTTGCACAATTACCTGTTGATTGGAGTCAGGTGTGCTGCAGGAGGGAAATTCCTATGTAATACCTGCAGGATGCCGGCCCTCGAGGACCTGGAGTGCCCACCCCTGGTTTAGATGTTATTTAATCTTGAAATTACACATAATTAGGGGCGTATCCTTTTGATTGACAGGCAGTAGACCAGATGCCGGCTTGCAAGCTAGTAGCTAACAGTTAGCTCCTTGCTTGCTCTCTTTAAGGTCTAAGTCTTTAGCAGAGTAGCAAAATAGTGGTTTTTAACAACTAACAGCAACTCCTAGCATGTCTAACCTTTAGCCCACTGCTTATGGGGCTAATCTTCGTTCAAGTTAGCATTGGTTAGCATTTAGTATGTTGGCTGTCAATCATTTGCTGCTCTTTGCCCATTTTTGTATTTTCCACGAGTGACGACACATGCGACACGGCAAGATGACGATGGTCGGACATGCCCAACTGGCTTCACTTTCAGCTCTTCAGACCTGACTGGATACTACGTCAATTTTTTTTGGTCTTTGGTCTTTGTGCAGAACTTCATTGGCTGTTAGATTCATTTGATTTGAGTCAGGTTCTGCAGATACTGCAGGACTGCAGCCCTCGATGACCAATTTTGGACACCCCTGATTTAGGAGATAATAGCTGAGTCCAAAGATTTTAGCTTTTGTCCTTAGATGGATGGTTTTGTGGACAATGTCATTGGTACTATAACATATGAAACTATACTCGAATGATGCTTTAAAATAAATGTAGTTTTTATGTTTTCAAATCAAATCAATTGATGTCTAAACCCAATTAGGAAGTGACGTATTTTGCAGCAAACTGTTGACCAAAGCAACAATGAAAGATGGTAGCTAGTGCTTGTATTACTCATCTTTCTTATAGAAGTGTTTCTTAAAATGATTCGGCTTTAGGTCATAAGGTTGTGGTCAAACAACTATTTAGCGGCTTTGATTTGAAGGCTTGCTGGAACCACTGGGGCATCCCAGTAAAATGACTGCACTTGCAAGTCTTCCGTGCAGAGAAAAGCTGGTCTCCTAAAGACCTCCCTTGACATGACTACTCATGTGAGTGTGTACAGAGTGTGACAGCAGCCTGACTCTGTCACTCAGTACATGCACGTGCACTCAGGAAAGCGTGCAGCGCAGAGAAAACCGATTATGCACGTAATCAGAGAAAGCTTTTACACACTGTAACCCGGTGAACCCAGAGAAAGTGTTGCACTTTGACAAAAAGTCAAATACTCAACCCAAGTTAAGATGTCTAGATGCTACCTTGTGTTCCAGTTTCAGCTGAGATTGGGATGGGAATATTTCACACAGGTCAGATCACTGAGAAATAATGGCTACACTACCCATCTATAAGTTGTACAGTGGCATGTTTACTTTAAAAAAAAAAGACATTAATATTTGATAAACTTGAAGTGATTCACTGTTTTCGGTTTTGGTTTCTTAGGTTAGTTTCAGTCGTAAGGTTCCGAAAGGAACCCAGATCCTAAAACCGACTGTGTGGCTGGTTTGTGGTCTGCTCCCATCTTTTGTTCCATTTAGGCAGAGCTGCCTTGAGCCTAATTTAATTCAGAGACCAAAACAACTACCTTATTTTCCGGACTATACGTTGCTCCTGAGTATTAGTTGCATCAGTCAAACAATGCATCATGAACAGGAAAAAAACATATATAAGTCGCACCGGGCTATAAGTCATATTATTTACTTAAAATGGGGTGAATTTCGGATTTTTCATATTTAAAAATTACCCAATCAGTCCAATTTCAAAGTTAATGCCTGTAAATGATCATAAACATCATAACAAAGAAAGATGAATATGTCTTTTTGAGGATTTGTTCCACCATACAGGCAGACAGATGTCCAAACTTAACTCCTCTCACTGAGATAAGGCTGTTTTGGGATTTTTGCCCCTGAATATATATATATAATATATAGAGCAGAATATAGTTGTCACAAGCCTAGAGCGCCCTCTTTTTAGATGGTAATACATTAGACATTAGATGGTAATATTTACTCCTTGGCTCATATTAGTCAGTATGAATTGAGGCTTGAAAATATGCCAGATTTTATACATTTTGATATATAAGTCGCACTGGACTATAAGTCGCACAAGCCGCCAAACTATGAAAAAAAGTGTGACTTATAATCCAAAAATACAGTAAATAAAAAAAGAAATTCAGACTTTTTCTTTTCCATTTGTGTTTACAAATGAAAATACAGGTAAGTGAAAAAGGAATTAAAGCAAGTAAAAATCCTCAGCTGCACTGTAAGTCCTCCTAAATGCTCTAATTGAGTATGGATCAGTATGGAAGTAGAGCAGCAGGACTGACTATCTGACAAACCCACAGATGTGGATTTGACATTGCTTTAGACTTTCCAGATGATTAAATGACTTGCTTTATCTGTGGTTGTTAGCATAAAGTCCAGTGAAATCTTGTGCACCACTGGAAACATTAATCTTTTCCACAGGACAGGTTTGCCACAACACCTGCCACCGAATCAGCCACACCTGCAATATTACAGCTTGTTTATCTGTCCAACTTTAAACTGCCAGTTCCACATTCTCTTAGCAGGATATAACCAGTGACTGACAGCTAAGTTTATTAAATTTTATTGCCCTGGAATGAAAACTTAGTGAGATAGGGCTCTAATCGGGACAGGCAGTGGCATTCTTTTTCATGGCGAGGGGCTGAGTCAATGCAGGCTGGGCAGATAGCAATAATCTTTAAATGGAGGGAATTTATTTCCGAGCTCCGCTGGCCACGGCTGCAGCTGTTGTTCATCTGAATGGGGATAAAAAGGTGCCAGCAAAGGGGTGGTGAATCAGTTTTACAGGGTCGCATAGTGGCAACGTTTTAGACACAGAGGTGAGGAAAGGTAAACTAGAAACAATAGCTGCAGTTTGGTAAGAGCTCTGGGGATGATTCAGTCCCTGATCATGACAGGAGAGAAAGTCTCAGGGCAATGCTTGCCTGGAGACTGAACACATCAGGCTATGTAACAGTTCATTTAAAATATCATGTGTTTGTCAGTGTAACACGGCCGTGGCAACGGCAGTTGTCGCAGAAGAAGAAAAGTTATCACTGAAGAAGAATTAGCCTCATTACCAGCAGATGAGTGGATAGTTACACTTCATTAATTAATAAAAATTGTATCATCACGTTGAAAGATGGAATTGGGCCAGAATCTGTGATCTGTGGTTGTAACTGCAGGTGAGTCAACAAGAATCAACCCAGGCTCATTTTAAATCTTAAAGCAACACTACAGAAGTTTTTGACCTCCAAACTTTGTGCATCGGGCTCGTTTTGATGGCACATTGATATTTATGATGCACATTTCTTGAGATGACATTGCCCTGTAGTGTTCTGGTGCTGAGAAACTGCCATTCATGACTTTGTGTTTCAGCCCAGGGCAACTTGTCACAAGCTAGCAAAAGAATCTTAATACACTAGCTGCTTTGGATATGCACCATGGCTGATGGGCAAAAAAGTACAAGAGATAACTGGAGGAAGAGACTTCAACTTCTGGCTGACTTTTATTGGCTAAATAGATCTCAGAGAAGAGACAGGATGAAAGATGGAGGCCAAATTAGCCGTCATTTGGGGGAAATGAAGTGTGTAAGTTCAGTCAGGGAATTCAGTAACTGGAAGGTTGGCGGTTTGAATCCAACTTCATCCCAATCACCTGCTGCTATCTCCTCGGGCAACACACTTCACCCTCTTTTCTCCGTGTATGAGGTTGTTGGTTGTTGACTGCCATGTTTTCCGCCCCTTGTTTTCTGCAATTATTTTACTTCTACATAATTCTAAACACTTTTTTCTTGTATGGCTACCTTTGAGTTCCTGCAATATATATATATATATATATATATATATATGTATATGTTTTTTATTTTATTCTATTTTTTATTGAAGCATTTTGGTTGCTTGAAAAGCTAGATGAATCTAATCCATTGTTATTCAGATCGTCAGCTTGGCTCCAAGTCTATCACTCTTTGTGCATGCATGTGGAGCGAATACTGGACAATATTTCTTTTTTACCCACAGCCTACACGTGGAAGCTGTGGTGGAGGGGCTCAAAACAGAGAGGTACCCTGCAGTGATCAGGGCAGCAGCATTTGTGGCAGCATCCATGAGGCAAAGATCAGGGGAGGAAGTCTGCAGCTTAAATAGACCCCCCAGACTGGATGGCTGCGTTTGAAATGTTCGGGGCAGATCACATGTGCAGCTGGAGCTGTGTGCCTAAACCAGCTCGCGGCGCCTTTCACTGTGCCGCTTTCAATCAATCAAACTTTATTTATATAGCAGATTTCCAGCAGATTGGAAATCAAAGTGCTAAACAGAAATAAAAGTATGTAGAGATAATAGAATTTGTCACAAAAACAAGTTGGGGATAAGCATGACATTTTAAAAATCTGAAATAATGAGACAAAATAAAGAAAAAGTTAAAACCAAATTTACTTTACATTAGTCCATAGCAAGAACTGTATGGGGTTATTTTTTCCAGCCCAGCTAACCTCCAGGTGCATATTTAAGTATTCTTTTGTCTGATGTCCAATTTTCTCATCAGTTTATGGCACAAAGTAATTTATAGATAATGAACCCACAGCGTGTCAGGATGATCCCATGGGGCTGCTGATACAGAATACAGGAATCACAGAAGTTGTACATTTGTGGAGGAGAGAATCTTTTGTTGAAGTACTAAAGAAAGTGCATCCATAGAAAGTTGAACTTTTCTATGGAATTAATAAACAACAATGTTTAGTTAAAGATTACATCTTTTATGGAAGCTGAACAAAACTCCTTGGAAGAAAAGTAAACTCATAAATATGATCTATTTTCTTTTATAATTGAGTTTATTTTAAGATTTTTAAAAAGAGAATATAGATCTTTGAGCTCTCATCCTTTTTTTATTTTCAGAAACAACTGTAAAATTGACCTGAAAATCTGTACAAATAATCAAAATTTGCCCTGTTATGCATTCCAACTATAACATTTATAGATATTTTAATGTTACTGTTATGATATTGATTTATTTTATAGATACTATTTTTATTTCTGACATACTACCTAACACTTGTAAGTTATTTGTTACAAGCTTTGCATCAAGCTTAGACTTAAAAGGAAAATGTGTCATTTTTGAAGTGAGGTTGTGTCAAATATTAATGAGGGGTCAATGTTTTGCCATCAGTAGACCGGAGTCAGAATGGTCCCCATTTGAAGAGGCAGGGCGGAAATTTAATGGAGGAGCCAAGCAAACAGCTACTCACTAACAGGCCACAGACGAAGAGAATGGATTGTTTCCATTGAAAGGATCTGGGTGAAAGTTAAAAAAAAAAAAAAAAACATTTCAAATTTTAATTATCGTTAAAACCGTGATTGATTACTGCACTTTGAAAAACTCCCAGTGATGCTGCTCATTGGCTCGAAAAGCAGCAGCAGTCCCAGTTTGCAATGTTTAATTTATGAAAACATGGCGGAGGGCAACAAAGGCACCCACGTGAACAGCTCTCTTGAGATTTTTCCCCCTTTAAAAGGACAAAGTTTAGACCCATTTTGGATACTTTTAAAGAAGCTGGGGTTTTTTTCTATAATACTGCGATAATAATGATAACCGTGATCATTTTGGTCACAATAATCGTGACATTAAAGACACACAACGGAACTTTTAGCAGTTTTCTCAGTGACGCGCCCCCTATCGGCGGCTAAACTAGCATCCATCTTGTTCGTACCTGTACTGTAAGCTCACTCCAGCCGGTAAAAGACAGTCTTATCTTGACTCTTGTTCTGTCCCTTCCTCTGTTTCTTTTCCTCTCTTCCTCCGGTGATGTTTCCTTGCGTTTCTTTACCGAATTCGACATGATGCGCATTCAAAACACCCGCGATGTTGATCCCTGGTTTACATCCGGTTGCTAGTGAGTGACGCGGTGCTGCAACCAATAGTCGGCTGCAACGTCACGGTCGCGTCCCGGATGGAAATCTTACATAGTGCTGTTTCTGAGCCCCGGGACGGCTCTGGGCACTGACAGCTCGAAAATGCGCAAAATGAATGTTGGTGTGACATTAAAACGAGTCAGAAACACAGATTTTTAAGGTCTAAAAGTTACGTTGTGTGTCTTTAAATTTTCATATCGTTACATCTCTAGTAGGCCACTGTAGTTATAAAGTTATACTGTTAAAAAGTACTATTTGAGGGAAAAGTCTCCTGGAGAAAGAGCTCTGCTTTCTGTCCACGGTGTGATGGAGAGGGTGGTCGAGGTTATCGTATGCAGCTACCATGGATATAACATATACGGTAAGTTGAATCCATGTACACGTTTTCCACATTTGTAAATTCTTAAAGTTCTAATTCACCTGCTTGCGTTGACGAATCTCTGCTGATATTCAGTAGGTTTCACTATCTAGCTGGACTTTAGCAGGAGCCTTGGTAATAAGTTACTGTATAGTCCAAAATGAAAATGTGCTGCAGAAGTCTGATGAATAAAAGAAGTAGTTGATGAGCCCCACATCTTTCAAATCCTCTCTCCAGCAGAGGATATTAAATACATCCTGCTCGTGAGATGCATGCAGCCTGGTAATATCCTTGCAGGATTTGCAGTCCTTGCTCCTGAACTTTCAGTCTATCTGTGCATGCAATTAGGTGAGCCGCAGCTTGATTTGTTCCATTTCTCTTAATGTTAGTTGCAGCTTTAGCAGTTCTCCTGCTTTCTTATTGCCCCTGACTCAAGTAATAAAGGCCATTCTGATGCTTTCCAGTGACTTGAATATAGAACTACTCTCTCATCACCGCAGGAGTAGTTTTGCTTAGGGATGTGATCACTGTGAGCAACAGTAATATAAAATCTTGAGATAGTCCACTCACGGAAACTAGTTGAAGATGTACCACACAGCATTTGCAATACAAAGCAGCTGATATTCCAGATTTTACCCTCCTGTAACCTGCATGCTCTACACAGAACATGGTTTTCTAAACTCAGCTGTCATTGACATGAATCTTGACATCTCATTTAAACGATTTCCTCTCGCTCAGATGTCACTGCAGCTTTTTTCATAATGCACCTCGCACTTGCTCGTTGAAGAGACTGAGTTGTCTCGAGTTCCTCCGAGTGTCAACCTGCAGACTATTAAAGCACCGTCAGACTGGAGGCTTCAGCCAGGGAGCTGGTACTTTTATGAGTTGCCTGTGGCCCTGTGAGGAGCTTCAACAACTGGCCACAGAATGGCAGGTGATTTAATATGGCTGGAAGAAATCAGGTTATATGGATAATCCTCTCTCACTCGCATACATCAACAGCCTCACTGGATCCTTTATGCCATTGTTCTTTATTCTCAAAGCTGTTGGGGGATGGACTTCTGAGGGAAACAGCTTTGTAACATGAACAGAAAAAGTGTTTTTAGTTTGAAAAGCTCCTCATTAACGATGGAATATTGAAGCAGAAATAGGAGTTTTGTGGGGTAATGCTTTAAAAGGTGAATCTTTAAGTTTACGAATCAAAGCAGCAAAGGCAAAGTGGGAAAAATAGCACATGTTATTTAAATACAAACTGAATAGATCCAAGGTGGCAAACAGTCTGTGAATGTTTGGTTGTTGTGATTAAAGTTAACAAGAGTCAGTGGTAGCATTAAATGAAGCTGGATAAGGTCACATAAAGACCCTGGAAAGTCCTGATCACAGATTTAATCTGAGTGCAACAATCTTTCTGATCTAATATTGACAGGATCTATATTTCTCCATAAAGAGCATGTATCTATTAAGAAGAGGTCATTATTTTCTAAAAGCCCTACATGTTGTTTTTGGACAGCAAATGAGAGGCCCACCTCACCCTGTTTCGTCATATTCAGGTAACATCGGCCTCATTAGTCCGATTTAACATTACATTGGGGGGATGGGGGGGCTATTTCATTGTAGACCAGAGTGTGTGTGTATTTTAATTTGTAATTTTATTTAGGATCTCTATTAGCTGTTGCCATGGCAAGCAGCCAGTCTTCCTGGGGTCCAACTTAAAAACATACGGTAAAAAGAACAGTCACAAATACAAAATTTCCAAAAATTGGCATTTCTCAACACACAGCAGTTCATAAATTATCAGAGAACGCACAAAAATTGAAATAAAATCAAGTTAAATAAAACAGCCAGTAAATGGGGTGATAAAATATGTGTTCTTGGAGAAGCTTACGTTTTATTTGTTGATGTAAATTGTTGTGAAAATTGAAAAACTGTGAAACCGCTAGTACAGGGTTTCCCAATCCTGGTCCTCAGGGACCCCTGCCCTGCATGTATTCCAGGTTTCCAACTCCACCACACCTGATTCAGATCAACTCAACTGCTCATCAACTTCTTTGCAAGCAGCTAACGAGCCATTCATCTGAGTCAGGTGTGTTGAAGTAGGAACATCTAGAAAACCAGCAGGGGTGGGGTCCATGAGGACCAGGGTTGGGAAACCCTGTACTAGTGTGTTTAAAACATGTTAAAGGGCCCATTTTATGCGAATTGATTTTTATAAGTGTTTGCAATGGTCTTATGGGGTATTTTAACTTTTGGATCAGCGTGATCTGGGAAGTTTTACCAGTCACTACAGGCACAAATGAAAAATGCCCCAAAATAGCCTTTTTTTTCAGCAAGAAGACAACGATATGATGTCGTGTAAATCCTTCATGGATGGGTAGTACGTGGTCACTAGTCACTTTTTCCTGCTCCGTATGGAGCAGAGGACAGCCACCGTCACCGAAAGTGCATCCTTTGCTATGATTGATTGGTATAAATAAAAGACATTGAACCTTGTTTGCCATTAGCATGTAAGCTTGCATGAAGCCACGTGGTTGAATCAAATTCTTGGTGGAAAAGAAACCCAATGGCAGGATGAATCAGACAAGAGGAAAAACAAACAAACAAACAAAAAAAACTGCTTTATTAAAAACCAAAAGCATGATGACAGGTCAACATTCATGCAACGAAATTAACATATAATAAATAAACAACAAATAAACGACAAAAGACAGTATATAGGTCAAAGGAAACAGATTTTTTTTCCAGCCATGAAGAATGAAAGAACATAAAGTTTCTGACAGTAAACAAAGGAAATTGGTGGTAAATATGTCGAGGGAAGTGATGACCAACACGACGCAGGTGGGTGTCAATCAGTAACAACACCTGGTGTGAAACAAGAGCATGAGCAAAATTCAAGAGTATATACGAGGACACAAGCTGTGTGAATGAGTCATGCTAACGAAGACGAAGATGCTGCAAAATAAAACAGGAGTAAGCAAAAATAAAACACAGATGAAGGTAACTAAAACACAGCACTTTAGCCAAGAAATAACTGGACAGAAAACTTGCCTTTTTTTTCTTTTTACCACTTTAAATAACTAGAAAATGCTACAAAAGTACAGTCTATTTACCATTTTCTTATAATTTTACATATATTTCTCTGTTTCTGCTCCAAACATCTGCAATATTGTGAACTTTTCTATCCTTTGAGACAGCTGTGTATAAATGGAAAAACCAGTTAAGGGAAAAAAACTCATGTTTTTATCATATATTCACTAGTCCTGCTGAGCATTTTTTGGTTTAAAAGACATGTAATAGATACCTCATGGTCCTTAGATGGCTAGGCTAAAATCGGTATACCACTGGTCTAAAAATGAAAGTTTTAGCCGTATAAGCTAAGACTAGCTTAGACTGAATCTAAACTGCACTGTTCATTTATCAATGACTGGATGTTTTGATCCAACATTTGGCTATCATTTATACACCCCACAGTTGTTTTTTTTGTTTGTTTTTTTTTTTTTATTTAATATTTAAATATAATGGATTAAATTATAACATCTAGATTCGCGCTAAAATATAGACCAATTACAGTTGGGTGAATTTCGGTCTAAACTTAGACGAGACATCTAATAGACGTCTTTGGCTCAGTGGGGTTGCTTAGGAATTGCTAGGTTTAAAAATACCTAGTTCCTTTACAGAGAACATGTAAAGCTCATCTGAGGCCCTTTAAGCCGCTATTGTGATCCGATCCTGCTTAAAGGGGAAGTTTGTTTTTTTTCAATCTGGACCTATTTTCTAGCATAAAAATACATTCATTTACTCACCCAGACAGTTTTGGTGCAACTTGAATTTCTTCAGGAGATATTTAGATCCACTCAAGATCAGCGTATGTCCAATATAATAGAAGTGATGGGGCAACCGCGTGCAACCTCTAAATAAGGCATTATCTGCCACAAACTCCTTCATTTCACCAATTGTTTCTTACGAAGCTTAAGTCGGACCCCCTTGTGAGCATGCAGCAGCTTTTTTGTGGTGATTCGTCCTTATTTACAGACATTTACTTGTTATGGTGTCGAATAATAGTGACGTCATCAAAGCCGCTGCAGTAAAAATGTCTGTAAATAAGGACGAATCACCACAAAAAATCTGCCTCGAGCTCATGGGGGGGTCCGACTAATGTTTCGTAACATTTCATTGATGAAATGAAGGAGTTTGTTACAGATAATGCCTTATTTAGAGGCTGCGCGTGGTTGCCCCATCACTTCCATTATATTGGACATACGCTGATCTGGAGTGGATCTAAATATCTCCCGAAGGAATTCAAGCTGCACCAAAACTGTCTGGGTGAGTAAACGGATGTATTTCATGCCAGAAAATAGGTCCAGATAAAAAAAAAAAACTTTCCCTTTAACCCGGGTAGCAGGCAGGCTCTGGGACCCAGTCAAACTCTTGCCTATGATCATAACTCTCCTTTTAAGGAAGCCAGATTTCATTACTTTAAAAATGAGCTGATTCGACAATCAAAGAACAATCCAAAATAGAGCTAATTAGTTTCAGTGGAGGACTTGACTGTCACCTTTTGGACTAGCAGCCTCCAAGGCTTTTCAATAATGCTAAGAATATGCAGAAAGAGAATCCTTGAAAAGTATTTGTCAGTTCTTTGGCTGACAAATAACAGCTTCAATTCAAAAGCTCTGAAGGCATCAGCTTAGTGAGGTTTTACATTTTGAGCATCAGTTTAGAAAACAATGGTTTGAATCCCATTTTCAGTGTCGAGCATCAGAACTGTGAGCAGATCCAGGAATTAAAATGGAATTCTTCCAACACTCTTCATGGTACATGAAATTATAACTAGCTAACTCTTAATGGTTGTAATGTGATGCTTTACAGTTGTTCCAAACAAAGTGATGTGCAACAAGGTGTCAAAAGCCAGAGATCAAAGCTGGGGTTTTGGCTCCCCAGCAGCAGGTCCACACTACCCACACCCATTTGACTAAAATGATGATAAAAAAAAAAAAGCCTGTGGGCCAGAGTGTGACTGTGAATATAAATCACACAGATTCTTACATGTGCTCAGCCTCTCGCTGATGAATAATAGCAGCCTGTTTATGCGTGCCTTATTAAATTGACGTGGTATGTGGACATGGGCAGGTGCTGCCAGCAGGACAGCAGTTTATAAATAGGGATGAGAGGCCATTTGGAATAGCAACAAGGTTTCAGGAACATGACTGAGCATCAAACTAAATTCGCCGGTCAGGGATCTCCATCTTGTATTAGCAAGAAGCAGCAACAGTTGTGAGTCAGTAGTTTCTTGAGGTAGAGACGCTCAGGTCTGTTTGGATACTTGAACAGTTAAAGGTGGGGTGGATGATGTTTTCTAGGAGCATTTTTTACTATATTGATGCTTTGCAGTTGGTGACGTCACCTACGCATTCCACTTACTGTAAGTGTCGCCATATCGAGTACAGAACTCAGAGTAGAATAGACCTTTTCCCCAAAAACCGGAAGTATGTAACCGTTGGGACTGTTGTCCTCCTGTGAGGACCAGACTTCAGTCAAGCATCAAAAATGGAATCGTGTTTCCACTCTGGATATTACTATATTATATATTATTTCCGCAGCTACTTGCTCTGATAAATACACTAAAAAGTAAAAACCAATGTGGATCAAGTCATGGAGGCGTCAATATTTGCAGTGTGGACTTTTTACACTGCAAAGTGAGTTGGAGATGAGCCAATTACAGTATAAACGCGGTTTATCCACTTTAGACTAGCATGCTAACACGCTATCCACTCAGCTGTTTCCCGGTGTCTTTACTGACTCGCTCATTAACTCTCGGGATGCATATTCCTGCACTCAGGGGGCATAGTTTTTATTTGGGGCAGGGGAGTAATCTGAGGAAAAGGGGTTCTGGACTTTTGAAATGTGTTTTCTCTAACCGTTTTTCCAGGATCTCCCATAACCATTTAAGTTCTGGTCTTGGGTTCATCGTTGTTCTTTTTCATTTCATTTGCACAACTTATTCTACACGGCCATTCTTCTTTGAAAAGTCAGTTCACTGTTTACATTGCATTGTTGGATGAATATCCAGCTGTTGCACTGTAGCGTACAACTGCAGGCAGATGCTATGCAAGGACACTCAACAGGGGATGGTATTTGCTGTCACATCATTAATTAAAACTGCTGGCGGCTGCTCTTTTTTGGACCCAAACTCTTTGTTTCCGCGCACTGTTTTTAAATGAATTAGTCTAATAAATAAGCAGATTTGCTGCAGTCCTTTGCAAATATCGACTCATAGCTTGCATACATTTTGTGCTTTTATTAATGTGAAGTACAGTGTCTGTGTTTTCCTTGTGAAGTTTTTTTTAGTTGTATTTTTTGTGAGAAAAGTGCAGTGAAATGTATTCATTGTCATCTTGTGTTTCATGACATTAATGTCAGAAAGAGGTCATTCCACAAATGTAGTGTCTAAGAAAGCAACATTTTTAGTACTTTCTGTTTAAGAGCTTCTATAATCACCAGAATCAAAAAGGTTTGTGCAAGTGATTGGCCAGACACTGTCTTTTTAAATTATTATTATTATTTTAGAGAGAAAGAATTACAATCTCAATCACTGTCACATATTTTACCTTCTATCAGAATAAACTAAACTGAACTGAGTGAAGTTGCATTTAACTTTTGCAGCAAGCATTCATAGTTTTCTTTCTTGAACTTTTTAACAAGCTGACACAGACAAGAAGTTAGCCTGAAGTTGAATATGTATGGGGCAGTTATGTTGCTAAGCTAAAAAGCTAAAAACCACACTCTCCATGCACAGAACAATGATGCAAACACCAGGTGTTTCTCAGCAGGGTACATAAATGAATACACACAGACGCACATTTCACCCATAAATTAAGGATAAACATGTCACCTACCACCTCCGCACAGCAATCTCATCTGAGGAAACATGCTGCCTGCGTTTCCACTTAGTCGACATTTTACACGGCCTGTATGTGACAGCTGTGACACAACTGTCACATAAACAATTGCATATAATACAGCAGAACCAATCTCATTTGATTAGAGAATGGGAATTTACTTTGGTCTAATAAGGGCAGGTAAAATCTTTCTTCCATATGAAGACATTTCCTTTGAATAGTCAGTAAAGAAGAAGGCTTTAATCTGCATTAAGCTTTCACCCACATTCTCATTAAATCATTGTGTGGTTAAGTAGGCTTAAAAGATGCAAGCAGATGCAAATAAAAGGAACCAATGACAGCAAAGTGAATTAGCCAACAGGGGATCTGAGTCTAATCTATCAAAAATAAATACAGGTCAGTGTAATTGTCTTAGGCTTCTGTGATTAGAAAAAGCAATCTGGATCCATCAGGTGACTGGTTCAGCAGCTTCTTTAGTAGCCTGCAAATATGACAAGCCAGTGCAGTATGATGCAACTGGGACAAAGCTTCCAATACAGAGCCTGAATGCAGCCTTTTCTGCATGTTCGCTCATTTCTGTTGGGGTTAAACTTCCTTACAGAGCTCATTAATTTTACCTTCAACTGTCAAAGTAAACCAAAGGCAACAGGGAGCGACTGGAAACACATGGAAGCACAAAATTCATGTGCTACAGGTAGTCAGACCTTTTAAAAGACATACTGTCATTTAATCACTCTGGCTAGAAAGAGCCATAAGCAACTATAATTACTGTTCACCTCTTGCAGACATCCTTGATGAAATCTAATAAAGCACATGAGATTTGATTTGACACATATATTTTTCACCTTTTTTAAAAATCTTTATCTGAAAAACATATAAAAGAAACATCTTAATTCTGTATTATTTTTACCCCAGTATTGATCATTTATCTACTAATGTTTATGAATATTTAGGGTGAATTCCTTTTCTCCCATTAGTCCTAGCCCTTGGCCCTACTGTAACCCTTTGCTTTGTGTGTTCATGTGAAGAGGTAGTGGTGTCCTGATACTGGTTCCGAACATGGGTGAGGGAGAACTGGTCGGGCTATCTGGCCCTCAAACCTGAGATTTTCTAGGGGTACACTAGAAAACGAGTACTACGATACTGTATTACCCACAATTTTATGTGAAATGCGGGAAAAATGGCGAGGAAATCTGTAGCAGCAGCCAAAGAAATGCACAAATGTATTTTTTTGTAAATGAAATATGGAAAAAGCTATTTCAAGGTTGCAGCATGTATTATAGACAGTTTTATTACACATATAAAAAAAAATCTCTAGTTTTGTAATGTTACATATGTGCATCTGCTTATGAATGTAACATGACCAGTGTTGTATAAAAGCCATACTTGAGTAAAAGTAAAAGTACCTTACTGGAAAATTACTCAAGTAAACGTGACAGTCGCCTGCTAGAATATTACCTGAGTAAAAGTTAAAAAGTAGCTAGTATTTACTGTACTTAAGTATCAAAATTAAAAATAATGCACCCTCCCTTCTCTCCATCCCCCATGTGACCCCCTTGTGCGCCGCTCACTGTTAACAAATATAGCTTAGCAGGACTGCTAACTGCTGCTGCACCAAAAAACCAAAACAAAACAACAGTTAAGGATTAAGTCTTGGAGGCCATAGATGTCACTAGATGCTGCCTCCGACGCTGCTGTCCATTGGAGCGATACGTCAGCTTGGCCACCATCTTAGGCAGGGGGAAGCCGCGTATCCTTATTGCGTTAATCAATGTAGGCAGAGATCTATCCCCGATTAAATACACCAACTGACTAAATTTTCAACCGATTTTCAAGCCGTTTGGTTTATTATAAATATCTGACATGTATGACAAAGCATAGATTATTTCATTTACAAAACTAGAAAACTAGATGGTCAGATGGTCTTCTAGATGGTCTGCTAGTCTAAAATGAGCTTCTGAAGGCTGAATCTTTCAGCATGAAGTCGAAGAAATGACACCTAACCATAGACATGGACCTAACTGCTTGTAAGAAACCCCTGCCCAAGATGGTGGCCGAGCCGACGTACGCTACAGGTCCAGGCGGCATCTAGTGTTTATATCTATGCTTGGAGGCGTTGACGTTTGCAGTGTGGACTTTTTAAACCGCAGAAGGAGCTGGAAGTGAGTGGATTAAAGTTTTTAAAAATGTAGTTTGTCAGCTGTTTACTAGCAAGCTAACAGCTATCCACTTGGCTGTTATCGTTAAACTGCTCGTAAAACAACGGCGCATACGTCCCTGCGCTCTGAAGGCGTGGTTTCGGGTGGTGTGCTTTTTTTAAAACTGTCACTTGCTCAAACCGTTTTCCATTTAAGTAAAGTAACCAAGTATTTTTACTTGGTTACTTAGGAGGCGTCTTCTTTTCCTTTCATTTTTACATTTTTTGACCCAAAATTAAAAAAAAAAAAAAAAAATCCAATCGCTCAGGAAAGAGAGGTTATTGCTTCTGCAGATGGCATTGCGAACTCTTCTGGAAACAGCCGTGATGTCAGTTTACTGCGCCACGGATGACTGTTAGAGATGCATGAGGATTTTGAAGGGTTGTCTCATTAGGGGAATAATTCAATCACTAGCAAGGGGCCAAGGGGAAGGGCAAGGGGTAGGGATGAAAATAGGGATTGGGACTTACTTACAGCCAGTAAAACTTTCCAACAGCTTGTTTTGTGGCAAAATGGACATTTTTGAATATAAATGGCTGCTGACATTTTCTTGAAGTAGGAGCACTAGTTTAACAGCATAAGAATAACACTGACTGCATTTCTGAAGCTGTACATCTTACATCTTGTAGTGTGACATTTCTTGTATATTGAGAAAGCTTTGACTCCAAGGAAGGTCGTCTCTATCTTCCCCTTCTGTGTATAAGCTACATAAATCATGTATGCACACACCCAGTTGAGCCCTGGCTCGCCCGCACTGCCCCCCAACACCCACCCCCATGCAGCGGCCCAGATAAACACAGGCACAGATGAACTCTTGAGGTTATCCTCCTGGATCCCTCGGGTACACGTCAAGGAGATTACACCGTAAATGAATATGCAAAAAGGGACCGGGGAGAAGTGACGGGAATGTGGGACCGGGCAGATAGTGTCGGGCTCGGCTAATATTTCAGCGCATAATGATGTCATCTCGATGCTTGATCACTTAACAACTGAGTGAAAGTGAATGGTGATCTCGCTGCTGCTTATCTTGTCACAGAGGTCACAGAGTGGAGAGAAAGAAGTGCTGAAACTGAGATGGGGGGAGAGAAAGAAACAGGGAAAGGACTGAATAACACAAAACAACTTTGAAAAAAGATAGTAGCATGTTCTTATCAGGAACCAGTCAGTCTATTAACTATCGTAATTACTCTCTTAGAAGTCTCTGGTGAGGGTTATGAGAGCTGGGGGAGGGGGGTAGTCGACACAAACGAGTGCAGTGACGCCTAAGAACACCGGTCCCAGTCTATACAGAGCCAAGGCATTGATCAAGCTCAGGTCTGAATGAACTGAGGGGAAGGCGGCAGAGGTATCGCCTTACTGCTCTACAGTTAACCACAGACAGAGGACCTACTGCATGTCTGAAGCAACAAAGTCTTCGCTAAATGTTGGCAGGCTGATACAGTAAAGAGCTCTTTACTCTAAAAGTCTCAGATCAGACATAACGCAAACTGCAGCACACTCAGCATGAGTTGGACTGTAATAGCTTATTTTACATTTAAATTAATGGTATTAACTCAATACTGGTTTCTGAGTTATTGTAGAAAAGCTGAGGGAATACTACTGAGTCAATTTAATCTCTTCGGCTGAAACAGTTGCAATTTTTCTGAATTAGTCAAGTCACTTTCTTATATCAGGGTTGGCACCGACCCATTTTTCTAACAGTAGATACACAAAAATGTTGTTTAAATTTGTCTGTTGCATCAAAACTCTTTGACTTTGTGAGGAATTCTCTATTTAGATCAAATAAAACAACCACACACACTAAGAAAAATAATTCTACAAAATTTCCACATGCTCTGGTGAGAATTAGAATCTTGCGGGTTGGTTTTGACATAATTATAAGATTATAAAAGAACAATGTGTGTTTCTGAGCTGACAATGTGTTTATTATTTATAGTTTTGGCACTTCCAACCAGTAGTCCACTGACTGACAACACATGAATATGTTTTTCTTTCCAGATGCACAGAACAACTTAGTTAATGTGACTTATGTGAGAGTACACATCTCCCATTTGCAGTGTACAGAAATAAGTTCTGGATCATATTTATGCTACAGGTGAGGCAGAGGAGAGCAGCGTGGATGGACTGATGGTATTGTAAAACCACTAATCCATAGTTTATTAATTTGTCGTTCATGAGATTTTTCAGTCAAGATGAAAGAAGGAAAGGTTGTTCTCATTAACAAATCAAATAGACAAATAACACCGTTGCACTAATTACATGTCAATATCAGTACTTTCCCAGCTCTCTAAGGGACTGGAAAATCTATTCAGAAAAGGATTTTAGTTTTGTAGAGAAACATCAGCTGCTGACAGTCTGAATTTAGAAAGAATAGATGGACAGCCTTGCCTCTGATTGATTTGGTAGAAGAAATAACTGAATGTTCTGACAAAAAGAAGTTTGCGCTTGGAATATTTCTCCATCTGATGAAAGTATTTGATTTTGTCAACCATTATTAATCAGAAAAATGAAGAAGTACGGCTTTCATAGTATTGTTTCAGACTGGTTAAAGGAATAGTACACCCACAGAATGATGTGAATTCATTTTCTACTCACCCTCATGCTGAGCAAGACTCTAGAGCACTTTTTAACATCTCAAATGCAGCCGGAGATCGGACAGGTTTTCGTTTTCCCCAACTTTAATATAATGGAGTTCACCGGCGACTGAACCAAAAAGGTCCATAAAAGTCCACAAAAAATTTGACAATATTCCTCCATACTGCTCGTCAAATGTAATCCAAGAGTCCTGAGTGGGTAGCGTCCATAATTTACTCAAAACAACATCATTTAGTATATCTTAATAGCTTAAACAGTAGAACATCTAGCTGCTGTGAAGCGCGCCTGCGCAAGTTCACGACACTACGGAAGCCTCGGCAGACGAGATCGCACATTCTCTTTTTCTTTCTTTCATTTTAAATCAATATCCAACCCCTCTTGTGTTTGTCCCAGTTTGTCTGCAGCTCGTTCGCTATTAGCAGAACGTAAACAACAAATTTCTTCTTCTACGCTTGCATTATTGGCAGAGTGGCACTGAATGCTGCAGCTTCAGTAGTGTTGTGAACTTGCACGAATGCGCCAATAGGCTGTGCAATGTAGAACTGTTTAGGCTATAAAAATATACTAAATGATGTCGTTTCCAGTCAATTATGGACGCTACCCACTCAGGACACTTGGATTACATTGGACGAGCAGTATGGAGGAAGCCAAGTTTTTGTGGAATTTTATGGACCTTTTTGTGTTGATTGTCGAACTCCATGAAAGCTGGGGGAAAACGGAAACCCCCCCGGATCTCCGGCTGCATTTGAAATATTAAAAAAAGTGCTCCAGAGTCTTGCTCAGCATGAGGCTGAGTAGAAAATGAATGTACATCATTCTGTGGTTGTACTATTCCTTTAACTCTTGAAAATGCAACCTCTAAAATGTCCAGATTTGATTCAGTTTGAAACAGCTCAAAAAATATTCAGAGCAAGAAATAATTTCCTTTCAAATAAGAAAGAATTTGTTTTCATAAAGAGAAATGTTTTTTTGAGGTCAGAGGAGAATGGGCAGACTGGTTGGAGGTGATAGAAAAGGCAACAGGAAGTCAGATAAGCACTGGTTCCAATTAAGTTATGCAGAATAGCATCTCTGAACATGCAACACGTCCAACCTTGAAGCAGCAAAAGACCACGCTGATGCAGCTCCTGTCAGCTAAGAACAGGACACTGAGGCTACAGTTTGGTGGAAACATCATGAAAGCATGAATCAGACTTTTGCTGGTGTAATGGGGTGGGGAATATTTTCTGGCACTCTTTGGGCCAAGATCAATACCTGTAATGAAACATTTAATCAGATAGTTGCAACTCTTAATCCAACCTAAGTGTATGATATTATTAATACAACAATTTGAAGCAATTTGGTGAATTAAAAAACAAATGAAGCAGCTAATTTAGTTCTATGCTGTAGGGGGGTGTACTGGTTGGCTCTGTAGCCCTTACAACAAGAGGTTCTCTGCTCTGAATCTGTTCTGGGGCCTTTCTGAGCAGTGTGCACATGTTCTGATCATACATGTTCATGGGTTCTCTTCAGGTGATCCATTAAATTCTCCAAGGAGTGAGCATGAATAACTGTGATGGACAGCGACCAGTCCAGGGTGTACCCTGCCTCTCACCCACCAGCTGGGATAGCCTCCAGCCCCTCATGACCTTGCACTGGATAAGAAGACATATATGATGGATGGATGAAAATATATCTCAGATCACGTCTTACCTCTGGTGGTGAAAGATGGCCACCAGTGCCTGACATCATCATTCATGCTCTCTGTATTAAGGAAGTATGAAATAAATATACTTTCTAATTTCTATTTCATCTGTTTCTGGGTACTTAAACAACCCTTTCTTAAATGATGAATTAAAACTTTTATAAGAGCCTGTCATCTCTTTGAACACATTGCCAACTGATCTGTAATGCTGATCAGGTGACGATGGCAAAACATCTTGAAAGTGTTAATACAAAGCTGTCAGTGTAAAATTTTAGCAATTGTCCTTTAAAAAATCTACATAATAGCTCATTTGTTTGCAAAAACGTGTTGATTTGATAATAAATCTGACAAATTAACACTTAAAAATGCCTTAATCACTCAGTCACTGCAGACAGTTGAGTTTATGTGAACACGGATTATTTGCTTCTGTAACTGTGCGTGTTAAGACTCGTCCCCCTTTTATTGCAAATCAAATAAACTCATGTCTCTGAAGCAGCTTCCCTCAGTGAATAATCCAGGCCTCTTGTCTTCTGGATTAAGAATTCAAAGGGCAGCCATTCAAGGTCCTGTCCATTATCCTCAGGCTACGTTCTAATATTGGAGACTGAGTCTTTCTTATATTTTCTGCCCTTCCTTCCATCCCACCCTTTAACATTTACACTTGCACTCACTTGCCATTTTATTAGGTAAACATTGCTCGTGCTAAGTTGGCAGTGGTGTATACAGGGAAGTTTTAATATAGTGGCCAAAACCGTGGTGGCCAATCAATTTATGTCACGACAATGTCCAGCGGGATCAGTGTTAGCTTTGATCACCAGTGTTTGAAATACATAAATTCTTAGGTGTCTGAAAAACCTCAAATGACACATTCGAGATAATTTTAATGTTAAAAAACAAAACTTCACTGATTTTAGAGGATAACAAGATTCAAATTTTGAAGAAAAGCTAATTGGTATTGCAAACACAAAAAGCCCTTCATCTTTCAGAGGAAAGAGAGGCTAAACGTTACTCATACTGCAGACTAAACACAGAAAGACCAGTTATACACAAGTGCAGCTGTTCTTAGAGCTGCTGGAGTCTACTGTCTGAAGTATGACATTGTTTTTAAGAGGGTTACCCACCAAACCCTGCAACCATGTCAGCTCATACTTCACCCTCCTCAGCCACAGGTCGGTCTCTGTACGGTTCCATGTGGACTCCAGGGGTTCGCTGATGGTGAGAATGCTGCGCAGCCTCGATTTGGCCCATTTACAACAGTACCCTTCATAGATTATGAGTGAAACCGAAGATACCGGGGAGATCACTGAAGATATCTCTGAGATAAAGATGGATCAGGTTAGTAGCTTAGCCTGTTTTCTGATAGTGTCTTGCAACACATCTTCTCTACCATACAAAAAGAAAAAAAAAAAAACCCTTTCAGTTCTCTTGTGCTGTATATAAGTTTCATGCTTTAACAGCAGCAGTATTTGTGCTTGCTGCATAAAGCATTGATAACAATATATCACTACAACATTATAAACAAGCAGAAGAGCACAAAAACACAGCTGGATTTTTTTCTTTCGTACTGGGATTCTCCTTCTTCACCAGTCAGTTTCAACACGAAACAGTCTTTTCTCTCTTCCTTTTCCTCTCTTCCTCCTGTAATGTTTCCTTACCGAATCCGACATGATGTGCGTTCAAAACACTCGCGGGGTTGATCCCTGGTTTGCATCCGGTTGCTAGTGAGTGACGCGGTGCTGCAACCAATAGTCGGCTGCAACGTCACAGTCGCGTCCCGGATGGGAATCTTACATAGTGCTGTTTCTGAGCCCCGGGACGCCTCTGGGCAGTGACGGCTCGAAAATGCGCAAAATGAATGTTGGTGTGCCATCAAAACGAGTCAGAAACGCAGATTTTTAAGGTCTAAAAGTTACATTTTGTGTCTTTAAGATGGTGCACAATGACACACAATTTAGGAATAATTTATAATTGCCCTCAAATTGATGAAAAAAATAGCGAACTTTTTTAAAACAAGCAGCCAAAGCATGACACCTGAACATGACCTGAAAAAAACCCATGACATTCCCATCAGCAAATTTCGTCTCTTGCTTTAGTGCTTATCTAAATGTCCAATTGCCGAAATAAAAAAAAGGTAAAAACTGTAATCCTTAGAGCAGCTAAACATCAGGGTTTTAGTGTAATCACAAAGAGCATGTTAGCATGCAACTTGAATGATGATCAGGTCCTTCTCGGTGCCAAGAGATAATTGGTAACAAAAAACCTCCAAAGGCTGCATTTTTATCAAGGAAACAACCTGTTATAGACTCTTTCACTTCTGCCAACGAATGATACCAAAGCTCCTCCTCATGAAAGGTATCTGAGCTAAAGCCAGTAACAAAGCAAATTAAAATTTATCAGGGATTTCTCTGAGGCATATTTTAGCTAAATGCAGTTAAATCCCCCAGAGGAAACTCCTGATAACAGATGATATCTACAATAGATGACTAAGCACCGTGACTAAAGAGCATATTTTCTTTTTCATCACCATCTTCCATCAGCATGTCTCATTATTGGGTTACTGTAAACATCTTTATTTATTTGCCTGACACATGATCTCATTTTTTCATATCTAGGATGCCAGTATAAGATTTAACTGTTTTTGTGTTTGTTTTTGTCTGTGGATTTGCGTATGCTACAGACAGATGACGGGTGTCAGATAATCTTTGTCTCCAGGGAAATACTGCACTGAGACATAGTTTAGAAAGGTTCAGACTCTAAAGGCAGCGTTGGGGCACAATATGCATGTACAGCAGAGAGTCTTAGTGTTTTTAAATCCAGACTTTTTAGCCTGGCTTTTATTTAATTTTACTTTTTTCCCTGTTATTCATTTTGGTTTTTGGGGGGATTTTCTTTTGGTTGTCTTTTATTCTGCCTCCAACAGTAAACTCCTCTTTGCTGTGTTGATGGGTCACTTGGGCAGAATTGCTGACATAACAACTTTGTTTGTTTGTTTTGTACAGCACTTTGAGCTGCATTAATGCTATATAAATAGAGATTTATTGATTTATTAATTTGTAATGCAAATAACTAATCAACCAATTACATGTCAGCAACTTAATGCATTTAACATTTAGCATGAATTTAAAGTAATACCATCTAACTTTTGGTCATTCTAGCCAATAAACCTGTAGCTTCTCGCAGGCTACATAACTGTTGCAAAATGAAATAGTCTCCATCCGTGTTTTGGAATCATGTTTGCAGACCACTTTGATCAGCTGATAGCAAAGTCATGGAGCCATAAAGCAACATGATCCAATGAGAGATGGATCTGCTCCGGTAAAGTTAAAAGGTCTGACCTTTGAGGAGGGCAGTTCCTTCGGAGCAATGGCATGCATCAAATGCTGTATACTGATCCAATAAATCATCTATTATTACTTACATTTGGCTAATGTTAGGGTCAAAAGTTACACAGTATCCTTATAAGGGATCTAGGGGCAGGATTAAGAAATGAGAGTCGCGAATGATGCGACTGGTGCTGCGGGTAACTGCAGCCAACAGCCAAGCTAGCACAGGAGCATGCACAATCTGATGCTAAAACATTGTTTACTACGCTGATAGTCTTTTTCTTCATAGTTCCACTTTTTAGTGTCTTTCAGTAGATCTGGATCTTTTTCTGACGGCAGTAGAATCCATAACTATCCCCTACAGTTTTTGAATCCAACGTGACTGTCTCCTTCTTGTATCAAAACTGTCGGGGACGCGGATGCAGTGTCAATTGACGTCACATCTGCAGGACTGCGTGGGAAATTCGGCCATCGAATCGCAGCACATTATGCAGCAAACAGCCTGTTCAAGGCAACGGAGGGAGACCTGGGTGGGCTCGTTCTTTTTGGTTTTTAACGCTTCATCACCCATTAGTAGTAAAAAACTGGACATACATGTTTATTCTTTCAAAATTCCTACCTCTAGTCCCTTTAAGCTGCAAGACAACTTAGTGAAGTTCAAACTGAGCATCAGAATGAGAAAGAAAGGAGATTTAAGGTTCTTTGAACGTGGCATGGCTGTTGGTCTGAGTATTTCAGAAACTGTTGATCTACTGGGATTTTCACACACAACCATCTCCAGGGTTTCCAGAGAATAGTCTGAAGAAGAGCAAATATCTGGTGAGCAGCAGTTGTCTGGACCAGAATGTCTTGTTGATGTAAGATGTCAAAATATCAGACTGGTTGGAGATGATAGGAAGACAACAGGAAGTAAAATAACCACTGGTTTAAACCAAGGTGTCAGACCTTGAAGCAGATGGGCTACAGCAGCAGAAGACCACACCGGGTGCCACTCCAGTCAGCTAAGAACCGGAAACTGGGGCTACAATTCACACAGACTCACCAAAACTGGACAATGAGTCTGAGTCTCCATTTCAGCTCCACATTCTGATGCCAGGCTCAGAATTTGCTGGAAACATCATGAAAGCATGGATCCATCCTGCCTTGGATCAACAGGTCAGGCTGGTGTAATGGTATGGGGAGATTTTCTTGGTCCCCTTTGGCCCCTTTACCAACATGGCATGGTTTAACCACCACAGCCTACCTGAGTATTGCTGCTGACCATGTTCATCCCTTTATGACCACAGTGGAGCATCTTCTGATGCTACGTCCAGCAGGATAACGTGTCACAAAGCTAAGATCACCCCCAACTGCTTTCTAGAAAATGTCAATGACTTCTTTGTATTCCAATGGCCTCCACAGTCACCAGATCTCAATCCAACAGAGCAACTTTGGGATGTGGTGAAATGAGAGATTCTCATCATGGATCTGCTATCATGTCAATATAGAGCAAAGCTCTCTGTTTCCAACACCTTGTTCTACGAAACCAAGAACTGAGATAGTTCTGAGAGAAAAGGGGTCCAACTTGGTAACAAGGTGGACCAACGTAATAAAGTGGTTGGTGAGTGTATATCTTCATTCATTCATATGTTATTCTGGCAGTCTTTATTGCTTGTTATAAGTTCTGCATTTGATCCATCTCCTTTCATCAGCTTGTTGAAGCTCAACCTTTAAAAAGCTTCTCATCAATCCTCAGAGCTGTTAAATTTTTAAACATATTGCTTTGATGATTTTCTCTATTTTAATCTTTTTGAAAACAACACAGATGGCAGGGTTGATGGCTTTATTGTCCTCAGCAGTGACAAAACACAAATCCATCCCTGTTCTGTTTAGTCTATGATAATTACCAGTTGCGCCTGCTTGTTTAGCCTTTTGTTTTGGCTAAAAAGGGCAGATGAGAGAGAACGAGACTCAGAGTGGAGGAAAAAGACAGAACAGACCTCCACAAGTCGATCCCTCAGGTCCTACACCTCCTGCATTGGCATTATATTGAAATATTAAAGGTGAGGTAGATGCGCACCGACATATTGTAAAGCCTGTCACTCCGATCACAAAGGCACTGAAGTGAGTAGAGGATGGAGAGGAAGAGCAAGAGGAAGTCAGGTGGAGGTGGGGGGTGTGTACGGTCAGAAAAAAGCAAGGGAGGCAAGGGACCTGAGGGTACAATAGACAAAGTGTGTGTGTAGGTTACTAAGAGGCAGTGGCTGGGAAAGTCACAGTACAACAAGCAATCAAAATTTCTAAGCCACTGCGGAGAGAAGTTGGCGAGCAGGACAAGTGGAAGGGAATTGTATTGACACAAGGATGAGCAGGAAGGATGTCAGGAACCCACGTGTGGTGAGAGGCTGAGAAACCAAGCACGGATGTTAAAATACTGGCAAATTCTTCTGTTGGCCACACATTGATTTTTACATTTATTTATTTCTTTTTTATGGCAGTGTGACACGGAACTACAAACACAGTGAAATATGCTGGCTGTCACGTTGGGGTTGCTTTTCAGCGGATGGAAAATGTGATTAGAACATGTGAGGTATTGATATTGATCACGTATTTATCCATCACATGACCTGTTGTAATTTCTGTCATTTGTTCCTGTCTCGAAGAAAATTTAAAATGTCTTTTATGGGGCAATGGCGTTTTTTTTTTTTTTTTTTTTTCCACTTTAAAAATGTTTATTACCTCAAATGGTACTGTATATATTTATTTCTGCTGTGTGGTGAATGATTGTAAAGTTTATTCTTGTGTTGTGTGGTGTATTGACATTGTTAAGGCAGTTATTATAACAGCACTTGAGTCCAAGAAATTTCCTTATGGGGACAATAAACTGCATTGTATCGTATCGTTAGCTGCTGCTTTTCACTTGAGGAGTAAGTCACAAGTTTGCTCATGCTACTACATTATATAAATTAGATTTTTCTATTTTAGTTGTTTTTGTCATTTCCTATAATTTCCTGTTAAAGGGGACGTTCGTTTTTTTTTTCAACCTAATCCTATTTCCTAGCATGAAATACGTTCATTTACTCACCCAGACAGTTTTCTTATAACTTGAATTCCTTCAGGAGATATTCGGATCCACTTGAGATCAGCGTATGTCCAATATAATGTAAGTGATGCGGGCAACTGCACGCAGCCTCTGAATAAGGCATTATCTGCCACAAACTCCTTCATTTCACCAATGTTTTGTTACGAAACAGTAGTTGGACCCCCCTGTGAGCTCAAAGGGTTAGCAGCTTTTTGTGGTGATCTGTCCTTATTTACAGACAATTTTAGTGCGGTGGCTTCAATGACATCACTATTATGCGACACCATAGCAAGTAAAAGCTTTGGCAATATTGTAAATCTACATTCATGCCAATGAGGCTTATTAAATTGAAATTGAAATTAAAATGAACATATTTCATGCTAGAAAATAGGTTGGAAAAAAAGAACTTCCCCTTTAAATCAGACTTAACAGGTTTTTTTTTCATCATTTGCTTACTTCTGAATTGAATCAAAACAAGTATTTTTGTGGTAAAATTAATTATCGCCTGAATCGATATATCATGATGTCAAGAAACTCATGATTTTCAGCATTAGTATTTTTAATCATCAAATTTAAGTAAAATTTAGTTGTTACAATAAAAAAAAAAAATAAAAATAAAAAAAACTACATCTCCCGGCTGGCCTGGGAACACCTCGGGATCCAGCCGGATGAGCTGGCGGCTGTGGCCGGGGTGAGGGAAGTTTGGGCTTCCCTGCTTAGGCAGCTGCCCTCGCGACCCAATCCCGGATAAGCAGAAGAAGACGGTATGGTATGGTAATAAAAGAAAAATCAACAAAGCATTTAGCACATCCCATAAATTATTACTGAGACTAGGCTATATATGAGATATTTTCCATTTTAACTGATGCTGTTGGTTCATTGGTCATTGAGTTCTTGTTGTTTGAGTATTGGTTACTACCCTTCCTGTAGTTATCACACAGGGAATGAAGCCAGATCAGAAACTCAGTCATATACCACCATACAAGTGAAACAAACACCATGTTTTACCTAATCTGTTTTCTATCCACAAACGAACTGTTGCTGAGAGCGTTTGGATCGGCTCCTGCCTGGCTACAGCATGGTTTCTTGTTCCATTGTGTACCAGGGCCTCAGAAAGTCAAGGTTACAAAGCCACTGAAATGTTCTGTTATTCCATTCCTGCCATATGAGATGTTCTGACTTGTCAAGGATAAAAGGTGCAGGAATCCCTCAGGTTGTGTAAAATTCCCTTCACCCTCCAGTTGATGCGAGCAGTGAGTCAGCTGTGAACGATGACCCAAGGAGGTGAATCACAGACACTTCAGACCTGGTGTGTTCACAGCAATGTTACCATGACTGCTGCTTTATGGGAAGGCAGGTCATCAAACTAACACTGGCAAACAGGAAGCTCTAAGTTGTTGATGTACAAAAACATTTAGTCTCTGTTAATCAGTCAGAAAACAGTCACCAACGGCTGCTCAAGTGGGTTCATTAACATTATATTAACCGTTAGTTAAACATAGCATTGACTGAATTAGTCGTTTTTTTCCCACTAAGCTAACGTTAGCCCAGAATCTTGAATCATTCAAAGATGAACCAAGCAGAAAAAACAGCAACTCATGTTGCCTTTAATCCTTTGATATTTCACATTTGTAGATTGCATCTTCGAGAGCCTACTATTTTTTAGAAAGAGAATAATTAAAATGCTCTGTTACCCTCTTTCTCTCAGTCATGCTCCGACCGCTTCCAACATGGCACACCACATAAACAACAAAAGAACAACTTCCATCGGCGAGGCGACGGAACTTCTGGGACAAAGTTGAGGTTGTCCACCTGCCGCTGGGTGTTTCTCGCCAATTTTAGTGTGAGCGTTTAATGAAAAACATACTCACACTAGGGCAGCACGGTGGTGTGGTGGTTAGCACCACAGCCTCACAGTAATGGTGTGTTCAGACCAAGCGCGATTTGGGCGTCAAAATCGCGCCTGATGCCCAAAGTTGGACGCTTGGTCACTCAAAAGTCAGACGCTTGATTTCCAGCGTCTTGACGCCCTGACGCGCGGCGAGAGATGCCCAGCCAAGCTGCGCTCGCCACGCCTAGGGAGGTGCCTCTGCTTTCTCTTTTTCCTTCTACTGGTCTGTCTGCACCATGGCAGGTGCAGCAGAGAGAGCGGCTCAGCTTAATGTGATAAATAAAGCAGGGAACGTCCGCGTCAAGACGCCAAATTTCAGATTTTCCAACTCCGGCATCTGACGCCCTTGACATGCGTCAAACGCTCAAAATCTCAAAACTTGACGCGCGAAACGGGGTAACATGCCTAGATGCGCCACGCCCTACGCGCAAAACATGCCGCAGGTTTTTCTACACCTCCCCGTCAGCCATTAACTTTGCATGTAAACCTGACGCCCTTGACGCCCAAATCGCGCTTGGTCTGAACACACCGTAAGAAGGTCACTAGTTCCACTCCCGGCTGGGGAGGGGGTTCAAACAATTTCAACAGTGGCCTTCCTGTGTGGAGTTTCATGTTCTCCCCGTGTATGCGTGGGTTCTCTCCGGGTACTCCGACTTCCTCCCACCATCCGAAGACATGTGTGTTAGGTTAATTGGTCACTCTAACTTGTCCCTAGGTGTGAGCGTGAATGGTTGTTTGTCTCTCTGTGTCGGCCCTGCGACAGACTGGCGACCTGTCCAGGGTGTACCCCGCCTCACGCCTGATAATAGCTGGGATAGGCTCCAGCAACCCCCACGACCATGAACTGGATAAGCGGTACAGAAAATGACTGATATTCACGCTATGTTTTCAAAGAACCCCTGGTGGAGGAGTTCAACTACATCAGGGCCTTGTTCATGAGTGAGGAAAGAATGTAGCAGGAGATCGACAGGCGGATCGGTGCGACGTCCGCAGTGATGTGGACTTTGCATCGGTCTATCATAGTGAAGCTGTTGAACCAGAAGGCAAAGCTCTTTATTTACTGGTTGATACATTCCTACCCTCTCCTATGATTTGCGAGCTGTGGGTAGTGACTGAAAGAACGAGATCGCGGCTCAGTTTCCTCGACAGGGTGGCTGGGCTCTGCCTTAGAGATAGTGTGAGAAGCTTGGTCATTCAAAACAGGCTCAAAGTAGAGCCGCTATTTCTCCATATCAAGAGGAGCAAGATGAGGTTGCTCGGGCATCTGGTCAGGATGCCTCCTGGTGAGGTGGTCCAGGCACATCCCCTGGACCCTGGGGAAGTCCCAGGATACACTGGAGGGACTATGGCCCAATCCCAAACCGCCCCCTATACTTTCGGGTGTCACTCCTAAGTCACACTCGCAGCTGTGGAGGGCGCTTTGATTGGAGGTGGAGGGTGTTAATGAGAATGAGATGCCCTCTTCCCTCCACTGGCAAAGGAAAGCAGTCATCGCCGTGGCAACACAAACACACCCTGTCAAATAAATCTGTGTAGAAATACTAACTCACACCCATGTGTGAAGAACAATGTTTTATTTTGCAGAAATAATGATAATGATCCTAAAGAATTAAATAAATGATAAAGTTATGATTACTACTAATAAGCCTAATAATCATTATTACTAATCATCATTATTATTACTACTATTAATTATGATTTATCATTATTTTTAAAAATTTCAAAAAGTGTTTTTTCCCAGTTTTCTATTTAGGTGTTTCTTCATTTGAAATCTGATCAAGCTTAGCTGCTAATATATTGGACTAATAAGTTAAAATGCATACACAGTTTTTTTTTTTTCCTTTAAATAACATGTGGTAAATGACTGGGGCAGCTCTCCTACAAGTTGCTCTTTAAATCTGCTCTGACCTCATCACTTCCCAGGAGCTCAGCACAGCAGGAGATTAAGGAGTCATAATAAAGATCCAAACCCTCAATTACAAATTAAACCATTTTCCTGAAGTGGCTCTCAGGCTTGGCTTCATTTATAACTCCAGTTGTGAAAGGTTATCAGCGGGATTCTGAAGTATTTTCCAAAATGTGTCTCTGGGATTTAACATTAGGAGTGACTAAAAAATAAGAAAAAAATACTTTTATGATTTTATCACTTGAGCATTACAATTTTTGTATTAAAAGTTAAAAATGAAAAGAAATGAACAGCAAAAAAAAAAAAAAAAGAGAGTAATTTCAGCAAATGCTTGTTTGGGAAGTCAAGGTTTTGAAGACGAGGAAAAAAAACTGTGTAGACTCACCGGCCACTCTATGAGGTGCACGTTTAAAGCAACCTTTACCGATCTTGCATTTCAGAAAGCACAGCAAGATTATTTGAATATAAACAGTCCCGCCTCACTCCTAAGACACACCCCTTCATTCCCTCCACCTCCCAATGCAGAATCAAAGGTCTGACAGGCAGGTCCGTTGGACAATCCTAGAGGTGCACCCCACTTCAAGGATTGGTTGGAGTTTTCATTGAATATTTAGAGATTGGAATAATATTTTATTTTGATTAATGGTGGGTCTGTCTTGTATTTTAGAGTTCCATTACTTCATTCATAGCATTTTACCCTGTTAGAAAAATAGTGTAAGAATGCAACATCGGTAGGGGTTGCTTTAATGGCTTGCTACATAAAATTGTAAAGAAACTGGGTCAAGAAGAAAGGTCTCAAATCCACACTCCACAAAATTAATGTCCTTTTAATTCAGGCCAAAAACTCAAAGTGGGAACCAAGTCGTCAAAAAACAGGCAGGCAAAGGTATCCAAGGGGCACAGACAGAAGGCAAATCGCACCAGGCAACGGGGTCATTAACACCAGACCCAACAGGGAGAAAATACTGGACACACATGGGACACAGAGAAGCTGGCGGAGGAGTATATATAGTCACTCAGATGGGGGAAGACGATGAGTCACAGGTGGAATACATAAGGGTGGGGCAGGTGCTGATTACAGGAGGCAGGATGTGAAGATGGCCATGATGGAGGAGAACACATAAGCAATGGAATTGGATGGAATACAAATATCCAAACAGCCAATCAGATGGCAGCAACTTAAAGGAATTGTGCACCCACAGAATGATGTGCGTTCATTTTCTACTCACCATCATGCTGAGAAAGACTGTGGAGCACCTTTTTAACATCTCATATCCAGCCGCAGATCCGGGGAGGTTTTCATTATTGGTCGACTGTCATATAATGGAGTTCACAAGCGCTCAACACAAAAAGGTCCATAAAAGTCCACAAAAACTTGGCATACTGCTCCATATTGTTTGTCCAAAGTAACCCAACTGTCCTGAGTGGGTAGCGTCCATAATTTACTCAAAACAACATCATTTAGGCTGTTTAGGCCTAAACAGTACTATATCTTACTTCCGCATTGCGCGTTCATGACACTAAGGAAGCCGCAGCAGACGAGATCTTTCTCTCTCTTTCTTTCTTTCTTTTTCTTTCTTTCTTTCTTTCTTTCTTTCTTTCTTTCTTTCTTTCTTTCTTTCTTTCATGTAAATCAATAGCCAACCCATCTTGTGTTCGTCCCGGTTTGTCCACAGCTCTGCCGCTCTTAGCACAATGTAAACAGTGAATTTCTTCTTCCACGCTTGCATTGTCGGCAGAGTAAGCGCTGAATGCTGCGGCTTCCATACTGTTGTGAACTCGCATGGGTGCGCATCGCGAAAGTGCAATGTAGTACTGTTTAGGCTATAGAAACATACTAAATGATGATGTTTCAAGTAAATTATTGTCGCTACCCACTCAGGACACTTGGATTACATTGGACGAGCTGCAGAATATGCCAAGTTTTTGTGGGCTTTTATGGACCTCTTAGTTTCAGGCACCGGTGAACTCCATTACTGTATATAAAAGTCAAAACGTGCCAGAAACTCTGGTGAGTGAAAGTGGCTTTGTTTTTGAGTGCGGGCTCTCTCGTCACACCAGAATCGGCCACAAGTGCGCGCTCTCCACAGTACGCGATTTGGCTTCACCGCTGGCATTGACGTCATAGCTGGTAGCTGCTAACATAAGCTTTCTTTAGCACCACCTGAAATCAGCTGGTTACTCATCTACCAGGCATCAGTGGATTATATTTATTCAATGAAGATGTGCAGTTGGTAAGTGTTGCTGCTTGTTTAACTTATCTTTTGTGCAAGAGACCAGGAAACAATGGTAGATGGACAGTGACAAGCTGCTAACATAGCTAAACAAGCTACACAGTTCTTGCTGTTCACTTTATTGGTGTTTTATTTAGTATTGTAAAATTATTGTATTAACACGAACATTTACACAGATAGTCTTGCATTATGACTGATTTGCCTCGGGTGTTATGTGGAGTGGATAAGATTGTCCTTTTTTAAAATTTATTTATTTATTCATTTTTTCTTTCTTTCTTTTCTTTCTTTCTTTTTCTTTCTTTCTACTTGTCCTGTCCAGCATCATAGCAAGCAGAATGGAAATCCGATTGCTTTATTGTGTTGAACAGTTTTGCTTTGCCAAGGGGAGCTTTATGAACACAAGGCTAAGGTTGTTCTAAATGAAAGGCTGAGTAACTTCTATTGACTTGTGCTAGCATTAGCATTGACAACCTCCTGCAGCTACAATAACAGGATGATGTTGAAGCTGTGATAGTAGGTCTACCCTGGCTAACTAAAAAATGAGGCCCTGCTGTATATCAAAAATTCCAAACTACCCCTTTGAAAATCTCTAAACTAAACAAACTTTTCCTTGTGTCTGCACGTTCTACCTTCATGCAATGAAGGATAACACAAATTTACTTTGGGTAATTCCTCTTATTAGCAGCAGGACAGCAAAATTAATAGACAATCTGGAGGTTTTGTAAAACCTCCATATGCCACAGCTGGATGTTTTGGTCATCTCTGTGTAAACAAAGCGGCCTGTAATCAAGGAGATGGAAATTTAGACTACTTATGACACTTTACTACATCCAAAGGAGATATTATTTTAAAATATTTTTTGTGTATTTATTAATGCGGCCACAAAGCATTCATAATTCAGCAAGTGCAAATTAGCTTTTATTGATTATGGTTGGAAACATATTCGTTAATCAGCGCTTTTACACTGTTGTGAATGGAAAGTTGGAGTGCAGCTAATTAGGTTCATTAAGTGTGACTGGCTAATTACCACTCTCTCAGAAAGTTGTGTTAAAAGAAATATCACCTGCCTGGTTTGGTTGCCTTCTGGAAAGTTGTATTTGACTATGGCAATCACATAAAATATCACTAAGATCATTTTATTTATCATGAACGTTTAAAGTGTTCAGCTCCAAATAAATTGCGTGTTTAATTTTCACAGTGCGATTCTGCTTCCTGTCATTTCCAGGATTGATCTCTATGACACCATCGTGCTGTGGTGGAAGAGGGAGATGCTCCTACGTTTGATATTTTCAAATTTCCCCTTTATTTTTCACTCTGCCCCTTTGTTGGTGTCTCACAACAGCAGTAACGCGGCCGTACCTCTGCGGTTTAAATAACACGAGCCAGATCACCACGGCTCGGATGGATTGTAAATAGTCGAGGGGACGATAAATTTGTCACAGCTCGGACAGAGATAGGGCACATTACCTTCAGAGGAAGCATATTTCACCCTTCCCCGGGGCTGATGAAATGCAGAGCACAGGGGCAACACGGCATCTGTAAGTAAGGCTTTCTTTATGGCCTGATTAAGTCATCTGATGCTCGCTATAGAGCCGTCGGATGGCTTTATTTCACCTCCCACTGTGCCGTCATTGTAATCATCCAGCAGGACTATGAAGGGAGAACAGCCCTGGAATAGCCCCTGTAATATGATGGAGACAGTCATTCACCTTTCTTTTTTTATGCTCGCCTCTGCAATGTCTTATAAACTAATACTGCTTAGTCAGGGACTTTTCCCTCAAGATCCATAGTCTGATTATGTTGTTCATAATGACTGCATGCTTTGTGTTGACCTGTAGTACTGCTTCCAATGCAGTTTTCTGTTGGATTTATTTCTGTAAATATTGTAAAGTAATTTTCTTTCATGTCCGATTCTGCATCCCTGTGGTTATTTGGGTTAAAGATGAAATACAGGAGGAAAAGCCCTTCTGTCCCAGTAACGTGTAACACATTTGATCTGCAGTGATGAGAAAACCGCTGCTACAACGTCTTTGGTGATTTTGCTTGTTTTGTTTGTACTGTTCCCTGTGACTAAATCCAGAAGCAACCTGGATTAATTCGTCTAATTCACAGTTGTGGGGGGAAGCTGGAGCCCTTCTTGGACAGGATTAGAAACACGGAATATGTTTTTACTGAAATATCATTAGTTTTGATTTAAAACCAAGAGGTGATGTGGTTTAACCCACATTACTGTCAGTAAAATGTGTGTGCTGCTGACTCTTATTTGCATTTTTTTCTTTTTTGCACATAGCTGTAAATTGAGCACATAAAATCAATTTGCACCAGTAACTAAATAAACATTGTAACATGACCTTAATGGATAACTTTCTTTTTTTCAACCTGGACCTTATTTCTAGGACTTTATTCATGCATTTACTCACTGGTAAAATTTCTGTACACTCTAAAAAATAGAGGTACGAGACAGGAACATTTCTGTACCTGTAGGTACATTTTTACAAATGTTCTCTCAAAAGTACAATATTGGTCTTTATGAGGCCAGAAGTGTACCTATATACTATGAAAAAGGGTCCAAAGTAATATAAAGTACAAATTTGTACCATTTCAACCCTAAGGGTACCTGCAGTATTGAAAAATGTGCACAGATTGTACAATAATTATAAATAGCTGTCCTTCTAAACAGTAGTATAATTATAGTTATTATATTATGATTTTCATAGTAATCATAGTAATAATTATATGTATAATTATATATGTGTTTGGCCTATTCATTTAATATTAGCATCCTTGATTGTTGTCATAATCTCTATTTTATTGACTTTTATTCATCATTTTTAATTGGTTTAATTGTACTTTATTAACTCATACAGCTTGATAAGGTACAAAAATGGGCCAGGACCAAAGGGTACCTATATGTCTTTAAAAAAGAAACACCCCCAGCCACAAGCTTTGTACCCTTTTAAGTACAAATGTTACCTCTATTTTTGAGTGTGTATTTCTTTGACTCTTTCAGAAGATATTACCTTCGGCGTACATCCATATAATGGGATAGATGGGGCTGCCTCTATATAAGGCATTATCTGCTGCAAAGACTTGTTCATTTCACCAGTACTTAAAGTAGAATGAACAAACGAATGAATACTACTGTCCTGTGAGTTCAGAGTTTACTCTCTGTTAGTCATGGTGGGTTTCTCTGCACTCTACAGGCTGCGGGCGTTCCCGATGCGCGCTGGTAAAGTACAGCTGAGAAGAGCAGCTCGCTATCCAGACACCAACAAACTGCAGTCAGTGAAACTCTGAACTCATCGGACAATACTCATTCGTTCCTTCATTCATTCTACTTAAAGTATTGGTGAAATAAAGGAGTTTGGCTGCAGATAATGTCTTATATACAGTAGAGGCTGCCCCGTCACTCCCATTATATGGATGTACGCCAAAGGGCGACTCAATGTAATATCTTCCAAAGGAGTCAAAGTGATACAGAAATTTTAATGGTGAGTAAATATACGTATAAACTCCTATATATATAAGGTCCAGTTTGAAAAAGAAAGAAAGTTATCCTTTAAATACTCCTGCATAAGTATTTTATTTAAAACTTAGCCTAAAAAAAGGTAGAATTTAAGTTCAAGTTGATTTATAAAGCATGTTTACAACAACCAAGGTTGCCCAAAGTGCTGGACAAAGAAACAGAACAACAAAAATTGAAAACAGTAAAAAACAAATTACATAAAATCATTATAAGGTTCAAATAAAACAAATAAAATTGTGTCAAGCTCAACGATGTTTTAAAAGTCAATGAAAAGAGGTGGGTCTTTAAATTCTAGACTTGAGATTTAATTCATGGGGAAAATATAAAATAGAGCTGCCTTTAAACACAACGCTTAGTTGACTTTAAAAATTCAAAGTTGTGTCTTTAACAGCAAGACAAAGATAAATAATATTGAATAAAAATATGTACAGTCCAGTATTTATCTCTTGTTGCATGTGCAGCTTCTTTGGAGTCATGAAATGGCTCTGGTTTCTGATCCCACCCATGCAATGCTGCTCTCTGAAACCAATAAATTCCACAAAACATTTGAGTAAATTACTTTAATGTTATTCAAACATAAGTTCAGAAAAACACCCTGCAACAGCGTCGGGGTTAAAGGGCTGCATAATTTCCATTCTGCGTCAGAGGGTTTTGTTGCTTGTATGATTAAACATATGTGACTAATGTTGCATTGAGCTGTGAATGTTCATATGAGTCAGAGTTCCCTCTTAGTTCAGAAAACGCCTGTGACAGAGCAACATGTCACATTCCGCAAATGGACTGTCTCTGTAAACATAAACAAACATACACAGATGAACATACCAGCATAAGAATGCAGAGGATTGTGCTGTATACAGGTTTGGGGGGGGGGGGCTGAACCTGTAGACTGGTTCCACCTGGGAAGAGGTGACATCATGTAGCAACATGCCACCAGGGTAACTTTTGAGTATTTACTCATTTACGTTCTTGACTCCGCGTCGTGCATGAAAACTGTGTAATGCAGCTCCTCGTGGTTTAATTCTTACTTAATATGGTACCGGAGCTGTCCTTTCCCAATAAATATGCTTTTTACACACTTTGGCAAAGGTTTTTCAAGCTTTTCAAAATGTCGTAACCTTAAACAAGATGATAAATGTTGTAGTAATGACTGGTTAAAGCATTTTATATCATCATTACTGTTATTGTAAGCCTTCCCACAATATCACAATAAATATTGTACTGGGAGGTTCATATCGTGATAATATTGCACTGTGAGACGTGGATATTGTGACACCCCTATTAAGCACTGTACATATTGTCACGAAATACTCACATCGGTTTGTGGGAAAAAGAGAACAAAAAAGCACCGGAAAAGAGAACATTAGTCAATCCTAAATTATTTGATCGGTGGATTCCTGTCCAGGTGGGACCTTGAACTCAGGCCTATCATAGGGCGTAAAAAATAAATACTTAAAATTTACAACAGAAACTGAAATTATTTGTGTATTTTTATTTTTTACAGAATTAACATCACAGCATTTTAAATCAATTTTGAATCGATTCGATATTGACTCAAATCGCAGCCCAAAGAATCAAATTCAGATTGAATCATGGGGTTCTTAACAATGCAGCCAATGAGATATATAAAATGAATAAGCCATGGATTAGGTGGAGTATTATAGCATAAACATGATATTTATGAGAATCTTTCATTTAAATGGGCTGTAGTTGTTATTTAAGTAGCGATGTAAGAAGGCGGGAACAGACGATCTGGATCCTTCAGGTAAACATGACTTCTGTTTGAACCCATCACCGAATTGTACCCATCAGTGATTGTTTACTTTGCTTAACAGACTTAAGGGATTGTTTAAACCAATCATTTTTCCATCCATCCATTTTCAATACTTCTTTAATCCAGTGTAGTCACAGAGCTAGAATATCCCAGCTGCTATCGGGCAGGAGGCAGGGTGCAGCCTGGATAGGTCACCAGTTCATCACAGAGGCAATAACAACAATTCACTCTCACTCCTGAGGAGGGTTTAGAATCAACCACCAGGAAATTTAGCATGCACATGGGCGGAGTACCTGGATCGAACTGTTGCATGTTTGGAAAGAACATGTGAAGACCTCAGCCAAGGTTTGAACTAAGAACCTTCTTGCTGGTCTCAGTTTAAACCACTACACCATCGTGCAGCGTAAGGAATTCCACATAGACCATAAAGGTGCTCTGGTTTCCCGCTTTCAGAGGTGTCCTGTGCACTCTGAAGCCATTCCATCGAGGTATATGAAATGCTTTCAGCCCGACTCCTCCCTTAAAACCAGTTTGCCTTTGTTACCTACCAGGGACGATTACAGGGGTGCTCCAGCTGCATCAAGATGGTAATTCTGAAGAGCAGGTTAACAAACTACTTCCCATTACAGGCATAATAGATAGTAATTCTTTTTATTAAATGATTTAAAATATCATAAAAAATATATTTGAAAGAACAAAAGAATGGTACTCTGATCTATATCATTAGCTATACAGTTACTTTGCATAACCGTCATTAAATTTCAATAATGCCTTCAATTTCCTCATGGTTCAGCACCACGGACAGCTCCCCCAAGTCATTTAACCAAAGATGTTGCAATAACAAGAGAATGGAAAGCAGTTTTAATTTAAACAGACAGATATTACTGCTGAATTTACGTAGGAAAACAAGTTAGACAGCACATTTCTGAACAAATTACACAAAGGGCTTCACACAGGAACAGAATCAAAATCAAGCAAAACAACCTGAAACAAAACTATTGCAAGAATACAAAATAGAATGAAACTGAAAAGTAGCATTACAATCAATTAATACGGAAAGAAAGGCTATTGAAATTTGCAAAGGTAAACCTAACAAGAACAAGGAAAATTTATCCTGAAATAAAAGAAAATGCAATAAAAACATACACGATAATACTTTTCTATCAGCCTGTGCCAACAAATCCGCTCTCCTTCTCTTTTTTTGTGTTTTAAAGTGTTTTAACAGAATTTTGGACTAGCCTGGCCCAGTGTGATGCAATTAATCATGGTTAATAATAACTTTGTTAATAATTGATGCCACATGTACAGCCTTAAATAACACTTCTGACAATTTCCACTGAAGCTCTGAACATTACGAGTAAGCAGAAACTCCCATAATTTAAGAGTTATCTGCAACCATTCATCATCGTGGAGAGATGAGCGGGCATCATCTTACCATAATGCACCTTCCTCTTATGAAAAGATAAAAATCAATAGCTTTTGAATGATACTGCAAAGTGATACCGGGCTCTACTATTGTACTATATGTGTTCAAAATCCATGGCACTTTACATACTGGGAGGTTCTGCTAAAGAAATGTTCCTCTGGGCATGTGTAAGTGTGCTGTGTACGTGTGAGTAGTGCAGTAGTCTTCAGTCTGCTGGTCCAGACTATTTGGCTCCGGACTGAAGACTCCATGAAGCAAAAATTACAGCAGAGTATTTACAGAATACAAAGTTACTGTTGTTACATTTATGATGGTTTTAAAGGCCCATATGTATATATAGGGCTGCCAGTTTAATGCATTAGTTAGATTAATTAATTACACTGCAAATTAATGCATAAAAAAAATAGTTGCGATAATTCAGAGTGCCAATTCAATGCTCAAGCTTTTTAAATTTGGCCTACAGTGGGTGGCAGTAATGCACCTATAGCTGTTTGCCAACCGCCAATAAACACCAGAAGAAGAAGAAGAAGACGTGTCAATGAGTCACTGTACAGAACTTCATAGGCTGTGTTGGAGCAGAGTTGTACAAGAGTACCAAACTGAAGTTACAATGACCGACAAGGGTGCCGCCATACATCCAATCCATACAGGATGTCTGATACGGAAGTTAGTTAAATACTGCCAAGAGTAACTATCTGCAAACAGATGCGTATGGTGTAGTCGGGTGGTTAGGGTTAGGACAAGGGTCAGGGGTAGGGTTAGATTTCAGTAAGTTACATGAAAAAGAAACTTCTGATTAGGACTTCCGGCGTGGATTGTATATATGGTGACGTACCGTGGCTGCAGTTGGGTCCCTCTCGAGTTGCATGGAAAATTTAAAGGGACTAGAGGAAGGAATTGTGAAAGAATAAACATGCATGTCCAGTTTTTTAATGCTAATGGGCGATAAAGCGTTAAAAACCAAACAGAACGAGCCCACCCACATCTCTCTCTCCGTTGCCTTTAAAGGAGCCGTATCATGAAAAATAGACTTTTAAGAGCTTTTCATGTTACTGTGTTATTTCCTCATAAAAAACTTCATTTAAGTCGTTTTTTTTCTTCATTTGTGCATATTTGAGTAATTTATAAGAATATTCAGGCTAAGCTCTAGCTTTCTTTACATGACTGACTGACACCGGTATACGCAACGAGGTGGCACCAATCATGAAGCGACAAACACACATGCGCAGCATCGTAGCAAGACGCCTTCTTTGTTTAACAGAAACACGAAGAGAATCCTAACGCACTCTCTGAGGAAGAAACTAACAGCCTGCGGGAAGATTTCCTCAGAGACAAACAGCCATCAGCTAACAGACGTTTGATCCAGAGTTCAGAAAAAAAGCTTTTTTTTTTTTTTTAGCTCTAGAGGACGCAAGTTGGGAACAATGTGGTTGTGTTCAGCATGGGAGTTTATTATGGACGAATCGACTTGCCAGAAGTGGTTAGATTTTATGTTCAGGAGCAGAAAAAAAAAACCTCAACTTTGTGTGTGAACTTCACTCCTGACAACTTCATGAATCTCGTGCAGTAAAGTGTTTTTTTCTCGGGGATTGCTTCTAAATTCTGACGCAGTTCCACCATAAAAACACCTCACGGACAGACAACAGCGGTGAGTAAAAACGTCTTCCAGCTCAATGCTAACTGTTAATTTGTTTGCTAATTTACTTACTTGTAAGGGTCTCTGTGTACTTCAAACTCCATATCAGACTCTGGGTCGAGTGCGTACAGCTCCATAACAGGCTGCTCCATTTTATTCCGTCGATCAGAGTCCGATTATCCATCAGTGTTTACAAATAGCGTCCATGTGAGTGCTGAAGCTGGTGCTAAAAACAATTCTGTGACCCTTCAGAATCAGTGTCTCTTCCAGGGCAACGTCATGAAATGGGTGTAAAACATGTTGTAATTGGTCGAGAGCTTCGGTGGTTCAGTACAGTCAGCCATCTTACTTCCGTGTTGGAAATTAGACACAGAAAAAAATAATATATAACACCAAATTAGTTTCTATAGTGGCGATGGGAACATATTTAGCTTCTAAATGCCTGTTTTTTACTTTTGGAACGTTTGAAAAGCATGATACAGCTCCTTTAACAGGCCGTGTGCTGCATAATGTGCTGCGATTTGGTGGCCAAATTTCCCGTGCTGTCCTGCAGATGTGACGTCAATTTACGTTGCATACCTGTACGCGTCCCCGACAGTTTTGATACAGGAAGATGACGGTCGCAGTGAATTCAAACACTGAAAGGCATAGTTAGACTAATTAGAGAAATTAATTACAAATCCTGTAATTAATTAGATTTTTTTTTTATCCCTGACAGCCCTCATATTTACCATTTAATTCCCCTTCCATTAAAGAGGGGGGAAATCGGCTGCCACTAAAATAAATTAAAATTGACAAAAGTAGTAATAAATACAGATTTATGAAAATCATGACTCTGATTTTGAATTGTGGTTCAACAGAAATATATATATTAAAAAAGAAACGAAAAATAAAACAAGTAAACAAGCATGATGGGACTCCTGAACTAACATTTTATTGAGCAACACTTTGAGGCAATCACTGCAATCAAGTTTTATCTGTAACGTCCAATCAGACGTCTGCACCTGTTGGCGGGTATTTAGGCCCACTGTTCATGACCAAGGTGCTCTAATTTTTCTGGCACAGTTTTGTTGTTGTTGTTTTGAAATAATTTCTTTAACCCTTTAAAAACGGAACGGCCGCGGGCGGCCGCTAGAAGTTCCCTGTTAGCATAATCCTGCTTAAACTGCTCTAAAATAAAAACTATAACAGCTAGAACGATAATTTTTTTTTTATTTGAAAGCTAAGACTGGCGCCTTTCAAGCTGAGCTGGCGTCGCGAGTCGATGACGTCATCATTTGTCGCTACGTGCGACGCAGATCGGCAATGTAAACACAAGGTGGCGCCAAGAAGTCATAGCAGAGTGGAGTGTTAAGTGGTCACTGCCAGAGAGACTGACGATGGAAAGAGAGACAAATAATGAGGAAAATAAAGCGAGAATAGGTTGTTCTGTCATTTATATTGTGTTTTACATGGTTTTAGCTGGTTTTCAGTAGTTTTTTTTTTATAACAGTTGCTAATTTTAGCATATGAAGTGGCTTAGTTCTACTACAGATCTGCAGCAAGATTAGTGGTTTCTTGTTGTTTTTATGACAATAGTGGCTTAGGGTTTGTTTGTTTTTTTTAAAGATTTTTTTTATTTTGCATTTAGGCAAGTCTTAGCATAGTTTATATTTACACATCTGGAGTCTGCAGGAAATATTTGGCAGAGCAGGTAAGGGAACTGTGAACCGGCTCTGATGATACCACAAGTTACAGCACACATACTGTGCAGTATTTTCACAAATCGAAAGTGCACCCTGTACATAAAATAACCTTATTCAAAAACGAAAGAATTAAAAAATATATATTCAAAATAGGTTGAAGATACTCAACAATTATTCAATCATTTTCTGAATTTTTATAGTTTTTGTATGTTCATTTCGTAGGTTCATTTCTTGGATTTATGAAAAAATTACAGAATTTTGAATAATTTTTTAGCTTCTCAATGGTCCAGAACCTTTTTTGTTTATTTTAGATACTCTAGGTAAAGCAGCTGGAAATACTCCCATCAAATGACGCCAAAGCAGAAATAAAATGCTTTTATTAGCTGCTTTATCTTGAAGCTGAAATCAAATCGCCTTAGTACTCTGCAACCAATAAGGACTGTATCTCAAAAACTAAAAGAGATAAATGGTTGCAATAACTTGTAAAGTGTTAAGAAGTATTTATTTTAATTTTGTACATTTAGAAATGTTTTGGATCACTATGTTTTGTTTTTTTAGTTAGTAAGATGTGATGAAAACAATTCCGATTTTTGTGTATTTTTAATATTCATGGCATTTTCTCAAGAGCATTGGAAGTTATTACTGTCCATTGATGTTCATAACCTTGTAGCTTAAGTTGTACAGATTCTAAAAATATAAAACACTTGAGGATACCCCAAGAAATGACCCCACTATGCCCAAAAATAACAGAGCAGGCATAGACGGGTCATTTCTATTGCAGTTAATAAAGGGTTAAAACACAATCTAAAATCAATATGTTATTTCACTAAATTATAATTTAGCAAATTTTCATTCAAGATCACTTTTTCTTTTTCAATTTCTTGTTATTTGAATAACTATTGCGAAATTGGCCTTGGGTGTGATTTATGTGAAGAAGAGTGTTATCAGTTATCAGGTGTGTTGTATGTTTATATGAGTTTCTGTGTATATTCATATATAGTGTATTTGTATTCAAAAATTGTTTTTATTGTTGTTTTATCGTGTAAAGCACTTTGTGCTGCCCCTGCATGAAAGGTGCTTTACAGTATAAATAGTATTTGATTTGATTTGATTTGAATAAGCAACTGAACTGGTGGACCTGGTGAGATCTTGTGGGACTTCCAGTTCCAGATTAATAAACTGTTGCGGATTAACCAACCCATCATCTCGGTGGTGGATAGAAGAAGGCAGTTGTAGGCAGTAGTAGGTGCAGTTGCAAGAAGAAGTTGAAAAAATGTGGGAAGTGAAGGCAACAATGGTGAGTTGGAGTACACAGAGCCATCGTGGATCCCTTGAACACCATCAGAGATTTTTGTCCAGAAGTCTGCAGTCCATGGAACAACTAGGAAGCTGCATAGACTCCTCCAGCTCCAGGCCTGTAGTTTGGGACCAGAGTTTGATAGAAGAGGGATCGTGAAGGTTTTATTTGTCTCTGCATGCGCGAACATTAAAACTTTCTGTAATTTAATAATGACGGATTGCAGAGTTATTTATATTTGCAATGTTGAAGCATCACAAATGTTTTAGCTAACTCTGTATATTTTGGCAGCAGAGAGCAGATGGTGAGGCAGAGCCGTCTGAGAGACCTGCTTTCATTTTTCACATCATGAAATTTCACATCACGTGCCCCTTAATCATTTTATAAAGCCCCCTCCCTGTTTTCTTATGTTTGTATCTCTCCCAGCCTTCCTCTCTTTCTCCACTTCCCTCCATCTTTCCTCACTTTCCTGCTTTGCTTATTATCATCTCAGCATGTGCCAGACTTCATCTAATCCTCATGCCTCTCATTGCTTCCCTTGTTTTAGCCCTCGATGAGCTCTGTTTATAGGTCAGATAAGGAGAGACGGTTTGATGAGCAATAACTACGTGTTTTACCCCTGACCAGGTGGAAAAGGACAATGCCAAAATTTCTCTGGACCTTCTTTATGATTGTTTTATAAGTTATCAGCAGGCAGATAAGAGCGAAAAGCTGAATACTTTTCTTCACTGGTGTCAAAAAATGTTCACAAACCTCAGGTCCTTTTTAATGTCTTTGACCCACTAAGGAATCCTTGCGATGCTGTTGCTGTTAAGCCTTCTTTTTTCTGTGCGAGGATTTTTTGCACTTCTTTGTGAATAAGATTTCTACCCTTAGAGCCCCACTGCCTCGGTCTAGCCGGGACCCCTCAGGTCCTCCAGCAAGCTCAGCTGCTTTTCACCAGTTTGAGTCTGTTTCACTCGCTGCTCTCACTGTCGGCGAATTGTTTCAGTCTGATTTTAAGCCCTTTCACAGCACTGAAACTGCTATTTTAAGTTTTTAATGATCTCTTTTTAAATATTGATTCAGGAAATTGTGCCTTTGTAATTCTCCTTGACCTTACCGCGACATTTGACATAGTGGACCACAGCATCCCCTTGTCACGCCCAGTGGCGGAGCCAGAAATTTTTCACTGGGGTGGCCATAAGTAGATACCTCAGAGCGCATGTATAGCCTACACAGCAAATTCCAGCCTTTGAAATAAACTCCCTTGGAGTTAAACTCAACTCAGTTTGAGTGTACATGCGTGACCACCAAATAAACTATTAGCTAGAGTTAAAACAACTCAACAGCAAGAGTTTAATATTTAACCCCCTGTCATAGTTAAATTTTAACATTTCCTGGAGTTAAAATAACTTATCCTTTAAGGGGTAAGATTAACACTCAAAGTGAGTTAATTTTAAATTAACTCCTAACCAGTGTTAAGAACTGACTCTTAAATATATAATTAATTTAACACTTATTAGGAGTTAGCATTTTTTATACATCACATTGCTTTTATGTAAAAATGACAACAATAAAGAGTATAATTTTCTATACAGTTTTCTTTATTTTTTGTCACCTTGCATGAGGTTTAAAAAAATGTCATGCTTGGTTACATTTTCAAAAAGGTACTCCAGTAAGAACTGTCAAATCTGACACCAAAATACAGCTTTACAGAGGATGTTCAAGTCAGTAGTACCAATAAAACAGCTGCATCTCTGCGGTGCAGAATTGCATAACATGTATACAAATAAAACATACAGGAAAAATTAACACTGAAATAAAATCAGATTATACAACCTTCTGATACAATGTAAAATTGTGAATCGCACCCATGAGACATCTGAGCATCAAAAGGTTTAAAATGTCTTAATTTGTCCCTCTCTATAACAAGTATCTTCCTTGGTATGCTTTCATTAAGTTGAAAAGCATGAAAATGGACATGGAAATCAGCTATGTATTCAACCAAAACAAAAAACACTTTGCCATTGTGCAAAACAATTGAACTTATTTTGCTGAAAAGTGGTACATTTTCATCAGAACCTGTGCAAACAAAGAGTCCAACACGATATTCAACTCCACAGCATTTTACCCACTTTGTAAGATTGAGTGTAAATTGTGAATCGATTTTAAAAAATGACATGACATCTTCTGAAAATTCCAGAGTTTGAACTGAACACATCTTGACTGGACCAGATTCTACTGGATTCAAGGACAAGCACTCCCAATGATATGCAACTGCTAACTGGTGTTTGTTTGCTAGAGATACAGTTAAATTTTTTGAAGTTCTTCACACAATCTTTGAAAAATTTGTGTTTTGCTTCAAACCTCATTGTCCAGATGTGAATTAGAGGTCCAATCTTTCTAATGCATCTGGGGTAATGGAGCAAAAAATGATGTTTCGGAAGCAAGTTCTTTGATGGGTAAAGTTCTTTGAAGAGTCGATGATGTTCAATGATGAGGTGCTTTAAATACACAGTCATTCCCTCAGTGATTGAGTATGAGAACACAATATTCATAATATTTAACAGCAACAGAAATAAATGCCAGTGCAAATCATCCTCTGGCACCAGGTCACCAAAAATTAATGGAATGTTTGTAATTAAACAAAGTGTTTGTGATGCATTTAAACCTATTCCATGTCCTACACAGTCCAGATTAATATTGGTTGGTTTGTTTTTATTTTCTAAATACCCGTAATTAAAAGCATATGTGCGGTTCAGCAAGCTTTCTTTGGAAATGAAATGCTCAATTAAATATTCAAAAAGTAGTCTTATCTCATATTGACCAATTCCTTCCAAAATATCGTGCATTATGTCAACAGCATAGTTTTCCGCGGTATTGAAATATGTCAAAGAATTAAGTGTGCTTTTCCTCTTAATGCCAAATGAGGAAGTAAGTGTTGGGTCATCATCCAAAATTGTACAGTGTTGATTGTTTAGAACTTGTGATCTTAAAGTTAACCTTGGGTCATCCTCTGAAAAAACTGACTGAGCTGTAAATTTATCAATTAAGCAAAAACGGCAGAAATAATGTGCACTAAATGACTCCACATATCCAAGAATGCAATGCATACCTAAGTTGTCACCAGTAATTTGAGCAAGTGTGCCACATACAGGTTCTTCAGCAAATGGAACATCAATTCCAACAGTTTCTAGAATCTTCAAGTCACTGATTAAGGGTTTGAGTATTTCATCAATTCCATATTTTTTTACATCTTGCACATGAAACAAAGATACTAAGTGGATGTTCATAAGGGCAGAATTCACTTTTGGGGGAAGATTTCTGAGAATGAAGTAAAGGCAGCCAACTTTATGTATACCTTTTTTTGACCCTAGAGGATTTGCACATTCAAATTCGTCATAGTACAACTGAATTTGGAGACTAAATCTATTAACTGAAAATAAGGGATGATTTTTATAGTAACTCCCATCACAGAAGTCTTCATAAATATCAGAAGAAAAATGTCTTGGTTTTAATATCATCTCACAAATGCTTTCATTTTTAAAAATGAACTGTAGCGTTTTCAAAATTGGAATGTAGGTGAATTTATCATTGACAGGAACTTGTTCGTAAGTCCCACTTTTATTTCGTCTTGTATCATACCTAACTCCAAGGCGCACTTCAACTGGCTCTACTATACCCCATTTATCCCTGAAATGTTTCTTCCACTTGGTATCTGAGTTCAACTGACTGAAAGGGTTATCCAAACTTTTAAACAAGTCTTCAATCGCTGGTCTGGATGGATTGCTTTCTGGAAGTACGTTTAGTACCTGGTCCTTAATATTAGATTGAAGATCCTCCACAAACTCCTCTAAATTTTCAATTGTGGAAAGAACTACAGTATTTGGTACACCACTTCCTAAAAGCTTGGCTATAATTGAAGCACACATATCTTTGTTATGAGTGGGTACTGGAGGTCTAGCCTCAACAGTTTGGCACTGAGATGAAGTAGATGGCATTTCATCATCTAATGACTGGTTATTATTATTTTCACTGTCACAGTTAGAAGGGTCTTCACAAGGCATGCAGGGGTCGACTGAAGAATGTATCTTGATGAGGTGTCTCCTAAATCCAGAAAAACTAGAGAACTGTAAGCAACAACCTGTCTGACCACATTTCAGTCTCAGACTTTGCCCCGGATACATTCCGTGAATTAGTTTAAGGTGCCTGAATAAATGGACAACTGTACCAAAGGATGAAGCACAAATGACTTGAGCGATACCCAAACCGTAATAATAATAATAACTAGTGGCTAATGTTTCCACGTCGCCATTACTGTAGCGTTAGTTACGAATGCTAAAGTGTGCAACCACCATTTACATTTGTAAAGCCAGTTTATAAAATAACAGCGTCAACAAAATTATGTCATACTATCATGAAATATCTAACATCTTAAATAAATCGTCGTAATTGTGCTTTTATCTACCATACGTACCGTCGAGGTCCTCCTTGCTGGTCGCGCCCTTACACACTGAACACCCGGCGAATAGACTCCAAAATAAAACACTGCCAGGAGTAGTAGTTCAACTCAAACGAGAGTCAAGGTTGAAAAATAAACCCCCAAAATCTAACACTTTCACACTTTTTTGCTTAACCCCAAATATTTTCACCCCCTGAAATTTGCTGTGTATATATATATATATATATATAT